>CM029650.1:7326277-7805490 GCA_017311315.1 Dendrocalamus latiflorus
TAAAAATAAAATAAATTCAAGAAAATTCCACAAAAATATTTATTTTAACCATTTAAAATATTTTTATTTTCTAGGCTTTAATTTAATCCAAATAAATTCAAACAGGCTCCTAAAAAATTCAAAAAGAGGATAGAAATTAATATATTAGGATTTTATATGAATTTAAAATTTTAAACGGGCTTAGTCCGAGTTAGGATGAAGAAATACGGGCTTCTAAAAGTATTTTTGTTGGGATCGGAAATGACAGTAGTCGGAAGTAGGAGTGATCGAAGGTTACTGAGTTATCAGAGGCTTAGAAGTCGAAGAATATATGTGGTCAAAAGCTTGCAGTAGTTGGCAAAGCAAAAGTCGGAAAAGTTTTAGTGTGGTTGAACAGATTGGAGGTTATACCATGGATGAAGTAGTTAATTTGGGTTGATCTTTAGGTGGTCGAAAGCAAGAGAGTGGTCGAAACAAGAGTAGTCGAAAGCTGAATGATCGAAGCTTGGTGGTCAAAATCTATTTGTGGTCGATAGACTTTGGATGGTCGAACAGCTGTGGTCGGAAATTCTACTTGGTCAAAAACTATATATGGTCGAAACGTTGAGAGTGGTCGGATGGGGTGGTTGAAAGGATTAAAGTGATCAAAAATCGATTATGGTCGAAAGCTCTATAGAATGCCCGATGACTGAAGTGGTTGAACAGCTGTGATCAAATGACAGAACATGGTTAGACACGGGTGCGATCGAAGGAGGAGGTGGTTGAAAAGATTACCGGTAGTGGTCGTATACGACCAGAGTGGTCGTAGTCAACCACAGTGGTCGTAACTCGACCAAAGTGGTCATAACCAACCAGAGTGGTCGAAAGCGGCAAAGGTTGGAAGCAACTGTAGTCAAAAGCATCACCGGTCAAAAGCGACTACAGTCGGAAAAGACTGTGGTTGAAATCCACAGAGTGCAAAGAGTGCTCAGGGCTCGAGAGTGATCGGAAGTGGTCGGAGGACCGAGGTGATCGAAGAGGCTTCCGTGTGCAGTTGCGGTCGAGAGCGACCGTGGTCAGATGCAGTAGTCGGAAGGCAAGAGAAGAGAGAGATGAGCGGGAGGTAGGAGACGGTGGGGTGGCCACTAGCAGAGAGAGGAGGAAAGAGAGAGAGACTGGGAGGTGGTGGAGAAGATGCTAGGTGGCAGAGGAATCGGAATCGAGGCCAGGCACATGTTGACCAGGGAGAGAGAGGGATTAAAATCCTTTTTAATTTTCAGAACTCCTGAAAATAGAATAAATGCTTAGAAAATAGTAAATAGAGTCCAAAAAATTCAGAAAAATTCACAGAAATTCCTAAATATATTTTGGACTTAATAAAAATATTTCCAACTTAAAGTTGGTCTTTATTTTTTGCAAAAATACTTTTTATCTTTGAAATTGATTTTTAAAATCTAGATAAACACAAATGCTTTAAAATAATTAATTTAAAAAAGAAGTTTTGTAGAAATTCAAAATACCCTTATTTAATAATATTTTCATCTTTTACTTAAACTAGTTTTGAAAAGAAAAGCCTTTTGAAAGCTAAAAACTAGCAAATAAAATCTCCAAAATTTATGCAACCAGAGAACACTTGTTTTTATTTTAAATTAAATTAAAATTTTAAACTTTTTTCTAAAAATTTTGAAATAAATAGCTAGGCTGTTACACCACCTTGCCATAGGCAAGCGACTAGGGGTAAATGATGCCATACTATTCTCCAAGAAGTCTAGATAATAGATGTACGCAAGTTACCATCAAAGTTTGCCTAACCGGACAAGATCTATACTACTAGATATCGTCCTAGTTTCCACCATCCTTTTCTTCATCTGGTCTAGGTGCATCATGATAGGCTTAGAGGCATTGCTCTATAGGTTCTAAGTTAACTAAGTGATCGAGAGTGAACCTAAATAACCGTGCTCCATGACCCAACACATATAATACAATTATATAGATGCATGGCTTAACAAAGGAAGACTCGGGTTATTTCATTTATTAAAGGCTTCAGTTGAAAGTTATGATAAGTAGAAATTTCTAAAGCTTAGCATATTCAACTAAACTATGTTTTAAAGAATAGTAGTGTAGCTTCTATCCCCATATGCTAGTGGCAAGGAGAAGAGGTGTGTGATCCGAGGATGCTGAGGCCAGAGCTAAAAGGAAACAATGGGGGAAGAGGTCTTGCCACTCTGCCGAGCTGAGGGCTCTGTCCAGCCTTGCTAAGATTGGGAATCGCCTTTCATTACTCCATGTGTAGGCTCTACCATTGAGGTGAATGTCAATTAAACGGAGGTCATTCAACAGGCGACAAAAATGACCCAGACTAGCACGGTGAATAGGGGTAGTGTTTTTGTCTTCATGGTTGAGTATCATATTAAAATCACCCACAACGCACCAAGGTCCCGGTCGTGAGGCTCTGATTTGCTTGAGTTCATCCAAGAATTCTCTCTTGGCAGCATTTTACTGTGAGCCATAAACCGAGGTGATCCACCACAGGTTTTTGCTCGCTGGCTACTTGAATAATGGAGTAACTAAGAATGTACCGATGTGGGAGTCATGAACTACAACGTCGGGTGCTCTACAAGTGATCAAAATACCCCTTGAGTGCCCAACACTGGAAGGTAGGCGAAATAGGTGAAATTCCAACTGAACATGGAGAGAACCACCGAGGTCATTATCATAGACATCTTGGTCTCCTGAATACAAGCCACGTCAATTCTGTGGGAATTGACTAACACATGCAATGCATCACAACGGGCCTGGAGTTTAGGCCACGAGCGGTCCACACCAGAATGTTACAAGCCTTTTCCATCAAGAACAAGCCGATGACTCAAGATGATGCAGCGCTCCTTAGGCTGAGAGCAATTGCAGTAGCACTGAGGGCGAGACGGAGCCAGATGGCAAAGCTTCAGGCGCCAACCTGAGCAAGTCAGTAATGATCTGAATATGGTCTTGAGACACAGGTTTGTGAAAAACAGCGTCATAAGAAGCGAAGTCGCGCTCAGATGGCACCGAATCTTTTGAGATAACGCCCCGTTTCCGCATAAACAGAATCTGCGCTTGTCTCAGCGGGTGAGTTACACTGTGCCGAGGTTTGGAAGCAAGGCACACACTGCGCTTGTACAATTCCGAAGTGAAATTACCCATGCCCATGGCCCCCCACCTGCCTCCCACCTCGAAGCTTCTTCCCCCGCTCGACGAGGTGGAACAAGAAAGTGCGTGTGACTGCGTCGCGCGCTTCCCTTCCCTTCCCTTCCTTCTGTGCAATTTGCTTTCGGCTTGCCTCGCTGCTGCTGCCTCCTCCGGCTTCCTTCCACTGGCTGGTGTGGTAGTTTATGCCACTTGTTTCATTTATAATTTTACCCTTTTAGATAGAAAAAATTGATCATATACCCTCCATTTAGATGGAAATTGAGGATTTACTCTCCTAGCCCACGTGTCAGTGACTAATGATGACCCCACGTGTCATTGAGATGTAGAGGGTAAATCCTCAATTTCCCAACTAAAGGGAGGGTATATGATCCAATCACCCTTTTAGATATTATACTGCTAGTAGTGTGAGTGGTAGTATAACTAAATCCTGACTAATTTGAACCATTATATTATAAAAATTAGATAGCTCTTATTTATTTTAAGGTACCTTAAAAGAGCTCACTTCTATCCTCTGCACTAAGATATAGTCTCTCAATAAAATAATTGTGCTCATCGTAGCTGCATTCCTGAAAAGAACCTTTTTCTGTGCAATCAAATTTGGTGAGCAAATTAAGACCAATGTGCACTGTCTGTGGTGATAGCTGCTTCCCTGGTAGAAAATGGTACTGCTAATCTGCAATACTGCCAGCCAAAGTTATAAACTTCCCTGGCAACTTCTTTAAACAACAGTAGGAAAAAATACAGCGAAGAACAGCTCAAGTACATACAGTTTCTATTGTTTGGGTGCACGAACCACAATAATACAAATAAAGCGGAAGAGAACTTTTCCTTTTTTCTGTTTTTATGTTCCTGCCTTTTTTTCCTTACAAGTAGGCATAAAATTATCCATAGTAGGTCTAAGATCTCTCTTTGGAATTGCTTATTTTAGTA
Source organism: Dendrocalamus latiflorus (assembly GCA_017311315.1). Classification (NCBI taxonomy): domain Eukaryota; kingdom Viridiplantae; phylum Streptophyta; class Magnoliopsida; order Poales; family Poaceae; genus Dendrocalamus; species Dendrocalamus latiflorus. Next base: position 7,330,355 of record CM029650.1, read on the forward strand.
CGTCAAAAATCAGTTGATTACAGGATGGTGTTATGGTACGTTAAGTAATGATTTATGTTAAAAATATATGTCCCCTTCGTATAAAATGTTGCATTAGCTTCCAAGCAATGCTTGACCTACAGTTTACTACATATATTTTATTAGACTAATATTTTGTATCAGTACATGCCGCAGTGTTTTCCTAGAAGTACTGCATCATTCATTCATTCTTATTTATGATTGTCCCAGAGCACACTTCCTGTGGCTAATTGCTTACATTTTTTTTCATTATTCTCCCTTTATATGTGAACTGACATGTGTGGTCCAATTAAGGGCCCTTACATTAATTCTCTACTGTACCCTGCTGTCCTCTTTGCAAGCAAGCAAATGGAAACGGTTGATAGTTAGGAAATTGTCATGTTAGTTGGTAAAAGGACAGGTAGTGAGGGTGTCGGGATATTCAAGCTGGGTGCCTGGGAATCCCAGCGGCTGGGCAATGACTGTCATGATTGATGGTCACTTAGAAAATTAGTGCCTCTTTTGATCCTTCAATACTTTTTTTCCTTGGCACAGGCTGATCCTCATCAGGGTGCCTGAATGGCCTTGTATAGTTCAGGCTGGCAATCAGACTCCTGGGGAGCAAATAATTTGGAACTAATTATAGAAATGTTGAGCAAAGAACTGTTTGATTTACTGATATGAACTCACTTTGTGCATCCATTGTTCATGGTTTCCCTCTTGCACTGTTAGAATGTCAAATATGAAATAGAAAGAGGAATGATTCTACTGTGCCCCATTGAACTCTTTGTAACAAATACATTTGTTATATCACTAGAAATTGTAGCAATATGATGGTTATGACAATTTTGAAATCCTCCTTCAGTTAATCAAACAAAAAGGAAATACTTCTTGAGTACTGTATCTGATATTCATGATTGTCCAACACACTGAACTGTCATAATAGATTTGTTGACTTAGTCTACACCAGCTAGAAAGCATTATGCTACCTTTATTGCTTAAAATTATATTCACATTTACAGCTTGTTGTATGGTCTATTTCAGTACTGATTAATTAATTTGGTTCAGCTATGTACTATTTCCTTTTGAGGTTCCAGCTAATTGATGTTTTTCTCGGAGTGTTCAAAATGTGGTTCGGACATGTAATCAAATGATGAATCAAGAACCTACAGTTCTCTGCTTAGGGGGGAAATCAATGCAATTTTCTGGCTTGTATATGCAGAGACATGTCGCGAGTATAATGGCCAAATGGTTCAAACCAGGTAGAGATATGTCGACTCAAATATAACAAGGTTTACATGCAGATACAAGACAATAACATCATTGTTCTCTTAATGCACATGACCTCCATCGGATGAAAAAAAAAAGTGAAAAAAGAACCGTGCCATGGAAAGATATAGTGCTAGAGAGCAAAAGCAAGAAGACTCATTATTTTCTCTGGAAATGTTCAAGGATTAATACTCTGATTCTTCATCCTCCACTGACCCAGCCGATTGTGATGCCTTCTCATGATCGTTCTCGAGTTGGCTGAAATTTCCCTTCTCTTTGATCAGCTGAATATGATGGTGCTTGCAGTAGAGCTTCCCCTCATGCGCGATGTAATTCGAAGGGCTGATGGTGCATCCTCCATGGCAGCACTTGAAGCAGCTCTTGTGATACATAGTGTTATTGACAGTGACCTGCAGAATTGGTGGGCACATCGCAGTCAGAACACTGTTATTCATGCAAACTCTAGTACGATATGTCTGTGTCGCCTTTTCTTATCTTTAAGCAAAAAGATCAATAATTGAGTGTCCAACTTGGAAATGCCGCGAATGCTGCCTTCATAAATATAAATTCAGCTAAAGGTTGTCAAGTAAAGGAAACTCGAGAAAAATAATTGAGATAGTTAGTTAGAATACAATAAGAAAATAGTACCCTCTCAATTGGATAGACTGTCTTGTTGCATCCGACACATTTCTCTCTGGTGCCAGCAAATGCGCTTGAGACTTTAATAGCATTCTGCCAAGAAAACAGTCATGATAAGCATCACCAAATGTGGTAGATGAAAAAGAACAAAAGATGAATAATGCTGACTAGATGATATGAAACCGTACAATACCGACTGTAGGGGTACCAAAATTTTGCCAATATTCTGCTTATCATTTTTTGCCAAATGTCACTTTTTATTGGACAAAGTTCCCGATCTGTTCAGATCCATGTGTGACATTTCAGGTTGAGTGGCTCTTTATTTCTCTCTTTGACCAGTGTCTATTGGCATTTTGGTAACTGAGAAGTTGTTTAAACTCCAGTATGTCTCTGTGAACTAGGTTCCATCCCTGTTTAGATCCGTGCAGTTTTGAGGGGGCTGTTTATGTGTGTATGTCATCAGTGTGTATCACTGTTTCTATGCAACTTTTGGATTGGCTTTGAAAAAAAAATAACATAAAAATGATGTAGTGGGAACTCGAAATTTAGAGTATTCTGTATAGAATAAGTTTTAACACAATGCATACCTCATTCTCAACATTTTTTTCTGGCTTGACAACCTTTGGAGTTCCTGAACCATTGCAGGTGAGGACATGGCAGTCAGGCTCAAGATTCAAGAACCACTAAATCTGTGTATCGCGAAGGAATTGAGGAAATGAGTTGATACCTTCGAAGCTCTTGTCCAAACTTCCAGTCCTCTTGAACAGCTGATCAAAGTGAGGCCTGCAGTATAGCACTCCTTCGAACGAGTTGTAATTTGCAAGCTGCAGCAGAAACATCATCGTACATACTGGTAAGTTTCTCTACCCTGCATCACTTCACTTCTTGCAGAAATGTTTTGACAGAGGTGTTCAAGAGCAAACTTTTTACTGAGCTTAAATGTGGACACTAGAGTTCAAGAACCCCGTTTCCAAGTCCCAGCCAATGTCGTATGGGAAGGTTGGTAGGTGCGTACCTTGAGGGTGCCCTTGCAATGGTGGCACCTGAAGCAGGCCTTGTGGTAGACCCGGTTGTCGGCGGTGAGCTTGTCGACGAGGTACACCGTCTTGTCGCAGGCCGTGCACTTGGTCGTCGTCCCCTGAAAGGAAGTCGCCATTGCCTCCTCCCTCTCCACAACCGCACTCTGCTTAGCTAGAGAGAGAGCTGTCTGTGACTCTGGTAATGGTATGGCGTTCCAACACTAGCTCCCAAGCCCTGAGCTGCCGACGGCTATATTGTAATGGTGTGGTTGGTGGTGACCTGCAGGGATTGATCCTGCGAGGAGGAAGGACAAGGCAGGACAGCTTGGGAGACAGGGAATATTGGGGGTGGCAGATTGGCTAAGCAAAATCCAGCACGAATGCTGCCAGAGGCGAACCCAACGGTCGGTCAGCCGGGTCTAGAGTCCACCTTACTGCCGGCAGGAACATGGATACTCTCCTACAGCATCATCATCTTTCTGCAGAGGAAGTGAGTCATTCTAATTTGGAGGTAGAAGAAGAGCTCCTTCACGAGCACTTCCTCCGTTTTAGTCCTGGATCCACCGCTGAATGCTGCAGTGCAGGGGTACAACAATGATGGGTGATGACTGACGATCACATGGCCAGGCAGTGAGGGAGAAAATACTCAAAATAGTTTGACAATCATTTGAGAGGGGAGGGAGGGGTGCTGTCTCCTATTTTACTGCAAGAGAGAGAAGGGACGTGGATGGGTATGTTTTTCAGCAGGAGAATACAGGTCGGTGAAAACTAGAGGCCAGTTAATTTTTGAAATATTTGATGATTTGCCACACTTTTCATGTAAGTTTGATAAAATGCTCTGCAATGTGTCACTTACATGCGGGCCCTGGACCCACATGTAAGTGAGACATCGCAGGACATTTTATCAAACTCACATGAAAGGTAGGGCAAATCATCAAATCTCCCTTAATTTTTTTCTAAGAACTGTTTTTCTTACTTTTTTGTAATATTTAACTTTTAAACGAGGTGTTTTTTAAAATAGAATTTACTAGTCGATTGTAGCATATACTATATTGACTTTATATATATCGACTAAAACCGAACGCAGATGTCTTTCTCTATAAACATCTTTATAAGTTATTATTATTTATAAGACAAAGCTAAAAAGTAAAATCAAAAGACAATATAAACGGTGCCACACCGTGTGCTCTGAACCAAAGCTGAACGTGTCTCCAGCCTTCTATTATATTCACAGCCTTGGTTGCTTCCAGTGAAAGTGAAAAAAAGTCATTTTGGCAATCTTTTTAGGTTGCTTCTAGTGAAAATACACAACGTACACCAAAAAAAAGCTCAATGGCCTTTTCTTTTGTACAAACATTTGATTCAAGTATGTGCACAGGCACAATATATTTCTTGTTCATACTTGTTCCGTACCACACTCCTAGATCTTTGTGTATGAATGAACCGACCTTACATGGTTATTGGTTAGCAGAAATTATAAGTTTGCCAGAAAACTGAAATGCATAACCGATCCGATATACCAAAACCTAAGATGCACATTTCACTTGGCAATTCTTCATGAAATTTAACAGACATTGAAGTTTGGGTTGCTGTGTAAATTAAAGATTGTGCAAAACGTACTTCTCTTGCTTGCTAAAATTTATAGATTTATTATTTATTTTGCATTCCTGGCCTCCTTTTCTATCTTTATGCAAATTATTCTTGCAATTAATTTCACATCTGCCACTCTGTTGGTGGTTTCCTTAGGATGCTTGCAAGTGGCAGGGAAAACAGATGTCCGGGTCTGGGAGAGGAAGCTCTGCTCATATTAACTTATAAAAACTATTTTCTAGTAAATAATTTTTTTACGGTATCTAACTTTTAAATAAAGCGTCTTTTTAAGACAAAATCTACTAGTCGATTATAATATATATTAAAGTGACTCATTTATATTGACTAAAATTGTATGTGAATGTCTCTCTCTGTAAGCTGTTACTATTTATAAGCCGAAGCCAAACTGGCCTCAAAGCACGATTAGCTTTTTGTTACCACTAATTGATACATACATTGCAGGCATGCATAGCCATCAGCCATGCGTGCAATGCTCAACAGATCCAGAAGACAAGGCCACCACAACAGATATGAAAGGTAGACCTGCATCAACTCTTGCCAGATTATCTTGTTGCAACCTTCATCCTTACTCCCTAGCCATGATCCATTCATTCATGATCCATTTAAGCTATCACAAATTCACAATAAGATGTTGCATTTGGGTGGCATGTAGATCTCGTTGTGGGTTTTGTCTTCTGCTTTCATGTAGATCATGCCACGCATGAGGGGGTGATGATTTGATGAGTGTGTTATCGAGAGGGAGATGGTGACACTTTGTGTCGTGCGTATTGTTGCGATCGGTGGAACATTATGTGTGCTAATTAAAATGCAGCTTCGGTGTGTTTAATTTGTTGATGTTATGTGTATTAGATGCAAATCCAAGGCGATGTATGGTGATTCCGACACAAGTTGAGGTTGCTGTTGAAGTTATTGAACAAAAGTTGAGCTAAATGTGACTAGTTTTGTGTATTATGGGCTTATTCTTTTAGCTGAGCCTTATGACTTTTGGCTACGATTTGTGACTTTTAGGCTGTTTATACGAGAGATTACAGAGTAACAGAAACTCACGTGTTGTTTTTGCCGATATAAATGAAGTCGGTACAGTATATACTACAATTAATTAGTAGACCTATCTTAAAAAGACACTCTATTTAAAAGCTAGTTATTATAAAAAAAAGTCAAAAACAGAAACTAAAAGCTGAAGTCTGTCAACTGTTGCGTGTCCAATTGGTGAGGCATCCGGTTTAGGGCAGAGAGGATGAGGCTTCAAACACTGTAACCTCTTTCCTTAAAAAAAACCCCCCTGTAACCTCTTTCCTTAAAAAAAACATGTAATCTCTAGTGTGTAATCTTTTAGGGTATATACAATGCAAGATGCTTATATATGAATGTTTAAAGAGAGAGAATATAGCCATATCATCAAGCATCCATGCAAAAGTTATTCCCTCCAATGCAAGCATCTCTTCCATGGGTGCTTAGATGCTATATTTTCAATTAATATAGAAGGGGTTTGTGGAAGAGTGCTGGTGTCGTGGATACGAGTGCGTACTGCTTATGCAACCATGCCCAAAAGAAGCTGTACAAGGCCTTACCGACGGCTATCATCCAGGTGGTGGGATCAGGTCAGGTGTCTAACATGTTAGTCAAGAGTAGGACCCAGAGGGCGGTGTCACAGAAGTTGCGAAGGATGTTGCTTGTGACAAACCCGATTCAGCACATGCAGGAGAGGAAGACTGGTCACCACATGGTGAGCCCACAGGACAGGCTAATGAAGGGGAGTATGAGGAGTACATAGTGTATCAAATGGAGAGCGATGACTGGATGGTCTGGACTGAAGAGAAAGCTGTACAGGATGATGACGAGGACAATTACGATGAGGACAAAAGCCACAGCCATAGCTTGAAGTTAAAAAGAATAGGCCAATATGAATACATGGCTTCTCAAAATGGTTTTTCCACTCCTCTTACTTATGTCTCGCTGCGAGAATAAGACAGAGTCATAGGTGCATTACACACTCCACTTTTCTCGCTTCCGTCTTTTGCACATATCTCTCTCTAACTTTTTGTCACCGTTTATACTCTTTTTCTAAAAATCACTTTTATTTATTTTTAACTAAAAACTATTAATCCTAACCAAAAAAAATCATTAGTCGTAATCAATACAAGCACTCCGTAGCATTGTTGGATGGGCCGGCACGGCAGGCAGCAACTCCAAAAGCCCATGCGAGACCACATGGGGAGTCCCGATCGGCCGAACCCGGACACGGAGTCGGTCCATCAGGTGACAGCGCAGTGCTACACCGGAAGCTTCTCGCCAATTTCGCGCGCGTACGTGGCCACCCACGCAGCACGCATGCATCGCCGTACTGTACCTGCGCATGCGCCGTACCTCTCTCACGCGTCTTTTTGACTCCCTCACCTCCTCCTGTCTCCCACCACTACGTACGCTATAAACCACAAGATGCAATCGCAGAGGCAAGCTCAGCATCGCTCGTTCGCTGCATAGCTGCGTCGATCGATCGGAGAGTTACACGACGCCCCGACTTACAAACAGTAACAGGTGATTAATCCTTCCACCAATCGTCCATGGCAGGCGGCGGTGCTAGGGCGCTCCGGCGAGTGGACAGCTCCCCGAGGTTGCCGCTGTCGCCGAGGCCGTTGTCCAAGAACGACTCCATCAAGAAGAGAAGCAAGGAAAGCTCGAGGAGACGCCGGTTCGGTGCCAGGCTCTCCGCCGTGCTGCATGAGCTCAGGCTGGCGCCCTGGGGGAGGGCGAAGGACAGGCTCGTCCACGTCACCGGGCATCGCGGCGGTGGAACAGCGCCGGAAGCCGTGGCCAACACGGACGACTTCGAGCGCGCGCGGATGGGGCCGGGTGCGTCGCGCTTGGGACGAGGCACCAGCGCCGCCGTGGGCGATGGTCCTTTCGGGAGACCAGATGGATTAGGAATCGGCGGTGGCCGCCGCTGTGCGAGCTGGGCGCTGGCGGCGGCTCTGGTGCTTGTCCTGGCGTGCGTGGTGGCGCTTGGCAAGGCGCCGGCCATCTGCTTCTGCACCTGCGCCGCCTGGCTGTGCCTGTGCGGAGGCGGCGGCGGAAGGGCGGAGGAGCACGGATCTGGCTCCGCGTGCCAGCGCCGGATCGGCATCCGTCACAGTAGCGTACAACCACAAGCTGGTAGTAGCAGTACTGCACTGTGTAACGGTCGGTGCAGTGGATGAATGAATAGTTTCGTTCTTACTTTCTTTCTCTCCTGATTTTTTCAGCAACTTCAGTTTTGCGTGCTGAAATTTTGTCATACTGTTTTCTTGTGTGCAACTACCCTGCTTGGATCAGTATATGTCTTGTGTTTATTTAATAATTTGTTTGTTTAGGTTGTTATTTTTTGCATAACTTTCTCGTATATTACACACGAGATGTTCTATGGTGTATGGGAGGTGAGGTACAATAGGTACCTCTACAAAAATACCTATCAATAGTTGATTTCCCAGATGGTATTTTGGTATGATTTTTTTCTTGAAAGTGGACTCTGAGCTACGCTAATCGACTTGCCATGGCCCACCATTGATATTGCTCTAATCTAACTACCGTAATTAATTTGCCATGGCCTGCCATTGACATTGCTCGATTGTTTTTCATCGTCAGCCATTGCCGTTACCGAGCCCTTCATCTATGTTCACCGTTAGGTCCTCTATTGACGCGGCAACACGCAAAATGAGGCAAGCCGTCGTCGCTGACTTACCTGCTAGGCAATGACATCTAGATAGATAAAAGTACACTGGAACCTTCGATACTCATTCAACCTACCTGCAAAATTTCTGATCAACTGTGACAAAAAAAATCATAAGTCACGATTATAAATCATAAATTATAATAAAAAGGAATACACTAACAAATTAAGGAAATACTAGCGCCCAGACGTCTGATCTAGGTGCTAGCTTCGGACGCTCAGCTGTAATATTTTTTTATCATGTTTATAATATTTTTTTATCTATGTTGTAACATTTTCCGTCCGTGTTTTTCTTGCAATATTTTTTATTTCATGTATGCAACATTGACTTTTGTATCACATTTTTGTTGTATACAGTGATTAATGCTGCACACATTATCAAAGAATGTTATATCGGAACGTATGGTGTGAATACTCACATCGTTCTTTCTTTTTTTTGTTGCATATATGGCCAACAAATGCTACAGACATAAATGAGAAATATTGTGGATGGAAATACTTATATCATTCTTTGGTTTTTTATTACAAATATAGATGAAAAATATTGTAAGTATGGTCTAAAATATTACAGCCAAGTGGAGCCAGACGTAGCATTACCCATAAACTAAACAGCTTCTGCTGCCGCATTTTTTGGAAGGATAGAAAGATAGAAATATTGAGGAACCGTCACTGGCGACCAGTCTGATCGATTCTTCTGCTACGCAAAAGACAAACCAATCACAAAAGATACAAATAGTAGATTGAAACACAGAGATAGGGAGAACTCTGGTCTTTCTTTATTGCTTTCTCTTTTCATGCATCTGTATACAAAATAGCCAATAGCACTACCTATTTATAGCCTAGTGGTGAGGTGCCCACCATGGGCCAAGACTTTAAGCCCAGGCCCAGGTTTCCCAATACTCTCCCTTGGGCACTCATCCGACACGTTCATACCTCATCAAAACTCCATAAAACCCAGTGAAAAAAATTTGGAGAAAGAGTACATGATAAATGTTATGTTGTGTTGCACGAATTGCCTCATTAAAAACCTTGGCCGAAAAACTTCAAAAAAACTCATCAAAGGAAAAAAGAGTACAATTCACCCAATTTCATTTAATATTCAGGATTTATTCTTTGGGTACTCAATCTTCGTGATCAAGTTTTAATAACGAGCTTGAGAAAAATCTCCCCCTGAATTCTACACTTTTCTAAGTCTCATCATTCCATTCCTCGTACGCATCTTTCAAAACTAGATGCTGGGAGTGTCTTAGTGCATAAATCTGCAAGATTTTCACATGACTTAGTATTCAGTACCTTAATTTCATCAATCTTTTGCAATTCATGAGCATAGAAGAACTTGGGGGTTGATATGCTTTGTGAGATGACTTCACGTAGCCCGTCTGCACTTATACAACATAAGCTACATTATCTTCATAGATAATTGTAGGAACTTGCATGATATTCAACTCACATGACTGCTGGATGTGGTGAATCATTCGTCGGAGTCAAGCACATTCTCGTACGGCTTCATATAGTGCTATGATTTCTGAGTGGTTTGTCAAAGTCGCTACAAGACTTTGCTTAGACGATTTTCATAAAATTGCAGTTCCACCACACAGGAATACATAGTCTATTTGTGACCTTGCGGTATGCGGGTCCGATAGGTACCCTGCATCTGTATAGCTAGTTATATTCAAGTCTTGGTTCTTTCTGTAGAACAATCCAAGGTCCTTACTTCCTTGGAGATATCGGAAGATATCCTTTATTCCTTGCCAATGCCTTTTGGTAGGTTCTGCAACATACCTTGCTAGTAGGCTTACGGCAAATGCAATGTCCGGTCTAGTGTAGTTTGCTAAATACATAAGTGATCCTACTGCACTTAAGTATGGGAATTCCGATCTCAGGACTTCCTCCCCCTCTTCCCTAGGTCGGTATGGATCATTTTCTTGCTGTAAAGATCTCGCGATCATAGGTACTTTCGATGGGTACGCCTTCTCAAAGCTAAATTTTTCTAACACCTTTTGGGCGTAGACTGACTGATGTACTAATATCCCTTCAGAGACATGCTCGAGCTACAGGCCTAAGCAATATTTGGTTTTACCCAAATCTTTCATTTCAAATTCTGACTCCAGGTAAGAACTTGCTTCTTTTATGTCTTCCAAGGTCCCGATGATATTCTGATCGTCTGCATATATTGAGATTATACAAAATCCATTCTGGGATCGTCGTATAAATACACAGGGACAATCTTCATTATTCGTGTAGCCTTTCTTGCATAGAAAGTAACTTAAGCGATTATACCACATCTTGCCTGATTGCTTAAATCCGTACAGTGATTTCCTGAGTTTCACATTATACATACTTCTATTTGCTCTGTCTTGGTTCAGGACAGAGATACATTCAGGTACCTTCATATAAATTTCTGATTCCAAATTTCCATAAAGCTATGCAGTTACTATATCCATCAATTTCATTTCTATGTTCAGGTTTACTGCCATTGAGATTAAGTATCTAAAGGTGATTCCACTCATGATTGGGGAATATATTTCTTCATAATCAACTCCTAGACGTTGAGTGAAACCTTGTTCAACAAGCCTTATTTTATATCTTACAACTTCATTTCTTTCATTTCTCTTTTGAACAAATATCCACTTGTGCCCTACAGGGTGCACATGGGAAGGTGTGTGGCTTACAGACCCAAATACATCTCTTTTGTTCAGAGATAATAATTCAGTTTCTATTGCCTTCTTCCAATCTTCTCAATTTGATCTTTTGTTACATTCAGTGAGCAATGCGGGCTCTGGATCAAGATCGATGATTGTGGCAATTTTCTTTGAAAAGTAGATATCAACATTGGCTGTTGTCCTATTCATGGATTATCCTATGTGCACATAGTTTATAGCTATTTTGTCATGAGTTGATTCTTCTTGTGTTTTTACTTGCTCATCGCTTCTTCCAGTTTTGGAGGCAAGTCCCTTTAGTTTTTCAGCTCTAATGTGTGCGCACACATCCATGCTGATTTCTCCCTACGTGGGAATGTTTAGATCCGGTATGCCCTTTTCTGAAGGTGTCATACTGGTGCTAGGTCTCAACTAGCTTCCCTTCTGGTTCTGAGGAACTTTAGTGATCGGCTGTGTCAAGTCCTTCTTGTCCTTTTTCACCAGGCATCCCCGGTTACTTAGGGTTCGAGGGGTCGGAGTTCTCGTCCTTTTATTTTGAGGCCTCTGGACGGTATTAGTGATACATTCAATTTTCTTTGGCATTTCAACCCTCTCAGGTGTATTGCGTGCAGGCACATGCAACTTGGTCACGCTCTTCAAATCACTAAAGTGGCCAGGCAGTTGGTTTGCTAATGCTTGCTACATAATTTCCCGACATTTTTCATCAAGGGGTTGATTTCTTTCCCCCTAATGTTGGGAAATTATCCTCATCAAATATGCAATCAGCGAAACGAGCAGTATGCAAGTCTCCTATCATGGGTTCTAAATACCTAATTATGGATGTTGTCTCATAACCAACATATATCCTAGTCTTTCGGAGAGGATCCATTGCAGTACGATGTGGAGGGGGTATAGGTACATAAACCTTGCATCCAAACCCCCGGAGATGAGAAATTTTCGATGTTGACTCTTATGCTAGTTGCATAGGTGAAGAGATATTGTAGGCCAATGGTTTAAAGTTGATGAGAGTTGCTGCATGCAGGACTGCGTGTCCCCGACATATAGTTGGTAAATTACAATTCTGCAAAAGTGGTCGGGCAATAAATTTAATTCTCTTGATTAATGCCTCTGCTAGTCTATTCTGGATGTGGACATGCGGTACATAATGCTCAACTGTAGTTCCCATTGCCATGCAATAATCATCAAATGCCTTTGAAGTAAATTCTCTGGCGTTATCCATTCTAATGCACTTTATGTGATGATCAGGGAAAATATTTCTAATGCGAATTATATGTGAGATTAGCTTTGCGAAAGCATGGTTTCTTGTAGACAATAAACATACATGCGACCATTTTGAGGAAGCATCGATGAGCACTACGAAATATTTAAATGGCTCTGATAGTGGCTGTATGGGACCACAAATGTTTCCTTGGATGCGTTCTAGGAATGCAGGGCCCCATCCTTCACTTTCAGAGTAGAAAGTCTAGTAAGTAATTTTCCAGTGGCACATGCGAGGCACATAAAATCTTCATGATTCGGAAAATTCTTTACATTAATATTGTGTCCATGTGAATTATTAATTATATTTCTCATCATCCTAAGACCTAGATGGCCCAGTCTGTCATGCTAGAGACAGAAGAGTTTAGAACTTCTAAATGTTGTTTTCAGGATAGTATAGGCTGCAGGTGCCTTGATGTTAGTGTAGTATAGTCCAGTTTCTAATGAAGTAAGTTTTTCTAATACCCTTTTTCCATTTGCTTTGCGCTTCATAATGAGCAGTTATTTCTTATTATACTCTTCTTCAGTCTCAACATATAAACTATTAGCGTGAATACTTTGAAACTTAGGAGAGTTTTAGTCGATAATGGGTACAACAAGGCTTCTTGAATGATCAAAGTTGTGCCCATTGGAAGTATGATTGTGGCTCTTCCTGAACCTATTATACAAGTGTAGGATCGAAATGGCAACAGAGCGGGGGTGAATGGTGCCTTTAAAATTTTGCCCCTCAAAGTATCCACAAGAATCTCTCCTCCAATAGCTATGAAAAGCTATGAAGTAGGAGATTCATGCTTTCCGGAAGAATAATCTGAACAACCAAGAGAACGAAACCACCGAAAACAAACCATAGAATAAAACTGTAAAGAACAGCACACAATCACCTGGGCCGGTCAGACCGGTGTTGATGGGCCGGTCAGACCGCACCTAAGCCGCCGGTCAGACCGCCCATTGCCTACCGGTCTGACCGCCTAATACCGGCCGGTCTGACCGCATTGAAGCCGCCGGTCTGACCGCTGTGGGGTGGCCGGTCTGACCGGCATGCGCAGACCGGTCAGACCGGTCAAACCCTAATTTTCAGACAGCGACTGAAACACAAAGCAGTTTTTGCTGATTTTCTGAAAAACTGAGAATTTGAGGTATAGGTTCCGAGTTTTTCAGACCATAATAGCATGACAATCACTTTAATAGCAAAGAGGGCCTAGGGGACCAAGAATCGCAACCAGAAGAGCTACAATTTAACTTTTGAGCTCAAATCTGAAAATGAGTTGAAGAAGAAGCTAATTTTCAGATTCCTCATGTTCCTTCCATTCTTAGCTTATGAAATCATGGATTTCAACAAGGGATGGTCACACAATCACAAGCCTAAGACTTAGAGCAACCAAATCACCATGAAACCAAGGAATCACACATGCTCTGCCTCCAAACCCTAATTTTCAGAGAACAGAGGAAAAGCATCTTTTGATTCAGAGAAGAAAGTATTCAATGATTCTAGCTTTTGCTCTTAGGGATTGATTGGCCAAATGGTCTTGAGGATTTCCCATCACAAAGCAAACTGAGAACCAGCGATTCAATCAAGAACTCATCTCCAAATCAAAAGAGGAAACAGAAAGACTACTGAGCCAGAAAATCAACATAGAGCAGAAAATAAACTGAGCTTCCCAAATGGATTCATTTCCAATAAAGATTACACAAGAGATACAATCAACTACGTCCCTATATGCGATTGATACAGGAAATCACACTACATGCTTGAGAATACACATAGTAGCTCACTCACTCTCCTACTGTTCAAGCACGTAGACTCACTCCATTTAGCTCTCTCCACTCAACTGCTCACTTGAGCTTTCTCTACAGAATGTACACTGGAATGGTTTACTTCCTTCTACCTCCACCTCTCCTTATGAAGGCCAAAGTTCACACTCAAAGAAGGAAAACAAGAATTGTCATACACACTCCACTCCCTCACCTCTCATCCACAAAAGGCAAGAAAGTCAAACCACAAAAAGGAGGGAACCAGCCGCCACCTTCCAAATGCTTGAGCCAAATTACCAAATTGCTCTCAAGCAACTTCCCGGAAGCTTCCCGCGTCCGGTACCTTGACCGTTTGGACCTTGACTCCTCCCTGAGTCTAGTACGGTCTGCTCCGCTGCACACGACCGCACCCGGCATCCTGACCGTCTGAACCTCAACTCCTCCCAGAGTCTAGTCCCGATCCTCTCGTCGCTGCCCGTCGTGTCCATCCGACACCGACCGAGACCTCCGACTCCACCTGAGTCTAGTCCTGGTCTGCTCCGTCGCGCACGACCGCAACCGACACCCAAACCGTCTGGACCTCCGACTCCTCCCTGAGTCTAGTCCCAGTTCTCTCGTCGTTGCCCGTCGTGTCCGTCACCGGTAGCTCCAGCTCTGATTCCACATCTCCCGACTCGCAACCACCTCACCAGCCTCGATCATCCTCGGCATCACCGACCGTCTGGACCTCAACACCTCCTGTGCCTAGTCCTGGTCCTCCTCACCTCACCATGACCTAGCTCCGAAGTCCTGCAGTCACACAGACAAGCAAACCGTCACATAGCACCGCACGAAACAACATAAGCAATATAAGCACAAATAAAGGTACTCAACGCTAGAATACCCAAAACAAACTCAAATTTACTAATACAACCGTCAATTACTCATCACCAACATGGGGATACCTCCACATGGTCTCTCAACAAGCATCACTACCGGTGATTGTTGTAAGGCTGCCAGCATTCTTACTAATTGACTGAAAGTATTTTGTTTCTTTTAAGATGTTATTCATTGTGCCGCTGTCGGCTAAGCACACTTCCTCCATAGAGTGCCACACGTGTTCTAATATAAAGTATTTTATTAATATGTATTAGAAGGCAATCAACACATAAATAAAATGCTTCAATATCAGAACATATCATACCATTATAAACTGAATAAATGAATAAATTATATCATCATAAGAAAATAAAATTATTTGAGTACCATCCATGCAAATCCTAATTTATTCCTTCCACTCATAAAGTAAATGACAATTAAAGTCTAAGTGCATTCTGTGCATTAGATTGAGTCTGCTAAGAAGTCAGAGACTTCGGCTGCTATTTTCTCGAGGGTGATATGCTTTTCCAGAGAAATCATGGAAGTGGCAGCTGCAATGTCAAAAGGGGGTGCTACTGCCAGAATGGTTTCAACCTCCATCAGCGTAGGTAGCTGCTCAGAACTCTCTCCTCAACAAAACAAAGTGGGTTTCATGCTACCCTTCGCTATCCTTCTTCTTCTGAGCTTGGAAGGCATCGATGATATGCTGCGGCTAGAGGTATCCAAAGATGATGCAAGCCATGTCACTAGTCTAAGTGGAACCAAGAAACTAGTATTGAGTCAAATTCGAGTGCTATAAGTTCAAGAATGAATCATTGGTTAAAGCACTTGAGTCTTTTTGTAATTAAGCAAATTGAGCACAATTGACAAGTTTTACTTTGAAACGCAAGGTTGTTTCCAACCAGAATTTTAGTCATGTGCTAGATCTCAAGCCTTATGCGATCATTCCAAGCAAAAAGCTTAAGGAGATAATCTTGGTCATCCAAAACTCCCCATGAGTTCATGCCTAGTGCAATGGCAAGCAGTCTCATGAGAAAGAATTGGTGAGATCAGTTCTTTCACACATAAAAAAGATCTTTTTGCTTTAAACAGTTGTACTAACTCATGATTTATTAAGAAACTATCATAGCTTAATCTAAGGCTCAATTAGAGATTGAAAGCTCAACTTAGCCTATGAGACATGGCATGAATCATAAGTGGATAACTAAAGACAGACTAGTCTCAAGAGCTAACATGACATGTCTTAATTCAAGTTGTGCAATTTTAATTAACTTATCAATGGCAAAGGCTTGACACAAATAAAGTAATGATAAAGCTAGCAATGAAGCACAAATCATGGCAAGATGTAACGCATTGTAAACATGTCAACTAAGGTTAATAATCAAGGCTCCAAGAAGCTATATTACAATGCAGAATGTTGAAATGCAAGAAGATTCAGCTCCCCCTCAACATGAGATGCACTTTTAGTTCAAGTTGAGTTATGTCAATATTAAGTTTCAGAAGCTCCCAAATGAACTCCCCCTGAACCAAAGCAATAAATCGAGAAGCTACGAAAAAAATCAGAAAAGGCAGTGCTTAAAGCATAGACAAGATATAGAGGATACTATGGCCCAGATTGACTCTTATCTACCCCATATGACACTTAGGACTATCAACTGCTCTACTAACCCACTAAGGAGCAAACACGTTCCCTGTCTACCCAAGGGTGGCCCAACCCTTGCTAGAACCTATAAGAAGTGAGTGAGCTCAACCTAATGAGAAGAGAAGCAGCTAATAAGCAGCATCCTAGATCACAAGATGAGAGGAAGAAATCTAAGTCACTAGACAAGAGATACACTCTAATCTATGCTAGGAGGACTAACCCAAATGCACCCCGAATGCAATGCAACAAAATGAGAACATGAGCATAATATATAAGATAAAGCAATAAAGCACAGAAACTCCCCCTCACTATAGTCCATAAGGACAAACCACCCTAAGCTCTCCCCGCAAGGCTGAAAACCTAGAGCTATCCAAAGGCTTGGTGAAGATATCAGTTAACTGGTGGTCACTCTCCACAAACTGGAGCACTATGTCACCATTCTCCACATGGTCTCGAAGGAAGTGATATCTAATATCAATGTGCTTGGTCCGAGAGTGTTGCACTGGGTTCTTAGCAATGTTAATAGCAGAAGTGTTATCACAAAAGAGTGAAACACTGTCTATAACTAACCCAAAGTCCCGCAGGGTCGAAGCCATCCAAGTACCTGGCTGCAGCAACTGGTTGCGGCAACGTACTCGGCCTTTGTAGTGGACTGTGCAACACCGGACTGCTTTCTAGAAGACCAAGAGACAAGAGAAGTGCCAATGAATTGGCAGGTGCCAAAAGTGCTCTTCCTATCTATCCTACAGCCAGCAAAGTCTGCGTCTGAGTAGGCTCTAAGGGAAAGACAGGAAGAGGAAGAGTACCAGATACCATAGTCAATGGTAGCTCGAAGTTACCGAAGAATGCGCTTCACCGCCTGGCGGTAAGATACGCGAGGAGAAGCCTGAAACCGAGCACAAAGACACACGAAGAAGTGTATGTCTGGTCTCGAGGAAGTGAGGTACAAGAGCGAGTCAATCATGCTTCTGTACTCTTTTTGGTCAACTGGCTCGCCATCCTCATCTGGATTAAGTGAAGCTGTGGATGTCATGGGAGTCGACACTGGCTTACCATCACTCATGTCAAAGCGTCTCAGGAGGTCACGAGTGTACTTACCTTGATGCAACAAAGTACCCTCCCGAGTCCCCATCATGCTCATCTCAAACTCAGTGCTCATGACATCCGAGAACTGTGAAACAAAAGCATGAGAGGAGCCACCAAAGATGATGTCATCCACATAAATCTGGATTAGCAGAAGATCAGTGCCATGCCTATGAATAAACAAGGTCTTATCTACCTTACCCATCTCAAAACCATGACTCAACAGATAAGACTTAAGCCTCTCATACCAAGCTCTAGGGGTCTGCTTAAGTCCATACAAAGCTTTGGAAAGCTTGTAGACATGGTTTGGATATTTGAGGTTCTCGAAACCTGGAGGCTGTCTCACATAGACTTCTTCCTTAATAAACCCATTGAGGAAGACACTCTTGACATTCATCTGGTAGAGCTTGAAACCCTTAGAAGCTGCAAAGGCAAGCAGGATTCTAATGGCCTCAAGTCTAGCTACAGGGGGCAAAGGTCTCCTCAAAATCTGGACCCTCAACCTGGGAGAAGGCCTGAGCTACCAGTCTAGCCTTGTTTTGAATGACAACTCCATCCTCACTCTGCTTGTTTTTGAACACCCACTTGGTCCCAATGACATTGTGACCTCGAGGGGGCTCAACAAGCAGCTAGACCTTATTTCTCTCAAAATTTTCTAACTCCTCATGCATGGCATTGACCCAAGACTCATCAGAAAGAGCATGACAAACATCTTTGGGCTCAAATGAGGCAATGAAGGCAGAATGGAGACAGAATTGTGACAAGCCAGACTTTGAGCGAGTGCCCCGCTTAAAGAGGTCTCCAATAATCTGCTCAGAAGGATGAAGAAGTGGCCTCTACCTCATGAGCTGATGAGGTAGGAACAGAGCCACTAGCTCCAGAAGAAACAGAAGGCATGGGCTGATCACCTCGAGGTGCAGTGAAAGAAGGCACCTCAAGAGGAGGATGAGGAACGGGATCAGGTAGACAACCCTCATCTCTATCGTCCTCATCATCCACAAAGATGGTTTCGGACTGCTCTAAAGAACCTGAGATATTAGGCCTAGTCCCCGGACTGGCCTTGTCGAAAGTCACCTCACAGGTCTCTATCATTTTACTAGTTTCGCAGTTCCAGAACTTATAAGCCCGCGAAGAAGGCGAGTAACCTAGAAAGATCCCATCACAAGAGCGTGACTTGAACTTGTCTAGGTTCCCGGACTTCAAAATAAAGCACTTGCAACTAAACACACGAAAATGAGAGACACTAGGCTTTCGCCCATATCTCAACTCATAAGAGGTGCGATGCAAGTGTGCCCTAAGAAAAACTCGATTTGAAACATGGCACGCGGTTTCTATAGCCTCAGCCCAAAACTTCCTCGGTGTAGAGTACTCATCAAGCATCGTCCTGGCCATCTCGACCAAGGTACGGTTCTTCCTCTCCACAACGCCATTCTGCTGGGGGACGTATGGAGAAGAGAACTGGTGCTCTACACCGGTCTCACCGCAAAACCTCTCGAAGTAAGAATTCTTGAACTCTGTGCCATTGTCACTGCGGATCACTCGCAAGGCACCCGGGAGCTCAACAGAAAGCTTACTAAACAAACCCCTAAAGTGGGTATACGTCTCATCCTTCGAGGCCAAAAAAACACCTAAGAATACCTCGAGAAGTTATCGACCACGACAAGAACATATCACTTCCCTCCTGCTGACTGCACTCGAGCTGGTCCAACTGTGTCCATGTGGAGCAGCTGTCCTGGTGCATCGGTCATAGTAACTGTGACCGGAGGGTGAGAAGTGGCAACCATCTTGCCGTGCCGGCAAGGAGCACAAACAAGATCTTTGACCATCTTGAGTTTCGGCAGACCACGAATGAGATCGTGGCTGCTAACTCGGGTCAAATGGTCAAATCCTATACGACCAAGTCTCCTATGCCAGAAAGTAAGGTCACGGGACTCTGAAGCAACTAAACACCAGAGAGGATCACCAGAAGACACAACAAAATCAGCATGAAAGATCCTCCCATAACGAGAAATCCCGCAAACCAGACTGCCCGAAGAATCAAGAATTTTGCAATTGTTTTTCCTTGAAGCTCACCTCATAACCGTCATCGGTAAGCTGAGAGACTGAAAGCAAATTATACTGCAGCTTACTCACTAAAGCAACATCCTTTAAAATAAATGAATCATTAACGCGCACAGTACTTTTAGCGATGACGCGCCCAGACGAAGCGTCTCCAAAGGTGATCGTCTCATCACCTGGAGCACGGGCTAGGGAAGAGAACCAATGGGAATCTCCGGTCATATGATGAGAACAACCGGAGTCTACAAGCCAAACCTCTCTCTTCCCAGCCCGGCGAACCTGAGTCAAACAGAGAGTAAAGGCTCAGTACTGGGATAAATCAAGAGTGATTTTGGCACCCAATACTGAGGAACACGTCTAGCAGAAGAAGTAGCCACACACGACTGATCTATATCTACCCTACGCTCTCTGTCGCTCAAAGAAGCAGAAGGTCTACGTGCAGACCTGAAGCTGTTGCTGGATCCGACTGCTGTGGGAGAGCGAGTCGGAGTACCAACAACACGCTGATCACGCCGTGGATAGCCATCTCAACGGGGGAAACGAGATCTCCTGGCGGAAGTCATGACCAGAGGCATATCGAGGACGAAAACCAGAAAACTCAGAAAAACCAAGTCCTCGATGCTGCTCAAACCCATTAAGCTGAATAGTCCTAGACCTCGTGTTGGTCTTAGGTGCACTCAAGGTCTGGGGCTGACCTTGAATACGCCTAAGTGCCTCAACACGATCTCTACGTGCGATCTTGGCGCGCCTGAAACATCTCTCGACCGAGTGTCCATCCTTCTGACAGAAGGTACAATGGTACTTCACATTCTGAGAGGTAGAAGTAGCATGATGAGGCTTCGCCTTCTGAGAGGTCGAAGCAACAGGTGGAACCACCTTACTGTTAGAGATCCCTTGGACAAAGCCCGCTGATTTGAAATGAACTTTCTCAGATCTGGGCTCAATCTCGATCACACCTGCTGCTATGGGTCTAAGAACAGCAGGTGGATGCTTCCTCATATCCTCAGAAAAATCGTATCCTAAACCTTGATTGAATTTGCAAATCTTTGATTGGTCTAGAATAAGATTTAGCTTCTTCTTGCCTCCTACAAACCTCTCGAGAGTGTTCATAAGATACTGACACTCCCGAAAGAGAGAGGTGCAAGAAGAGCAGGGGGAAGAGGAGACAGTAGGAGGTAAGGGAGTAGAAGAAGAACCAACAGCAGAGGAACGAATGGCTTGTGCACGCACAGCCGACTCAGAAGGGACAGTCCTACTGCTAGCCAATTGGTTCACGTTGCTAGGCATCTCTACCTTACCCTCGGGCTCCTTCCCAACACCAGCACACACATTACAAGCAGATGGTGGCTTCTCTAGAAGATCCTTAGTTAGCTTCACACATTTTTCATCCAATGCAATCAAGTCAGATTTTAGTTTGTTACAATTATTGCATGGTGACCTAACAGGGTCCTTAGAAGCAAATTTAGCCAATTTGTTATTGTCATCAACTAATTCTTGAAACTACTTAGAGACAGATTCAAGTTCAGCAGTCAGCTTGGGACAATTCACACAAGAAGCAATAGGCTCAAGTAGAAAAGCTTGTAACTTAGCAATTTTGTGATCTGCCCTTTTAAGTTCATTTTTAAATTATTGCAACTTTCACAAGTCTCGGGCAGATCAAGAAGTATGGTATAAAGACCTCTAAAAGCATTCTCCTTATCCTCACATGAGGTGCAAGAAGTAGTCTCAACAACAGTAGATGAAAAGGCAGCTACCCTACTCATCTCTAGTTCATCTAAAAGACTAACATTCTCCACCTTAATCATATCAAGCTCAGAAGACAAACTATCATGCGAGGTCCTTAATTTCTCCATGCCACCAAGCAAAGCACAGCATGTATCACATTCGTCACGGGAGGGAGCAGATATAAGTGAAGTAAGCTCCCGTGACAATCTATCTACTTCCTTCTCCAACTCGCTGCATCTAGCTCTAGATCTAGCATGAAATTTACCTAGCTTAAGAAAAGCATCATTAAGCTGGTCATATGAGGGATATACCTCGTCGGAGTCGGAATCAAGCTCGCTGTCGCTCACTTTGCCCTCAAGGGCCATGAAGCACATGCCGGAGAAGTCATCGCCACCCTTGGGGTCTTGTTCGTCCTTCCCATCATTGTCGCTCCACCCCTCCACCTTGCTGAGGTCGAGGTCGTCGAAGGCGGTGAGGACGCGATGGAATAACTTCTTGGCTTTGTCAAGGTTGTGGAACTTCTTCTCTTTGCTTGGCAGCTTCTTGTTGCAGTTCTTGTCGGTGTAGACGTTCTTACTCGAACCGCTGAAGTCATGTTTGCCCTCCAGCTTGGGGCAGTTTGCTCGAATGTGGTTGGGGCCACCACACTCGAAACAAATCACTCGTCCTCCTTCTCTCTTTCTCTCTCTAACCCTCTTGTAAGCATGGGAAAATTTTCTAGCTAAGAGGGCTAGCTGGTTTTCTGGAAGCTGTTCTATTAGGTCATCACTCATCACAAACAGCAGCAAGAGAAAAATCAGAAACACCATCGGAGGGAAACTCAAAAGTTGAACTGGGATCAGTGACCAACACCATCGATTGTGACTTCGATTTACGAGAGACAATGTCAATCTCATGAGTCTTGAGGCGTGAGTACAACGCATCAAGAGTCAAAGTCGAGAGGTCCGTGGTGTCCTTGATGGTGGTCACCTTCATCCCCACACACGCAAGTCCAAAGCCGCAAGTATCTGACGAGCGTTGTCCGAGTCGGGGTATGTGAGACCGACCGCTCGGAGGTTACTCAAGATCTTATGGAATCGCGCAAAGCATTCATCCAAGGACTCTCCAGCGAGCATTTCAAACTTGTTGTAATCTCGCTTGAATTGGTCCTGTCGAACCATCTTAATTTGGATGGTGCCCTCATGGTAAGCATCGAGGGTCTCCCAAATGTCGTAGGCCGACGAAAGATGAGAAATGCGATCAAACTCGTTTCGACTCAAACCTTGGATGATATTGTTCCTTGCCTTAGCATTCGCCTCAACATCAGCCATGTTTCCGGCATTGATGTTCTCATCGGCAGGAACAGCAAAGCGAACTTTGACCTTGCGCCAGATCGCATAGCCCTGAGCCTGAATGTATGTCTCCATCCGACTCTTTCAAAACGGATAGTCGATCCCATCGAAGATCGGGGACTTGGTGAAATACTTATCCGTTGCCATAGCTCACAGACCAGTTAAAGATCTATCAAGAAGAGCTAACCGGCTTTGATACCAATTGTAGGATCGAAATGACAACAGAGGGGGGGGTGAATGGTGCCTTTAAAAATTTGCCCCATCAAAGTATCCACAAGAATTTCTCCACCAATAGCTATGAAAAGCTATGAAGTAGGAGATTCATGCTTTCCGGAAGAATAAGCCGAACAACCAAGAGAACGAAACCACCGAAAACAAACCATAGAATAAAACTGTAAAGAACAGCACACAATCACCTGGGGCCGGTCAGACCGGTGTTGATGGGCCGGTCAGACCACACCTAAGCTGTCGGTCTGATCGCCCATTGGCTACCGGTCTGACCGCATTGAAGCCGCCAGTCTGACCGCTGTGGGGTGGCCGGTCTGACCGACATGCGCAGACCGGTCTGACTGGTCAAACCCTAATTTTCAGACAACAACTGAAACATAGAGCAGTTTTTGCTGATTTTCTGAAAAACTGAGAATTTGAGGTATAACTTCCGAGTTTTTCAGACCATAATAGCATGACAATCACTTTAATAGCAAAGAGGGCCTAGGGGACCAAGAATCGCAACCAAAAGAGCTACAATTTAACTTTTGAGCTCAAATCTGAAAATGAGCTAAAGAAGAAGCTAATTTTCAGATTCCTCATGTTCCTTCCATTCTTAGCTTATGAAATCTTGGATTTCAACAAGGGATGGTCACACAATCACAAGCCTAAGACTTAGAGCAACCAAATCAACATGAAACCAAGGAATCACACATGCTCTGCCTCCAAACCCTAATTTTCAAAGAACAGAGGAAAAGCATCTTTTGATTCAGAGAAGAAAGTATTCAATGATTCTAGCTTTTGCTCTTAGGGATTGATTGGCCAAATGGTCTTGAGGATTTCCCATCACAAAGCAAACTGAGAACCAGCGATTCAATCAAGAACTCATCTCCAAATCAAAAGAGGAACAGAAAGACTACTGAGCCAGAAAATCAACATAGAGCTGAAAATAAACTGAGCTTCCCAAATGAATTCATTTCCAATAAAGATTACACAAGAGATACAATCAACTACGTCCCCATACGCGATTGATACAGGAAATCACACTACATGCTTGAGAATACACATAGTAGCTCACTCACTCTCCTACTATTCAAGCACGTAGACTCACTCCATTTAGCTCTCTCCACTCAACTGCTCACTTGAGCTTTCTCTAGAGAATGTGTACACTGGAATGGTTTACTTCGTTCTACCTCCACCTCTCCTTATGAAGGCCAAAGTTCACACTCAAAGAAGGAAAACAAGAATTGTCATACACACTCCACTCCCTCAAATCTCATCCACCAAAGGTAAGAAAGTCAAACCACAAAAAGGAGGGAACCAACCACCTCCTTCCAAATGCTTGAGCCAAATTACCAAATTGCCTTCAAGCAACTTCCCGGAAGCTTCCCGCGTCCGGTACCTTGACCGTTTGGACCTTGACTCCTCCCTGAGTCTAGTCCGGTCCACTCCGCTGCACACGACCGCACCCGGCATCCTGACCGTCTGGACCTCAATTCCTCCCAGAGTCTAGTCCCAATCCTCTCGCCACTGCCCGTCGTGTCCATCCGACACCGACCGAGACCTCCGACTCCACCTGAGTCTAGTCCTGGTCTGCTCCGTCGCGCACGACTGCAACCGACACCCAAACCGTCTGGACCTCCGACTCCTCCCTGAGTCTAGTCTCGGTTCTCTCGTCGTCGCCCGTCGTGTCCGTCACCAGTAGCTCCAGCTCCGGTTCCTCGTCTCCCGACTCGCAACCACCTCACCAGTCTCGATCATCCTCGGCATCACCGACTGTCTGGACCTCAACACCTCCTGTGCCTAGTCCCGGTCCTCCTCGCCTCACCTTGACCTAACTCCGAAGTCCTACAGTCACACAGACAAGCAAACCGTCACATAGCACCGCACGAAACAGCATAAGCAATATAAGCACAAGTAAAGGTACTCAACCCTAGAATACCCAAAACAAACTCAAATTTACTAATACAACCGTCAATTACTCATCACCAACATGGGAATATCTCCACATGGTCTCTCAACAAGCATCACTACCGGTGATTGTTGTAAGGCTGCCAGCATTCTTACTAATTGACTGAAAGTATTTTGTCTCTTTTAAGTTGGTATCCATTGTGCCGCTGTCGGCTAAGCACACTTCCTCCATAGAGTGCCACACATGTTCTAATATAAAGTATTTTATTAATATGTATTAGAAGACAATCAACACATAAATAAAATACTTCAATATCAGAACATATCATACCATTATAAACTGAATAAATGAATAAATTATATCATCATAAGAAAATAAAATTATTTGGGTACCATCCATGCAAATCCTAATTTATTCCTTCCACTCATAAAGTAAATGACAATTAAAGTCTAAGTGCATTCTGTGCATTATATTGAGTCTGTTAAGAAGTCAGAGACTTCGGCTGCCATTTTCTCGGGGGTGATATGATTTTCTAGAGAAATCATGGTAGTGGCAGCTGCAATGTCAAAAGGGGGTGCTACTGCCGGAATGGTTTCAACCTCCATCAGCGTAGGTAGCTGCTCAGAACTCTCCCCTCAACAGAAACAAAGTGGGTTTCATGCTCCCCTTTGCTATGCTTCTTCTTCTGAGCTTGGAAGGCATCGATGACATGCTGTAGCTCTTTACAGATCCGCGACCAGTGCCCCCATTTGCCACACTTGTATTAGGATTGGTCTTGCTGATCATAGGGCTTGCTGTCCCGCTTTGACTTGCTTGCGTTATTCTCACGTAGAGTATTTGACTTGCATTTCTGGGCTGCAGCCTTACCCTTCCTTCCCCTTTTCTTTATTATGTGCTTTCGCACCTTGTAGCTCCCGACGTTGGCTTCACAGCCAGCGGAGCTCCCAGGTGGCTATGAGACATAGTTCTTGTAGAGAACTTCATCTTGAGCCTCTGTAAACTACATCATATCGATCAATTTAGCATACTCTTTGTAGTCATCTTGACGATAATTACATGTAGACTGCACTACATTGGGGGCGGAAGGTGGATAGGGTATTCTCAATCTTCTGCTCATCTGTGATCTGCTTGCCATAAAGTTGAAGATTGGTACAAATTCTGTGCAGGGCAGAATTGTACTCCCCGACTGTTTTGAAGTTGGCAAACCTCAATCGGATCCACTCTTGCTATGCCTGAGGAAGAATGGTGTACTTTAGCCTCTTGAATTGCTTCTTGAGTGCAGTCCATAATGCTAGCTCGCTTTTCTCTGCCATGTACTCATTCTTGAGAGTGAGACAGAGATGGTGCCTAAGGAAGCGAAATGCCTTATCAGTTTCCTCAGGGGTGGGTTGGCCATCCTACGGTGCACCAATCTCAATGGCAGCGTGGAGCTTCTTGGCTCCAGGTACTATCTTGACATCAAAAGCCTAAGTCAAGTAGTTTTGACCATGTTGGGCCAGCTCCTTGAACTCGTAGTTCGTGGTGCCTATCATCTACATGTGTATGAAAGGAATATATATATAAGTTTACTACCGGTAAATGTGCATGGAATAAATTTACTGCAGGTAAATGAATTGGATGATAGTACAAATAATTCTCATAATGTACCAGAATTTTCTATGCATTTTCTATAAATTTTACTGTTAATTTCGGTGGTTAAAGGCAACTTAAATAATTACAATTAATCAAAATAGTAATAAATATAGAAAACAAAAAAATAGTGACAGAACTAAACATGCTTCAAATGCAAAAATAATTCAAAATTTGAATTCCCGAGGCCCTTTTATGCCGGAATATGAATTTTCAGTGAATTTTGCAATTTCTGAGGGCTTAACGCAAAATTTCAATTCAGAGAAAACTTTCGCGTAATTTTCTGATTTTTTGAGGGCCTTGCTGCAAAATCCAGGACTCGTCTGAAAATTATGAGGACCCTCTCGTAATTTCCAGATTTTGGAGGGGTCTTTTACCAAATTTCTAGGATGGGCCTTCGGCCCATGTTTCTTCCAGCCCAATCCGGCCCGTTTTCGGTTGGGTCAAAAGGCAAAGGGGTAGGGTTTCCCTACCCCTATTCCCGTCAGCGGTGACGGCTATGGGGACAGGTGGCGGCCCGTGCGAGGGCGCGCGGCAAGCAGTGGGGCCGGCCTCAGCTTCGGGTGCGAACGGCGACCCATGCGGGGGTGCGTGGCGAGCGGTGACCGAGCGGACACCAAAGCTACGGCGAGCGCAAGGCTCCGAGCGATGCAGCCCTTTCCGTGCGGTGGGCTCAGCCGGGCTCTCCTGGTGGCCGAGGGGTGGCGATGGCCAGCAGGGCCGGACGTAGATGGGACGGTGGCGGGGCACTTCGGGCGCAGTTGACGGCGGCCGAGCGCCAGTGGGATTCGGCCCTTCCGAGCGTCGGCGGCGGCGAATTCGGTCCCCCCGAGTAGCCTCTGTGCGGCGGTCAACCCGAGTGGCGGCGGGCGCCGAGAAGAGCAGCATGGCGTGTGGTGGCCCATCGGCTGCTGGCAGGTAGCCAGCCGTGCGCAGAGCGGCAGGGCGCACGCCAGTGAGCGCATTCTCCGAGTGGTGGTGGCACCCGAGCGACGGCCGGTCGGGCAGTGCGGGCGACCGGCCTCGGCGGCCGGCGGTGGCTTCGGGCCATCGCGGCTACGCGTGTGGTGGTCGTACAGGGCCGGTTGTGCAAGTTTTTTTTCTTTTTTTCAATCTACAATGTAATCAATATCTACTCTTTCATGTAATCTACCGATCGACATTGTGCCGGCGACTTCAAGTCTTCTCGCGGTAGATTATAGCGGATTTGCTCCATAGAAATAATCTAGAAAGCGAAATCTGCGGAATTTAAAGCAATATAGATATAGACAATTCAATCTACTACTGCTTCGATATTTACCTTTTAATTCATCGGAGCGATTCGTACTGATAGCGTATTGAGGAACCATTGCTAGCGACCAGTCCGATCGATTCCTCTGCTATGCAAAAGACAGATCAATCACAGAAGATGCAAATAGTAGATTGAAACACAGAGATGGGAGAACTCCTGATCTTTCTTTATTGCTTTCTGCAAAATAGCCAATAACACTCTCTATTTATAGCCTACTGGTAAGGTACCTACCATGGGCCAAGGCTTCAAATCTAGGCTCAGGTTGCAAATTCTAAGTCTTTCTTTAATTCTTTTTTTAAGGAACAGTGTCTCTCTTTCCTATTCAACCCAATCTTTGAATAATCTTCCAAATTAAAGCACTGTAGGCATGGCAGGTAAAAAAAAAAGGATTCTAGCCAAAAGCACTCTAAGGTGATGATCAGTTAGGCTTTTTTTGTGGCTTATGGCTGAAAGCACTATAGCTGGCTGAAAAAAACACTGTAGCTGACAGAGGCTTATTTAGCATAATTAAATTTAAAATAATTAAAAAATATGTTAGCCTATTACATATAATACAAACAAATACGGGAAAAAAAAGAACCGGCAAAAAAACACAAAAAGGCCAAAAATTCAGAAAAAGACGAAATTTGTGAATAGTAAAAAATAAGCCGGAAGCTAGAAGCTTAAGCCGAATTGATCAGAGAGTTCAATTGTTGCAGTGAGGATAGAAGTTCATAGCCGTGTCAACGTCAGATTCGGATCTACGGGGACATGTGCCTTTAGTCCCTTCTTTTTAATTTATGGCATATAATTTTCTCTCAACAAACAATTCAAACAAACAAACAGAACGACTTCTTGCGTCTTTTTAAAATTATTTATTGGGACAATATTTTCGAAGCAGCTTATTAGCATTCGGTTCACCCGTACACCTATTAGTCATAGCCGAAAAGAACCCACATTTTAATATGGCTACAGTGCAGTAGGAGTTCAAAGTTTCATGGCGGTAACAATGGAGAGTGTGGCTAGGCTGATGGCTTTTGTTTATATTTTTTGAGACAGTAGCGGATAGTGAACACGATTTTAGACTTAAAAAGTTATTTGAAGGATCTATTTTAAAAAATATCCTATTTATTTTAATTTAACAGGAACCAAAAGCGAAAAGGCCATCAGAAGGGTCATAAGTTTGCAGCAGAGGTAGTGGCCGAGGACCTCATAATGATGGCAATGATCGAAAAGTAGTAAATCAATTTAGTTGAGTGGCATTTGGCTAAACATGCATTCCATCTTTAATCGTTCCAGTGGTAGGGAGCCATCGTTTTCCCCCATAAATAGTGCAACTTACAGTATATATACCACATAAAATTGTGATTAATTCATTGCAATCGCTTCTCGGAAATATTACTTATGTGTGTTATCGAGGAAACGTTACTTATGTTTAACTTCCCTTCGCTAGCTTCAGAGGGTACCACAACTCGATCCAAGAGTCGCACGAGAAGAAAGTTTTTTTTTAGGCTGAGAAGAAAGCTTTTAGTGTTAAGACAAAACTAGAAAGAGTAGGAACTACCCATCATCTATAGAGTGAGACCATCCATACAATGACTTATTGTATTCGATATAAACTCAAAACTACCTAAACAAATCAATAATTGTCAGACCCAAAAACAATATTTTCAGATTCTCTATGTTAATTACACTAGTCAAAAAAACTAATGTACATAAAGGTAGCAGGGATACATATTATATATAATGACCAATTTTATTAATAAAAGAGTATGGGCCTTATGGTCAAGTTTTATATATCCACGGTCCATAGGCTAAATATAAAGGTAAATAACAACGGAAGATAGTAAATAAAGTAGAGAAACCCAACAAGTCTGTCTACAGATAAATGACAGTAAGACGTGGTCTACTTGTCCTGATCTTTACCGTAGTCGAAGGCATCCTCCTCTGATCAACAGAATTAAGTAAAGGTAAGCACAAAAATATACTCCATAAATTACACAGGAAAATGCATTATTAATGTGAGGGCAACAAGTGAAAGCATAATAGGATTAATTAAGCGTAAAGCCAAATCTAAATAAATACATTAAATAGATATAAATTACTGAATTTAATGCAACAAGTAAAAACAATAATTTAAATAAATTAATACTGTTAGTGCAAGTCCAACCTAACACTAACTTAATCACGTGTATCTCATCCGGACCATCTTTCTCCAAAAGATTCCAATATTTCTATTTAAACTAGTTTTTTAAAAATAAAGTCTAATCCATAAAAACCTTACTTGGCATGCCCATGACCATGGGCATGACTATCTAGGATAGTTTATACACTCTGCAGAGGTAGTACAACTTTAATCATAAGAGATAATCAACTTATATCGGCCATAACACGCTACTTTCGGCATGTGATTAAGTGATTATCACAAAGCATTTATAATGCAAAACCGTCAACCTGGTCATGCCTCGCTAAGGTTTCATCGCAATTAAGAATCCACTAATCGGAGCCCCCTCGTGTGCCGTGTGAGACTTTTTGTAGTCTACGTCATACCCACATTCAACCTGTAGCGAGACTCAGGTTAGGACCCGCAAATTATTCTGAGGTGGTTTTCGTGCTCTTTCTCATTTTTCAAATAAATGAAAATATCATCAATGAAGATCACTACAAACTTATCCAAATACTCTATAAACATTTTGTTCATCATACTCATGAAGTAGACTCGTGCTAAGGCTAAAACCCATTAGCCGTAGCTAAAAAACCTACCTTTTGATGTGGCCAAAGTGCAGTAGGAGTTGAAGGTTTCATGGCGGTAGCAAAGGAGGACTCAACCAGGCCTTGTTCCTACGAGATAGGCTGATGGTATTTGTTAGCGTTTTTCGAGATTACAACGGATGGTGCATACGGTTTTAGACTCAGAAGACCGTTTAGAGAATCTATTTTAAGAAGACGTCCTATTTATTTTAATTTTTGGAGAAATCAAAAGTGAAAAGTCATCAGAAAGGGGCACACGTTTGTAGCAAAGGTAGTGGCGGAGGACCTCATTATGCTGGCAATGGTTGAAAAGTAGTAAATCAGTTTGTTTGAGTGGCTTTTAGCTAAACATGCATGCCATCTTTAAGCGTTAGAGCATGTACAATGGTATGATATTAACTGTATGTAAAATTTGTCATGTAGGATACAAAATGATGTAGAGGAAAAAGAGGATGCATAAAGAATTAGGCTGTCTCTTATATAATAGTCGACTGTAACACGAGAAACAAGATAATTGTGCCGTAGAAAAGTTATCTATAAAGAAATTTTTGATATATCTGGCCCCATGTAACGCCGCAATTCCAAATTTGACTCCACGGTGTACTAAATTTCGGATTTAGCCCTCTCTTTGAGCGTGGGAGCACATAAAACCGGTGCGTGGTAACTCTTGCGCCCGAGAGCGCAGCAGAACCTGCTGCGGCTGGAAGGCGCGTTACCTCGGCCTGCTGCTATGCGAGACAGCAGGTAGAGGCGAGCTGCGCCCGGGAGATGCATTAGCTAGGTGCTGGCCCCCGGGGCGCATGACCAGGCCGAGTGATGGTGATTACATAGATAAGATCGTGCGTGCTCTTTGTTTAGTGCTTTACATGATTGGAGTAGCTGAAATTAAGAGAGATCCGAGCTTTTTTTGGTGCCTAGTTCAGCTGAAATAAGTTGATTTATAGCTTTTTTATACTGTAGCTAGTTTATTTTGTACTATAACTACTAGTGATTTTTTTAGTATAATTAAATTTCAAAATTTAAAAATAAAAAACAGCTTATCTCATTATAGACAATGCAAACGAATAAAAAAAGCCAAAAAACCAAAAACCAGAAAAAAAATTAAAATTAAAAATAATAAAGTAGAAATTAAAGCCAAAATCTCAAGCAGAAACTGGTGGGATACCCACGATAATAATATCTGGTACACTTTCTGCTCTCTGATGTCTTTAGCATTTATATAGGTAGCTCGCCTAGTGACTAATGTGCACCGCTAAAGCCAACAAGCCAATCAGCACTCGTGTTTGGGCAACATCATATCGATTAGTACTTTATTCTGTTTGGCTCATGCGGTCACTTATATATCCATCCTATTATTGCTTCATGTTATATTTGTCTGAAATTGTAATTGTTGAGCTAAAACGAGCCAGGCTCGAAAGGCGGTTTAGTCCATTCGAACACAGAGGAGCTAAACACAAGCTAAGCATTTATTTTTTGTGAGAAAAAAAGCAAGTCAGAAAGTCGAATGATCGAAAGTTTGTTCGGATTGAAACTCAGGTGAAGGATCATCGATGACAATAAA
The DNA here is from genome assembly GCA_017311315.1 of Dendrocalamus latiflorus. Taxonomy (NCBI): domain Eukaryota; kingdom Viridiplantae; phylum Streptophyta; class Magnoliopsida; order Poales; family Poaceae; genus Dendrocalamus; species Dendrocalamus latiflorus. The sequence continues at coordinate 7,362,292 of CM029650.1, forward strand.
AGAGGGATGAATGATTGTAATTCTCAGCGAAAGCTTTTTCTTCTTTTTTTTGTCTTTTAATCGTTTAATCTGAAAAACAGAAATAAAAGAAAAAAATCCCGATTGCACTGTAGCAGTTACAGTACCACCAAAAAATCCGATGATATCTGATTCCGATCGATAACTGATCAGTAGTAACACGTTTTTCATTCAATCTAGTAATCGATTTTTAATTAAAACTAATTTATGAATGTAAGCAAAAAAACTATATACATAGAGACCAATGCATGGAGAATCCCTAGAAATAAAAAAAAAACCAGGGAAAAGGATAATATATGCGAATTAAAAAAATCACGAACTTATATTCGAAAACGCAGAAATTATTCATGTCTTCAATCGTGTCACGGCCGCCGCACGCATCCATCTCTCTTTTTTTCACGATCGCTCAATCCAATCCATCCACAGAGCCTGCACGTCTCGCATAACATCGATAAGCAATGTTATTCAACATTCATCATCATAATTTAACCATTATCAATTATTTATCACCAAAATAACCTAGACCTAGCTACATGGTCTAACAATCTCCCCCTGATGAATACATTGACAACACATTAAGATTGCATGATGAATTAGCTCCAAACAGATATAAGTGAAGAACTGAAACCGAAAAAGCATTTTAAACCACAAATCTTAAATCTCTTAAAAAAACTCTCCCCCTCAACACAAGAGAGGCAAAGTTAGCAAATTTCTCCAATATCTCTCCATTCTCTTTAATTTCTCACAAAGTACATCAAATATCTTCCCCTTTGGCAATGTAATCATCAAGAAAATTCAAAGAAGGAATAATTCTAAGAAGAAGCAATGAGAGTAAAAATTAAGAAGCTTTGTAGATTACACAAGTCATTGTGTATTGATTAAATAAAAAACCAAGCCATATTTTTTACTAGAGCTGTCCAGATCATATAAAGTCATATATCATATAGCAACGTCAAAACCAGTCTTGAGCATGATTAAGCAATTTATATTAATAACATGCATCTCAATAATGATCAAATCAATTATAAAATGCACAATGAAATATCACAACAAAAAGTCAAAGCCTAAAAGTGAAGCAAATTTTAAATCCAGACGATCTAGCAATCTCATATAACAACCTATTGCTCCACACTAAATTCATAGGCATGTGGCATACTTGTAGCATACTTTTTTCACAATGAAATACTTGTAGCATAATTATTTTAGATGATGGCATGCTTGAAGCATACTTCTTTTTATTTGTGCACTTTTTGTGCCTTTTTCTTTTTGTGTACTATGGCATGCTTGAAGCATACATCTTTTCAGCTGTCTCTTTCTCATTTTTTATAACATGCCAAATTGAGTGATCATAAAAAGATCACAATATCAAACATGCGATCCTCATAGCCAATATTTAAAATAAGATTCACAATCAAGCTAATCCTTTTTCGTTGAACATCGTAAAGTACTATCTATAATTAATCTAGTCAAAGTATTCCGCCATATCATATTTTTGTTCAAATATAGCAAATTAATTATAACCAATCATGATCAAAGCTACACAGTATATGAGTAAATATGATAAAGAGAGCTCTATTTAAACAACTCATTTAATTCTAATGGCTTGGGCTTATTAATTTATTTGACAAGTATAATAAACAAAGCCTCCTCAGAGTAATCCTATAAGATGTAATACACATAACTCACTTCCCACATGAGCAAAATAAGAAGTATTAAGTGATTTCGTGTGAATATCAGCACCTTAAGAATCTAACAAGATGTAAGACAACATCACCTTTTTCACATGGTCTCTCAAAAAGTGCAATCTCTTGGAAGCTATTAAAGAGAATGAAGAATCATCAAGTGTTCCAATCAAGAAATGATGTAAAAGACCAGAACCCAATCTAGCTCATGTTCTTCATCCTTTTCAGCTGTTCTTATATAATAGGAAACATCGGTCTCACAGTACTAGGGTTAGTGAAGTAAGATCTAGGAATCCAATACTGAGACACACGACGAACAGGAGCAACAAAGCTAGAACCAAAATCATGTGCATGTGAATGATCAAAATGCCAAAAATAACGTGAATTATTTGAATTAAATCTCAATCTAGCATGTGAAGTAGATTTAAAGCAATCATAAAAGTTCTCTAGAAACATAGCTTTCGCATTTGATCTAGGAACAAAAGGCAATGCATGTTTTCATTTTAAAACATTCAATATTTCCTTCTTCTCTTTTTTAGCATGCTTAAAGCAAAATTCATGTAAGTGTCCATCTCTTCCACAGTAGGTGCAATGGAATTTAACATAACCATAATTCTTTCAAGATGATGAGCTAGCATCTACATTATTATTTGATGAACTTTGCACAAAGCCATCGGATTTAAACACAGTTTATTTTAGTTCAAGTTTCACTTCAATTTTTCCAGATTTAAGAGGCTTAATAACCTTAGGAGGATTATTCTTGGTATGCTCAACAAAATTAAATCCTAGACCACGATTTTTCACACTTGTTTTTGACTTGTCTATAATCATATTCAAATTTTTCTTGCCAAAAAAAAATCTCTCTAAGGTGTCTTTCAGGTACTCATTCTCTTTAGTTAGTGTGGGACAAGTTGTGCATTTAACAAGTTCATTCACAAGATTGTTAGAAGCACTAGACTGAACCAATCTTTCTTTTTTAGCAAAATCATTAAGTTGTCTAGTCAAAACTTCTATTTCAGTGTTAAGCTTAGGACAATTAGAGCAAGAAGATATCTCATGATAAAGCATCTGTTGAATTGTTTCTTGTGATGAATTAAGTCTAGTTTCTAGCAATTCACATTTAGAGTAAGTTTTGGATTGAACATTTGAAATACTTGACTAAGCATGTAGAAGAATTATACTTGAGCTTTTCAATTTCATTCTTTGCAAGTTTTAACTTTTCATCACACGAGTCATGAGCCAATCTTAATTCATCAAGTTTAGCAGTTACATCACTAAGTTGATCTAGGTTTGATACATTAATTTTTTTAGTAGACTCCAACTCAGTATGTGAAACTTGACAAGACTCACAAGATTATCATTAGGAATAGAAGCTCTAAGTCTATTGATTTCAGAATTTAAGCTCTCAACAACGAATTCATGATTTTTAATTTTCTTTTTATACTTCTTATGCTCATCTGTCAATCTAAGCACAACACGAGATAAATCAGCATAAGAAGGTTTTACCTCATCAGTCATCAGGATCACTATAAAGATCATCATTGTCGAGCTCCTCACTGTTGGCCACAAAACACATCCCTGTGAAGTCCACCTCCTTTGCCTTCTTCTCATTGCCCTCATCATCATTTTCAGAATTATCATCACTCAAAACAATCTCATCAAGTGCTGAAATTATCTTGTTGACTGCCCTGTGATAATTGTGCTTCTTGTTTGGATCAATCTTGATTTGAGAGCGACGAGTTGGTGCCTTGTCATCTTTGACCTCTTTGCTCCTCAGTTTGGAGCAATTCATCTTAATGTGGTTTAGCTCATCACATTCATAGCATCAAAGTGGACCTCCTTTCCGCCTTAATCTAATGTTGTTAATTGCCTTGGTCACTCTGTTGGAGAGAAGTACAAGCTGTTCTTCTGAAAATTCCTCTAATTGTTCATCTGAAATAGAGCACAATGCAGACAAAGAAGCAATAGAAGAACTAGAAGAACTGTCAGCTTGGTTAGTCACTAAGCCCAAAGAATTAGTCTTGTTTATCCTGGCCAAAACATCAATCTCATGTGTTTTCATCTTAGAATAAAGATCATTCAAAGTGAGTGTTTCCATATTAACAGAATGATTGATAGTAGTGAATAACACATTCCAAATAGACATATCCAAAGCATTTAAAATTTGACGAGCATTGTCAGAATCAGAATATGTGACATCAACAGATTGCAAATCACTAACAATTTTATTGAAGCAATCAAAAAGAGCATCTACTGATTCTCCAAGTTTCATCTCAAATTTAGAATACTCCTTTTTGAATTGATTCTGACGCACACCGTTAATAGATTTAGATCCTTCATGATAATCCGCTAGAGTGGTCCAAATATTATTTGCAGATTTAAGGTGAGCAATTCTGACAAACTCGTTTCTATTTAAACATTACAACAAAATATTTCTAGCCTTAGCATTAGCTTCAACATCAGAGGAATTTTTAGTTGTAACAACAGAAGGCACTTCATATGTATTTTCAACTTTTTGCCAAATAGAATTACCTTGTGCTTGAAGAAAAACCTTCATACGCGTCTTCCAATTAAGATAATCTGATCCATCAAAAAATGGTGGCTTACCTGAAAATTGATCCTGATCTGATGCCATTGTAACCTGCTCTAATACCACTTATAGGATCGTCAATGACAATCAGAGTGGGGTGAATGATTGTAATTCCTAGTGGAAGCTTTTTCCTTTTTTTGTCTTTTAATCGTTTAATCTGAAAAACAGAAACAAAAGAAAAATTCCCGATTGCACTATAGCAGCTACTGTAGCGATTACTGTGGTAGTTACTGTGGCAGTTACTGTAGCGATTACTGTAGCACTGAAAAACTCCGACCGATATATGATTCCGATCGATAACTGATCAGCAGTAACATGTTTTTTTAATTCAATCTAGTAATTGATTTTTAATTAAAACTAATTCATGAATGTAAGCAAAAAATATAGATAGAGATTAATGCATGGAGAATCCCTAGGGATCAAAAAACCAGGAAAAAGGATAATATATGCGAATTAAAAAACTCACGAACTTTTATTCAAAAACGTAGAAACTATTCATGTCTTCAATCGTACCACGACCGCCACACGCATCCATCTCTTTTTTTCACGATCGCTCAATCCAATCCATCCACAAAGCCTACACGTCTCGTATAACGTCGATAAGCAATATTACCCAACATTCATCATCACAAGTTAACCATTGTCAATTATTCATTACCAAAATAACGTAGACCTAGCCACATAGTCTAACACTAGGTCTCATTTAAAATGCGAGAATCTTCTTAGAATTATACTGTTTTTTAAAAGAAATTCCATGTCTTCCAAAAGGCCCAATGCCTTTTCCTTGAAATACAATACTATAGCATATTCTTAATTTATTCAGAAAAACATACTCCCAATTTGTTTACACTAACCGCGAACGCCTAATGTAATGTCCTCACCTTCACGAGGAATCAAGATTCCACACCGTACACGGTCATTATCCTAACCCTACTTATTTGGGATTTTTGTGGCTTATAGTTTATTTTTTACTATTGCTAGCTTATTTTGCATTGTAACTACTGATAGTATTTTTTGGTGTAATTAAATTTAGAAAAATTTAAAAATATAAAAAAAATAGATTAGACCATCACAAACAATACAAAGTAATACGAAAAAAAGAAAATGCAAAAAAGCCAAAAAACCAAAAAGAGACGAAATTAAAAAAAACTAGAAGTTAGAAGTTAAAAGCCCAATGGAGAAGCTAAAATGAGCAATCACCGTCGAAATCATCTCAAGTCTCAAGAAGCAGAGTACTAGTATAGGTACTCGTACTATATAGTTCGGTCGACGAGCACCAGTGGCCAGGTAGGCAGCCACTGGGCAGCAGAAGTGAAGCAGAATAGGAGGGAGCACTTCATGATGGACCTTGGCAGCCATGCGAGTGGTGGTGGCCAAGGCCAAATAGGAACCCGAAGAAAAACTCGGCCGCGGGTGTGGAGACCTGCTAGCTACCTTTGTTTAGGCGTCGTCAGCCTGGTCATGTGCTAGGGGGTAGAACCTATCTAATGCGCCTCCCGGCCGCAGCTCGCCTCCACCTACACTCCCCCACTGCAGTAGGCTACCTAATGTAGTTCTGCGCCACAGCAAGTGCTGATGCACTCCCTGTGTTCGAGAACTGCCACGCGCCGGCCTCCCATGCTCCTATGCTCGAGGAGGGGGTCAAGTTAGGAATTTAATGCACCACGGGGCCAAATTTGGAATCGCCATGCCGTATGGGGCTAGATATGCTAAAAATTCTCTATAAAGACATAAAAACCCCATTGTATGAACTGTCTTTAATACCATCTATAGATGACATAGAGGGTATTATAGACATCAATTGTTTATACCATTATAAATGCCCTTATAATGGTAGGAGCCATCGTTTTTCCTGTAAATAGTGCAACTTAAAGTATATATACCACATAACATCATGATTAATTTATTGCAATTGCTTCTTGGAAATATTACATAGCCAATGTACAATAGTGTAATGTCAGTTGTGTATAAACCTTGCCACGTAGAACACAAGATGATAAGGAGGAGAGAGAGGGAGTATAGAGAATTAGGTCGTCTTGTCAGATCCCGGAACAATAACTCCGAAACTCTTTGTGTAAATTGCACTAGTCCAGAAAAGCTAGTGCACACAGCTTTTTACAGGGATACATATCATGCATAACAACCAATTTTATTATAAACAAAGAGTATGGGCCTTATAGCCAAGTTTACAAAAACGTGGCTCAAAGCCGAACACGAAGGTAAATTAGCGGAAGGTAATTTATAAAGGAGTAGTCCATCCTACCTGCCCACAGGCGAATGACTGTAAGACATGGCTTATTCGTTGCATTCCACAACGTAGTCGATGAAGTCATCCTCTGGCAACGGATTTAAGCAAGATGAGCATATAAAGTACTCCACAAGTTACACCAAGAGAATTAACAGATATGATGCATGCATGGATATTATCAAAGGAAGGCATGAGGTTATTTGTGTGAAAAAGCGGAATTGAAGTACATACTGTAAAGTAAGTACAAAAGTTGAATTTAACACAATATATGGAAAAAATATTTTACTTAAAATAATATCGTTAGTGTAGGCACCAATCTAACACTAACCTAACCAAGGGTATCCCACCTAGACCATTTTTCTCCAAAAGATTTCACATTTTTTCATAAATCAGATTTTGTAAAACCAAAGTCTAATATGTGAAAAACTATACTCAGCATGTCCATTACCGTGGACACGGCTATCCAGGATAGTTTGTCGCTCTGTAGAGGTGACTTTACCCAAAAGACATGTCCTTTCGTTTTGCTACGCGATTAGGACATTGCCTTAGTTGTGTGGCTAAGAGTTTACAACAAGGCCGTTACAATGTTCAGCTGCCAAATTGATCACACTGCCACTAACGTTTCACCACAACATGAATCCACAAGTTGGGACCCCTCTTGTGCCATATGAGACTTCTGCAGCCTACGCCATGCTCACATTCCGTCTATAGCAAAACCAAGTTCAAACTTTATAAATTACTTAGCCAGGTTTATTCCATACCAGACTTATGGTAGTACGACATGACTTTGTAACAGTAGCTCACAAATCGGTCCTTAACTTGACTTTGACGCTATCCACAAACCCCTTGTGCCAGGTATTAGCATTGTGTCACCGAACAACAATGAGAACCAGTAAGCACCCACCACCATACCAATGTCTAAGTCTAAACTAGATTTTATAATTTTATTTTATTAGAATATCATAATATTTCTTAACTCACCAAAGTATGCATGCATAATAATTTAAAAATAATATAAATAATTTAAATTACTGGGAACAACATGATCAAAGGTATAATTTGCTTTGCCTGAAGTCTTTGTGCTATGAATTGTCGAAATCGTACTCTCCAGAGTCATCGTAGCCTACGCGCACAAAAACCAAAGCGAATAAATACAAACAAAAAATCCAAATCAAAATTAAGAATTCAATGGAAATTCAGAAATGGATAGTTTAGGATTTTAGAAGAATTTAGAAATTTGAACCGGTCCAAATGGAGTTAGGTAAGGAAGTACGTGCTTCTGGAAATATTTTTTGCCTCGGCCGGAGTGGTCAAATGTGTAGTGCATGGTTGGAGGTTGAAGCTATAATGTTTTATGAGTGGTCGGTGATACAATGTTTTGTGAGTGGTCGAAAGTTATGGTCAGAAGCAGTGGTCAGCAAGCCGTGGTCGGCAAAACCGTGGTCGGAAATTATACTTGGTTGAAAACTATATATGGTTGAAACGCTGAGAGTGGTCAGAAGTTTAGAGTTTTTAGATGGTCATAATCTTAGTAGCCGATTGGTACTCAAAGCTACAGGATTTGGTCAATATTTGAAAGCTACAGTATCTGGTCGATACTTACAATGTGGTTGAATCTTGGTTGTCAAAACTTGGTGGTCGGAAGGCTTACTGTGGTTAGCTGGGTCGGAGATAATAAGGTGGTCGATACTTGAAGGCTAAAACGTGGTCGGTGGTCGGAAGCTCTATAGAGTGGTCAGTGGTCAGAATCTCTATAGAGTGGTCGGTGGTTGGAAGTAAGAGTGTTTTGTGTGTGGTCGGAAGGGTCAAAAATTATACATGGTTGGAGTAGTTGTGGGCAAATCTTCAGGTGGTCGAAAGCAAGAGTGGTTGGAATCAAGGGAGTGGTTGGAAACAAGAGTAGTTGGAAGCTTAGCAGTCAAAAGCTATATGTGGTCGATAGTGGCAGTGGTCGAAACCTCTAAGAGTCATCGGACTACCAAGAGTGATCGTAACTAACCAGAGCGGTTGTAAACAACGATAGTGGTTGTAACTGATCGAGATGATCATAACCAACGATAGTGATCGAAAGGCTTCGGTGACCGGAAGTGGCAGCGATCGGAAGAGATTGCGGTCGAAAGCAACAATGGTTGAAAAAGACTGAAGCAGTCGAAAGATACAGAGAGAGAAGTTGAGCACCTAAGCTCGAAAATCAGTCGGCGACAAGGAAGAAGCAATGGAAGCGGCTCAGTTGTCGATGGTGAAGGAGTTCCGATGGTGGATTGGATCGGTGAAGGGCGATGGACGATCTTGCAGGCTCGGTGAAGACGGAGGTGGTGGCGGCGAAGCACGAAGAGTCCCAGGCTCCCCGAAGATTCTTGCCAGAGCTTGTCTTAAGGCCAGTGGAGGAGAAACTCGGTGCAGAAGTCTCAGGCGCTCAAGAGCAAGAATTAAGGGACGGGAGAGAAGTGGTGTGAGTAGGAGATGCTTAGGGAGGTATTTATAGAGCTTGGAGGAGAGGAATGGCCGAGAGGCGGCTTACCAGATTTATGGGCAGAGCAGTGGCGCACGATCGTGGTTGAAGCCGAGGTTTAAAGCGGGGAAACTGTTAAAGGAAGTGGGGAATGATGAGGGCTTTCGTTGGCAGTATTTGCTTCGGGTAGTAATGGTCGGCCGTTAAGAACTTGGAGGGCATTAATGGTGGCGGTTGAAGATGGAAGAAGGGGAGGCATGAGATGACAAGCGGATCCACCGGTCGGTGAGAGTGAGGAGAGATGGTGAGATCTAGGAGAACTCAGGAAAAATACAATCAACTATTTTTGACTTTTAGAAATAAACAAATTAAGCTTTCTTGCTCTAAGTTTTGGAAAAAATCCAGAAACCTAAATAAAATCCAAAAAGTCTAATAAAATGCAAATAATTTTTTTTGATATGTTACACATCTCTTATACAGTAGTCGACTGTAACACGATAAACAAGACACATTATATCATGAAAAAACTGTCTATAGATAAATTAAAAAACAACTTAGCCGTCTTTAATGTTGTTTATAGATAATATAGAAAATATTATAGATAATAGTTGTGCATGTCCTTATGTGTTTTTTTGGAGGAAACATCACTTATGTTTAACTTCCCTTCGCTAGCTTCGGAGAGTACGGCGACTCAATCCAGAGTCGCACGAGAAGAAAGCTTTTTTTGGCTGAGAAGAAAGCTTTTAGTGTTAGCCAAATAGAAGGAAGAGTAGGAACTACCCATCAACTATAGAGTGAGACCATCCATACAATAACTTATTGTATTTGATATAAACTCAAAACTACCTAAACAAATCAATAGCATATCACTAACTGCTCCTGTGGTCTTCCCTCTATTAAGGAAGAATTTTTTAACAAGAACTATCCAATTTAACCACCATCCAAGCTTCGATAATAAGTCTGTTTTTTTATACGGCCGATGAATTTTGGTCATAGAATAAGCATTTGTATAAACGAAATAAATATCAATAAACTGATAAACTGGTTCGAAAAAGTTGCTCTGATAAACTATTTAAAAAGACGATAAAACTATCTGTTTATTTATTTGAAATAAATCATAAAATAATATGTAAAAAAATCGAGCCAACGCACTTCATCTTGAGAGTAACGAATATGCATAACCAAACCAAATTAACCGCCGCCAACCGGCCGTGCCGTTGCCAGTGGGCCCCGCGCGGGTTTCCAGAATCCCCAAATGCCTCTCCTTTTTGCCGGGTCGTCGTGGTCGTGTGCATCCATTTCATCAGTAGAGTAGATTCGTATATCCCAAAAGCAATCGCAAAAGGAAGAAGCGATTGATCCAAGCAAGCGAAGCAAGGGAGAGAGGGAGAGAGAGAGAGAGAGGTCAAGTGGAGGATGGGGCAGTGCCCGTGCTTCGGGGCGGCGCAGGCGGCGGAGCAGGAGCGGCGGGCGGAGGCGGACCGCCTCGAGTCGCAGGACGCCCGGGCCAGGGCCGCCGAGGCCGCGCAGAAGAGGTAAAATCGCCTCTGGTCCTCTTTCTCCCCCATCTCTCAGCTCAAAGTGCTAATTCCGATTGGTCTGTTCGGATTCTTGGGACGTTCTTGTGGTTCGGACCGGTTAGGTAGGTCTCGTTCTTGATTAGTTGGAGAGAATAATTGGGCGTTGAAGGTGGGTTCTTGACCATGTTCCGTGTCGCCCCTGTTTCTTGGGATGCTCTGTTCGTGACCGGATTGGGTTGGGGTTTGTCGGGTTGGATTTGCTAGAGCAGACGAGGGTTTACCAGGTTGGATTGGGGATGGTTGAGCTCGATCGAATTGGTTGTCCTGGGAGCAGTTCATGGAATTCAATTCCTGCTCATCTGGAGACTCTCCGTTCTGTTTGGTCGTTGGGTCGTTCATTCCTGCTCCAGTATCCTTGAGATTTATCTGTCCATTCCAATTCCAAGCTGCTTGGATTCTTGAAACATTCTCCCGGCTGTTATTTTCGGCTCTTGGCCTCCTCCTGATTATGGCTCGTCAATTCCTTTATTAGAAATGGCATCCTGCTTAGAATTGGAACTTGCTACTTTGCTAGGTTGGGTTGTGTTGGATACTTAGACTACTCTCGGAAGATATGTTTCTGGATCTGGTTCTTGATTAAAGTTGCATTTGTTAACTGGATTAGGTTTAGCAGAATTATATGGTAATATAAAGATTCTACTTTTGGATTATATGCTTGGGAAGAAAATTCAAAATGCTTAGATGTTCAATACCCTACCTTTATGTGTAACTCTGTTTGGTGTTGACATGGTAGAATATGCTCATTTGTGTTAGTCAACGGTTGCCTGTTGATTCATTTTTTTGTCAAATTGAATTAAAGTAGTTTTGCAGGGTGTTATTGGTCAGCTAGTCTCTTCTTCAGATTTCAATTTGGTAAACTTACTTTTAAACAATATGCAGCCAAATAATCTTATTTTTATACCTGCAATTGGCTTAGGTGGGGATATCATGTAATTAAACATAATTGCATCCAAATTGCTAATTTGCTTGGATTCAATGGAATTCGATGCTGCTGTACTGTTTAGGGCATATAATTGATTGGTATTTCAGAGTTGCTTTAAAAGTTCGAGGCATGTTATGTTCCTGGGAGCAGTTCTTGATTGAATAACATGTTAGGGCTAGGCTGAATTTTGTCATTGCTGCGACCAGTACAATTTAGATTACCTTGTTTTCTTGCAATGCTGTACCATGTACCACGGAGTTGTTGCCTTGGGCTCTTGGCCTTCCTGTTGGTTAGGGCTGCTAAAGAATTGCTTCTTGGTTAAAACCGAAGCAAGATACAGCCAAGGAGCAAGTGAGGAGGATGGAGAGAAAGAAGCGTAAGTAAGGGTGCTCTTTGCTCTGCCATGCTCACAGCAGAGGAGGTTGGCTGTGTGTGATGATCTCCTCTTCTTGAGATGTCTTGCTCTGTTTGTTCATTTGTTCTGTACTTCTGTCTTGCTCTGTTTGTTCATTTGTTCCTCTTCCAACCTGCTCAGATTCTTGAAACTTGTCAATCCATTCCAATTTCAAGCTGCTCAGATTTTTGAAACTTGCTATTTCATTCCAATTCCAATCTGCTAGGATCCTTGGAACGTTAAATGGGGGATGTTGTTATTGCACTCTCTGTAATGCAAGAATTTCCCCATGGTTTTTCTCATCAAAGTTTCTTGGGTATGACTTGAGAGAATTGGGCCATTAAAGAATGTGCTAGTGCTAGATTTCTTAGGTAGGAGGATTTGGTTGAATTGGCCATTCAAGAGCCAAGAAAGTACAGTTGCATGCGTTTTAAGAACCAAGAATCTGCATGGAGGTATGAATTGGTTTTAACAAAAATTGCACTTGGGTTGCTAGTTTGTTAGGTTTCAATGAAACTGATGTTCCAGACTTAAACACAGTCTAGATTGGCTAAGTTTGTTATTTTTAAGTGACTCTAAAAGTTAATTGAATGGGATTAACCCTCTGCCTCTCCCTCTCTCATCTCTTTGTGTGTGCGCGCGCGTGGGACAAATGGTTAGTGGTCTAATGATAGTCTCTTGACACGTTTTACCTGGTCATTTGGGCCTTTACTTTTACAGTTTTATCCTTTAACCAACTTCCAATTGCGATTACATCAGCTTAGCCCAAAACGGATTTCCCCTTGTTTTTTTGGGTCTTGTGCATATGCATGTTCTTCTTATGTTGGCTTAATCCTTTATAGCTGGCAGCAGTGCATGTTGGTTAATTGTAATACTGTTCAGTACACTTCACTGAACTGAAGTCAGATTTAGAAATAGATTGGACTTACCATCTCCATGATCTGAATCAAAGGTGTATTATAACTTTGGAATTTTTGATACCATTTTTAATCAATCTGAAATAGCTTGGTCCCAATTGTGACTTTTTGCTCAACCTTCAGGCAGGAGGAGTACGAGAAGTCAGCAGCTGGAAGAGCAGCACGGGCACAGATGAAGGCTATGAAGGAATCCAAGACATCAAGCCAAGGAGGGCCAGTTCTTAAGGTATCATTATCTTACTAGGTTAGAGTAAATGCTTAAACATAGCAAGACTGTCCTTTCTTTGTTGGTAGTGTTAATCTTTTAATCTCTTGATTGGTGTAGTGGCAGATGGGGTAAACTCTTCATTTGTGTTGATTTGCATCCCTCAATGTGTAAGTATACACAATCACACTCAAGATCTTCCATTTTCCTAAATGTTGATGTGATCTCTAGTATTGAAAAAAAATGTTGTCGGTCTAAGCATGATTTTGTTCATTTTCCTGATATTTAACTGCTGAAGAGGAGCAGAAACAAGTAGCTGATAATAAACAGTGTTTTTGAATTGTTGAAACTTTACTTCTTCCATTGTTGTTCTGAGTCTACTACTCATTATAAGGGACCGGTGTTTTTAAGAGGAGCGAAAAGGACCTGCTTGCTTTCCCTGTACTTCTTTTTTAGAGTTTGTCTGGAGAAATGCTAAGGGGGTTTGATTTCATGACCTATTACCCAATAATGAAATTGAAAGTTAAGAATGATGGAGTGAATCTAGAATAATACTAAAGTTCTGAGTGTTTTGTTCTATGAGCTCCATAGTTCTACTCCGTTATGCGTTATATTATTGGGTTGGTATTAAACCTTGTCATTACAATTTCTCATATGCCCTTTCAGGATGTTGATGGTAAACAAAAGCTTGTTAGCTTCTGATTGAGAGGATGCAGCTTAGTCACCGACTCGTGTGATGTGTAGTTTTGCCAGTGAAGTGTACATCCTTTTAGTCATCTGCTACATATATGCTATTCAGAGACAGCTTATCTACTGCCCAATTTGTCAGTTACAAGTGTGTTTTGTGTGAAGAAATACTGAACATTTCTATAGGCAGCGGTGGTCTGGCAAAGTAGATATTTTTACTCTTCTTTGTACAAGCTATTGCGAGCATGATACCTATGTAAACAATCCAGTGGTCTATACGAGAGATAAGTAGTAGAGGTTTTGTTGCTGAATTCTGCAGAAATTTGTTATCTTCGTTATCGGTAAACTCATGCCTAGTAATCTTGTCTAAAGCACCTCTTGCAGATTGCAGACATTTGGGCTATGCTTGTTTTGTTTAATGACAAGATTTTTGCTCCAGAAGTCTATGTAATAGTAGATTTGACAAAGGAAGCAACATAGTTCATCATAATTTGAGTTGCTCATCGTTCAATTTCAGCAAATTGATCGTGCGCTTCTTCATTGGTATCAATCCAGCTAGCCACGGCTCTGTCGTGGAACATTCACGCGACTAACAAATATCATCATTTCCCTGCCTGCACTATGGTCCAAATAGAATGTTCTTTTTTTTCAAAAAAAAAGGTCCAAAAAGAATGTTCATTTTGAATGCCTGCCGGCCAAAATTTTGAACATTACATGATCGGTGTGCATATATAGCGAAATCAGACAAAAATTGATGCAGGTATATTTATCGTAAAAAATACTTCTCTAACGTCGTAGTTTTATACTGTAGGTTTTTTCATGTACAATGACATAGATCATTGGTCAAACTTGTACATTGCAGACCAAATTCATAAAATGGCATCTTTTTAGACTGAAGTAGTACAGTTGAATGCAAAAAGTAATTTCAAAATTTTAGTTGTGAATCAAATAATATAAGACGGTTGTTTTTATCCCGTCAACACAACTAACTTCAGCCTCTAATGAGCTCCTCGTCCTTTTCTAATTTTTTAGTTTCTTGATTTTTTGTATTTTTTCTCTTATTCCTTTATATTGTTTATAAGGATATAACTTTTTAAAAATTTAATTACGCTGAAAAACTAATAGCAGTTACAATAAAAAAAATGCTACAGTAAAAAACAGACAAGAGATTTAAAAGCTCAAATGAGCACCACAGCGAATCTCTCTCAAGTAGCTAAAAGCCTGTTTGGTTTGTAGCTAACTTTGTCACACCCCTTCCGGACCTTTTCAGGTGGCAAAAACTAACCACCACAGATTTGCATTACATATAAGCCGTAAATCTAAAAAGTTAGACACATCACAGCTATAGCAACTATAGCAGTGAACCAACTAATACCTTATGATATAAACCAAGTGTTAAACTGGGGCCAAACACTGCTTTTAAACCTTCCCCACTGCCAATGAGCGGCTAAATGTAACCACAAAAAAGCCTATGGATATCCTGAAAAAAATTGAGAAGAAAGGAGAAACATCCCAATATCTCAAGAAAAAAGAGAGAAAAGAAGTCTTCAAATAGTCTTCCCCCTCACTCCTCTCCCCTCGTCCCAGACAAGAGCACGAGGCCGTCCTGCTCCTAGCTGGTGGACTGGTGGTGGTCTCTCTCTACTGCCCACTCACTCCCTCCTCGGCCGGCCTCCCTCCGGCCATGGCGCTCCACCGCCCCCAGCGCCTCGCTCCCAGGTAAACCCTGCCCCTCCCCGCAAAATTTCACCTTTTCTTGCTGCAAGATTCACAGATCCAAGAAGCAGTGCGCTCGCAAAAAGCGGTGTCTTTCCCTGCTCCCTCCACCGTTTCTTGGCGTTTCTCGGCGTGCTTTGCCCTTTTCCCTTTTCGCCTTTGGTGGTCTCCTCCACCGGAGAGGGGTTGGGTTGGGCTGGGGCCCCCCACACCCCCATGTGCGCACGGTGGTGATCGATCTGTAGTGGGAGCTAGCGCACCGGCGCCTCTCACCTTTTCCTTCCCCTCCTTGTGTTCGTCCTGTTCGTGCTTCTTGGGAGAGAGAAACAATAGTTCCGGAGGAAAAAAGAGGTGTTTCCGATGCGTTTCCTTTTTATCTCCTTTTGCTTATGTTTTGCTCGATATGTTTTCTTTTCATGGACATTCTGGTAGAGCGAGAAGAAGTTGCATGTTGCACGGGGTTGATGTCGACTTTATTTTCTTGATTCGTTGGGTTTTATATGTCGATTAAAGAGCAGATATATCTAGACCAACCATTCTTTTGATTACAATGGAGAAAGGAGTCATCTTTAGTTGCTTCTTCTGTTTATTAGGGAAGCTTATGTTGTGTTTTGAAGGAAATGATGTGAAATTTAGACCAATTTTTAATCAGCTGCACTCGTAGATTTGTTACATTCTGTCTAGAAACTGGATCGGTGTCTTAATTCATTAAAAGTTTTATTTTTTGTGTTACCTTTTGCTTGACATCTTCGTTAGTGAAAACTTTGTCAAATTTTATTTCCCCCTCTCCCTTTCTTTCATGTAGATTCCTTCTGAAATTTTGCCTTTTCAGATAACTTGCTTGATTGGAATGGAGTCAAATAGTGACTCCATGGTGGAGTACACTTGTCTACTTAGCAGTCGATACACCATAGTGATGTGTATTTCTCTTTAGCTTCTTATTGGGGGGTGAATTGGAATACAAACGATTTCTATTTCAATATCTAGGTCAGGTATCTTGTGATTCGCCATGCTTGGGATCCTTGTGGTACGAGTGGAGGAGTACGAGGTGCCTCCCTTACCATCACTCATATTGCTTGCATTCTCTTGTGTTGTGTTGTTGAGCTATGGAATTATGACCAAAATGAGCATTCTAGAATCTTGCATCCATAATAGTTGTAATAGTAACTTCATTGGTGTTTTGTGGGATCTTGCATCTCCATAACTCTAGGGTTTTGGAAGAATTCAAATTTCATTTGATCATTTCATTGTTCTTTTTGTTGCTCACCCTTCTTTCCCCTTTGCATTCATGCAGTTGTGCAATTAATCATGTGCCAATCATCTCCCATGGTGTCGAGAATGCCTCCTCTTGTCCTTTTTTCCAGCTTAGAATTTGGAGGGAATCCAACTGAAGTTAGAATTTTATTATGTCCAAACTTTTTATCACTATATGCATTCCCTGATTCCCATAAAACTTTGTACAGCCAACTGGTCTTATTAATTCATTTATAGGAGTTGGGTCTATTATGTAAGGCGCCTATATGTTGGGTCCTCTCATCTTAGAAGGTATTCTAGCTTCATTTGGATTTTGGATGAAATAAAATTGAAGGTTACTAATGTTCTTTTGAATTTTGATGTGTCATGTCTTCTCTTCACTCAGTTATAGACTAAGCTGTGGTATAGGGGGGCGATATGAAGTCCTTTGTATTCTGACATGTGTATGGTGATTAATGAATCATGATCATGTTTAATATTCCACGCAATATACTGGAACATTTGCTTCTTATCTTATACTTTCACTGGCAACATGATTTCATTTCGTTTGGGAACTTTTACCAGTGTGGGTAACTGGGTATTCTAGATATTTCATTATTCCAAGTGTTGTTATTCCACTTGAAGGAATGGTACTTGCAGAGAACTTTGCACTTTATTCTCTGCAAAGAGAGGTTTATTCTTTAACATCTTCCCCATTGTAGTGCTTTTTTGTGCTGCCTGTCATGCAATAATTTTTTGTACTGATTTTCTTGGACAATAAGGTGCCATGATATTAGTTTTATAATCTCTTGGCTTCTACATTCGTACAGATTCTGACTGGCAATCAAACTTATAGGCAACTTCCTGATTATATTAATCATTTTGTGGTTGACAGCTGATGTATTTTGTTTTATTTTTCTAAATCAATCTGCATCAACTTAAAATCTGAGTTACCTACTATTTTTCTTTAGGGTTCTGTTCTCCAATGCCACAGTTTAACAACATTGAAGATTTCTAAAGCTAAACAGGACTAGATGATACTTGCATAATGTGGCCCTCAGATATTTGGAAGGCGCATGCAGGGTCATCTCAGTCAGAGGTGTCAGCACTGGATATGGAGAGAAACGGATGCAATCATAACTGCTGCCCATCTCCTCTCCAACCGATTGCCTCAGGTGGTCAGCACTCTGAAAGCAGCGCTGCATACTTTTCTTGGCCTACATCTACTCTAATGCACGGTTCTGCCGAAGGCCGCGCTAATTACTTTGGGAACCTACAGAAGGGCGTATTACCAGGACATCTTGGCCGCTTGCCAAAGGGGCAGCAAGCCACCACCTTGCTTGATTTGATGATTATAAGAGCATTCCACAGCAAGATCCTGCGCCGCTTTAGTCTTGGTACAGCAATAGGCTTTCGAATCAGGAAGGGAACATTGACCGACACACCTGCCATCCTTGTCTTTGTTTCTCGAAAGGTACACAGGAAATGGCTTAGCCCTACACAATGCCTTCCAGCTGCCCTTGAGGTAGACATGATTTTGGATCCTGTACTTAAGCAATTTATTTAGGTCATCTGCAACTACATAATCAATTTTTACTGTTCCATAAACAGGGACCTGGGGGTGTGTGGTGCGATGTTGATGTTGTTGAATTCTCTTATTATGGTGCACCAGCACCGACTCCAAAGGAACAGTTGTATGACGAGCTTGTTGATGGATTACGTGGTAGCGACCCATCTATAGGCTCTGGTTCACAGGTAATGTTGCTCTGTCACAGTTTGTCACATGGTCTGCTTTGCTATAATCATATAAGGATGGACCTTGCTTCTGCTCTTTTTGTTTTAATGGTTATTTATCTGTATATCACAATTCTTAGCTGATAACTGATAAGCAATAATAGCTCTCTTTCTATATATAGCGATTCATGAACTGACATATGTAACCAAGAGTTGTTTCGTTTTTCATTGCCAGGTAGCTAGTCTTGAAACATATGGGACTTTGGGTGCCATTGTGAAGAGTCGAACTGGCAACAAGCAAGTAGGCTTCCTTACGAACAGGCATGTTGCCGTTGACCTGGATTATCCTAATCAGAAGATGTTCCATCCCTTGCCTCCTAATCTTGGACCTGGAGTTTACCTAGGCGCTGTCGAGAGAGCTACATCTTTTATCACAGATGATGTTTGGTACGGGATCTATGCAGGAACAAACCCAGGTGACATCTCATTTTCTGGTAGTTCCTTTATATTCGTAGTTACACAAATCAACTACCCACTCTTGCCAGGTTGTCAGAAAACAGCTTTACGTAGCATCAGCATCTTTCAGTGCGTTTGCCACACTGTTCAGTTCCGCGCATTTACTGTTATTTGTTTTCTTATATTGATGTTCTTACTCATTAAGATCCTAACCTATCTACCTTCTAATGCACCTGCAGAAACATTTGTCCGAGCTGATGGTGCATTTATACCATTTTCTCACGACTTTGACATTACTAGTGTCAGCACCTCAGTTAAAGGAGTCGGAGTCATTGGTGATGTAAAGGCAATTGATCTACAATCCCCAATTGGCAGTCTCATCGGGAGACAAGTTGTCAAAGTTGGAAGAAGCTCGGGTCTAACTACAGGGATTGTTATGGCATATGCTCTTGAATACAATGATGAGAAGGGCATATGCTTTTTCACTGATTTTCTTGTCGTTGGGGAGAACCAACAAACATTTGACCTTGAAGGTGACAGCGGAAGCCTCATAATCTTAACAGGACAAGACAGTGAGAAGCCACAGCCTATAGGGATTATATGGGGCGGTACAGCTAATCGGGGAAGGTTGAAGCTAAAAAGCGGTCAGGGTCCAGAGAACTGGACAAGTGGGGTTGATCTCGGCCGCCTTCTTGATCTATTGGAGCTTGATCTAATCACGACAAGTGAAGGACTGCAAGGTCTGTGCTTAACACTGAAAAACTCAGATCACAACTTGACATTTTAGCCTTTTTTTTTTTGTGATATCATGTTGATTTCATATGATTAAACACACATTGTTCTTTTCTATACAGAGGCCTTAGAAGAACAAAGGATTGCTCTAGTGGCTGCTGCGGCGGCAGCTAATTCTACTGCTGCAGAATCATCACCTGTGGCTGGTCCCCAAGAAAATGAGAAAGTCGACAAGATGTATGAGCCTCTTGGAATCATCCAACAACTTCCCCGAGACAGTTCAGCCACCTCGACGGACCAACCCTTCGGGCCCAATGAGTTCCGTGTCCACACAGTGGAAGGCATAAACAATGTTGAGGAGCGTCAATTCATCCCGATCCTGATTGGTATGTCTCCGATGCGTGATGGTCAAGAAGACAATGGTGAGTTGAACAACCAGACGGAGCTGGAGAATTCGCCTGAAGACATTTCTTTTTCTCTGCATTTTGGCGAGCGGGAACCAAAAAGACTCCGCTCTGATTCGACGCTGGACATAGATTTGCAGAAATGAGGGCACTATGCAGCAGACCGAAATGAGGGCACTATGCAGCAGACCAAGCGCACAATGCTGTGCATTACTCCATCATCCAGCTTTTTATGAAATATTGAAGGCAGTTACAATTTGTGCCCACGATGGAAATAAACTATTTATGAACCTGCTGTATTGCTGGGAACCCGTTTGAGTGGGTAAAAAAGCTTGTGAAGCTGGTTACACCTGCAGTTTTGTGTCTACTATGTACTAGTTGGGTAAAATGTGGGTAATTTAATTAGATGAAGTTGCGTTGTTCCTTGTCCATGTAATCTTGTCATTAATTGTATGCTTTGTGTATGTAGTATTACATAAGGCAATGTAAAAGTGAGCAACAGCAACACCAGAGCTTGAGAAGCTTAGGCACTAGCATTGCAGCTGCAGCCTGATGAATGAATTGGAATAAAAATGGACATTTTAGTAATTTCCTGGTATGCATGAGTCGAAGACAAAGCAGAATAAGGTTCTCTCCTGCTAGTTCAGCTTTCCAGTAATTGGTAATCTAGGGAGTAAGCAAGCTGGCTTAATTTGTTCAGCCCTAGCAAAACACATGATGGTCAACTGATGTAGCATGCTTGCAGATGACAGACAATTTCATCAAGACTCAGACATAACTTCAGGTCTAACTTGGATGGATTAGGTTGCGCTGTGCCAGTCCAGGCGGCGATGCATAAGGGCTCAACTTGGCCAACATTTTGCACCCTTGATATAAGACTATTGAGCATATATTTTTGAGCTAGACAACTTTGCCCTTTGAGAAATAGTGTATATCAATCTAACCAATATTTTGTTCCGAGATAAAAAGCCAGTACATAGAGATTTTACCAGAGGACACAAGTAAATCAATCTTAGTAGTATTTTGTTCCAGGAATGCCTACAAGAACGAAAGGTTCCATCTCATACCTAGCATTCCCGTTTTATCTTTCAGATACTAGCTGAATGTCCGTATGTTGCTACGGATTTTTAAAATTTATCACATTATATGTTTTAAAACTTACAAATGATAAAAATTTTTAGTTCTAAAAGTTTTTAAATCCGTCAAGTAAGTTGGAAGTCGTCGATCACACCTCGTAGTCATACGGTGCATCAAAGTTCAAAGTATAGAACTGAGTTTAGTAGTAAAGCTTCGATGTTGTTCACAGCTCAATTAGATAGCAACTCCACATATTTTCATCAATATTGCAATTCTGGTTTACAAGACACCACAGTTCAGTACCAATTGGAAACCCTCCCAAAAATTACAAAATGAATACCGTCATGGTCCCAGGAGAAATATTAAGCTAGAGTATAACAGATGGCATTTCTACCAACAACATTCTTCATAAAAAAGTACTGTTTCTAGGCATTCCCAATCACTCAACATGCTTCCTTCTTCTAAAACCATGCGAGTTAGGAGCTCTTGGTTAAAAAAAGATACCAAATCTGCTAAAACCTAAAAATGCTCATAGACAACTTAAGAGCATACTTCTTAAACCCAGCTATAACATTAGGTCCCAGACACAATAAGGTAGTGATAATTAGCTAGTCACGCTTCTTAGCATCCGCAAACACTTAATTGATGTATTGAAAAACATCTCTGAAAAACTGCAAGACAGAAAATGTTATGATCTTATCAATTCTCCATGCCAGTGCTGCTTCTCCTAGGCATTTCTTCGAACACATGACATGCATGACACCAAGCCACCTTTGGTCTGCAAAAGTGAGGGGGAAGTAAAAATTGAGGAGCAAATAAAGGGAAAGAGATCTCGAAGTAAAAATTGAGGAGCAAATAAAGGGAAAGAGATCACACAAATGGAAGGAGTAGGGGGAGGAGGAGGCGGCGGCGTCGGCGGTGCGAGGTGGGGAGGAGGAAGCGGCGGCGGAGTGGAGGAGCGGGGCAGGAGGCGGCGGAGCAGAGGAGTGGGGGGAGGAGGCGATGGTGGCGCGGGGTGGGAGGGAGGGAAGGAGGTGGCGGCGGCGGAGCGGAGGTGTGGAGGGGAGGAGGATGCGGCGGCGCGGGGGTGGGGAGGAGGAGGATGCGGCGGTGACGAGGCGACGCGGGGTGGGGAGGAGGAGGCGGCGGCGGAGTGGAGGAGCGGGGCAGGAGGCGGCGGAGCAGAGGAGTGGGGGAGGAGGAGGCGATGGTGGCGCGGGGTGGGAGGGAGGGGAGGAGGCGGCGGCGCGGGGTGGGGAGGAGGAGGCGACGGCGGAGCGGAGGGGTGGGGGGGAGGATGCGGCGGCGCGGGGGTGGGGAGGAGGAGGATGCGGCAGCGGCGCGGAGGGGTGGGGGAGGAGGAGGCGGCGGCGGCGCGGGATGGGGAGGAGGAGGCGGTGGTGGAGCGGACGGGTGGAGGGAGGAGGAGGCGGCGGCGGAGCAGAGGAGCGAGGGATGAGGCTGCGGCGGAACGGAGGGCGGGGGAGGAGGCGGCGGCGCGGAGGGCGAGGGAGGAGGCGGCGGAGAAATCTGAAATCAGGGAGAAGCGCATGGGTTCATGGGGGAGGCAGGCTCCCAGGCGGTTGGAGGGGTGGGTGGGCCCACACGTCAGACTACCTTTTTGAAGTGTAGGATGCACCATCACCTTAAACTCCTTCTTTTAAGGAGTAGAGAAAATCAATTTGCAAGATGCACTCCCTCGAATCACCAGACACAATACCAAATGACCAGAAAATGTAGTGCAATTTACTTAGAATTGTGTTCAGAATTGGGCTTTCTATACCCAATACAAAACCAGTATCTGCATTGTAGTCTACCCCTAAATTGCTATACAAATCAAGGCATCAAGCACAGAACACACTTGCTCAACTGAGTCCTGTAAACAATGTAAACAAATCTGGAGACTTTAACGAATGAGAACAGCAAAAAAGTAGTTTCAACTTTCAAGGCACACGATAACCAATAATGCATTACAACAAACTTGAAGATGGGTAACAATTTGTGAAGTCTCTACAATTGACGGTGGGCACATTATCAACCAAAAGATTAAAGAAATAATTAGAAATATACTGTATGTGTTAGGATACAGTATAAATAGCCTTCTTCCTGATTTTGTTCCCCCGAACCAGGTAAATTGGACAATGATATGATATTATCATTATGATGTCCTTGTTAAATATGATTGTCCATCCAGAATGTTCTTGACATTGTATGAATGTCCATCCAGAATGTTCTTGACATTGTACAAGTTACAACACCACCTGAAAATAACCATACATTAGATTTACTGTAAGAACATATATGCAATTGCCCAAGGGACTATGCCTGTAAAGTGGTACTGCCTGATAATATGTAAATATAAAATATATCAGTGATATCTAGCTTTTACCATTTGCAATCATCGACTGGTTTTAGGGCCAAAACTGGCCAGTTTCTGGTTGAAAACATGTCAGGTTCGGTTTTTCATCCCAAAAATGGTTCCCAAAAGCGTTCATAATACAAAGGAAGATAGACCATTAGGATGAAGAACATATCCAACATTTTAGTCAGTGGAATGTTGTTCATAAAAAACAGAGGAAATTAGCTTTGTAAATCAATTACTTGTTTTCAAAACTATTGGCACAGGAAATGGCATAAATAATCATGTTAGGTACTTGCTTATTCTACATCTACCACATGCCAGTCAGCTCTACATCTACCACATGCAAGTCAGCCATGCACCCCTTGCCTCCATACTAAACTCCATGTACTGTCCATATGCCACAGCAATCGTCTAAAAGCAATTGATCTGGTGTATGGTCAGAAAAATACTGACTAATAGTGGTAGCCAATAATATCACACTTCCCTAATCTATACTGGCTTGAGATGGCTAAAAGCCACTATCAAATTCTAGAATGCCAGTTTCTATATCAAAATTTTTTGGAGTGTCATAAACCAATACTCTCTAAAATACAATGTAGCATTTTTAAAAACAAGAAGATATCTGATGAGTTGAAATTTGCAAAACAGAAAACAACACATCATCTTGTTCACGTATCTTAGTGATCCAATGATGATTTACAAGAAAAGCAATGCAATTCAAAATTTTCTAATTGATTTCGAACTTTAGCAGCAACCGAATAACCAAGGTCATCTAAACCACCTTTTACTATTTAGGGTACACACAGAATATTAACAATTTAGCATAATTGTACCTTCTTCCAAAATGGTCAATTATACATGTCAAAAGTTACAAGTACAATCTGTTCTTTCCTAATGTATGAACTCTGGAGATATAAGTCTAATGGCCATGATACACTATTTACTTTTTTTTAGTAGTGGAAGACTACAATTGTTTATACAGAAATTTGCTTTGAGGGAATCATGAGATAATTTAGTGTTAAGAGTTAAGACTTCTTTTTGCTACACAAAGATCATAAGTCCAATTCATTCCGAGGGAATTAAGTGATTACTTAGTGATTAGGTTCATTATCTCAGTCATCACTTTGATTCCTCAGAGATAAAAGCAAGCAAAAAAATTGCTCCGTAAAAGGACTGCTCGGTTCTTGATTAGTCCACTCTAATTCAGCACTCTTTAATCTTATCCACCACCTAGTTGGTTGTATCTTACTGTGAAATTGGTAATGATTAAGCATCAAGACTTGGAAATTTTAGAAAACACAGCAGGTAAGCGGATCACCGAACTAAGAACCCAAATCGCGATCAAGATCCAAGCCTTCACCTAATTAAAACCAAATTAAAGATAGGGAGGAGCAGTAGCTTACCTCTCAGTCGGCTCCAGTGCCGCCGCTGCCGCCGAGAGGGTAGGACACCACCTCCCTGACCGCCGGCGCGACCTCGACCAGCGCGATGTCCATCCCGTACCCTGAGACGGGCAGCAGCTTGAGCTCGCGGAGCACGCAGAAGGCCTCTACCATGCGCCCGCGGGGCACGTCGACGGCGACGGCGCACCGCGGGACCCAGTGGTCGGGGCGGAACCCGTCGGGCACCTCGACGCCGGCGTCCTTGCGCAGCAGCTCGCAGAGCTGCGCGTGGAGTCCGAGCAGCGCGGCGGAGGGCGTGGGCGCGAGGAAAAGGACCCCGGCGTCGAGGGAGGAGGGGGGAGAGGCGAGCGAGGAGAGTGCGAGCGGGAGCGGGTCGAGGCGGGAGGCGAGAGCGCGGAGGGAGGGCGCGAGGCGGAAAGGGTCCGGGAGCAGAGGAGCGGGGGCGCGGGGGGGGGGGGGGGGGGGGGCGCGCGGAGGGAGGGGAGGAGGCGAGGGCGGCGCGGCGGCGGAGGAGGCGCGGCGGCGGAGGAGGGAGCAGAGGAGGCGAGGGCGGCGCGGCGACGGAGGGAGGGGAGGAGGCGAGGTCGGCGCGACGGCGGAGGAGGGAGGGGAGGACCTCAGGCGGAAGAAACGAGGTGTGCGGGGGGAGGCAGCCGCACGGGAAATGGGGGATGGGGGCCGGGGGCAGCGAACGGCTTTCGGGGGTGGGATGGGCCACATGTGGGGTCCACATGTGTAGAATGCACCATCATCTTGAACTCCTTCTTTTAAGGAGTAGAGATTTGGAAAATATAAATATGTGGAAGGAACTCACCGTGTATCCTCTGAACATAGGTAAGTTCATACAATGTGAAATAACTGAAGGGTCAAGGTCCTGAGGATCCTACATAAAACTAGGTAAGAACCCCCCCGGCGCCCACACACCCACCCACCCAACACAATACTATTTCCTAACCTAAAAACACCACAGGATTCAGAATCAAAAGCCCACAAGTTCACAACTGCATATATGCTTATACAGCAATAGCATGGTTAGGATTCCACCCTTTGTGCTCAACAGATAAAACAGCAATGTCAACATGCTCAATTCCCACTGGCACTCTTGTTCCTCTCTCTGTCCCCTCAAGTTTCACCTGGATACCCCGATACAGATAAGCGATATAGTGATACCGCGATTCGCCATTTTCCTAAAAACACCGATACGGCGATACGTGTGTGTGTAGTAAAGATAAAAATAAGAAATTAATGAATTCGTATAAGGAATTGAGAAACCGAGAATACCTTAATATTGATGTAGCAACTTGCTTGATACTTCAGTTCTCCCTCCTGGCTGTTAGACTAATATAATGAACCATCTGCGAAGAATAACAGAATAGATAAGTACATGTACACAAATAATGAAGTAAATAGCAGAATCACAAGTCATGAATCATGATTGATAGTTAGGTAGTAAAGTAAGTATTCGACAAACCACTTAGTAAATAAACTTAATACATAATCTGATATGTCCAAAAGACCACAACCAGTCCAAGTGTCCAAATTCAACAGACCATAAGTCCATAAGACCATAACTATTACATAATAAGATAGCTAGATAAAAGACATGACAGAAGACAAATGTGTAGTCTAATTGTGGCTTCCATCCTGTGGAGTTGTCTCTGATTGGACCGGAGGTCCAACATCTGATGGAGGCAAGTCCAGCACCTCAAGATCTTCTGATACTCTCTCAAGGTCCGGTTCATCCAGTGAGAGGTCAGCATGTTGAAGGAATTGAGCACCGCCATCAAAGAATTCGAAACTATCTCCTCCAACATTCCACATTTTTTGATAGGCCAGTGTAATACTCTTTAGATTTCCTTGAAAGAAGGCGCAAATTGTGGTGCGCAAATACGAGATCCTCAGCACGTTCAGGGTTAAGCCTACAACAATGCAATTGCAATGAAATCCAATGCTTATATAAGAAATGGTAAATTAAAAAAGATGAAGTGTAGAACCTATTCCTCATTGAACTATGGATCAAACCATAGGTACTCCAGTTTCTTTCAGCGCAAGAAGACGATGTTGGCTGCCCAAGTAACCTCAATGCCAATTCTCTCAAATCTAGGGCACAGTTATGTAGGATCGGAAATGACAACAGATGGGGGTGAATGGTGCCTTCAAAAATCGCCCCTAAGTATTCACGTTTTTCTTCTCCGATAGCTATAGTAGCTATGAAGCAAGAAATTTGCTCACTGGAAGCACAAGACAATTTTTACCCAATGATCGAAACTAAACAAAGCGGAAAACATACTACTCAGAAAAAAAACACTACTCTGATGAAATGAAAAACTAAAGAAGTTCAGAGAGAGATCGATGTAGTAAGAGACTTAATGGTGAAATGCTGACACTGACTCTCAGCCAAAATCATTTCAGACTTAACACAAAGATGAAGACACTAGACTGGAAAAAAACAAATAAAGGACTGGGCTGAAAACTCAATCGGCAAACAGCAAACAGAGAGTTGGGGGGGCCAGTCAGACTGCAGCAATGTGGCCAGTCTGACCGGGCAACAATTCCGTGAGCACAAACCAGATTTCAGAACACAGATCGACTCAAGTTGTCACTGAAGATTGCAGCAACAGGTACTGCAGATCGAAAATAGCAAAGGCAAGAAGCATGCATTTAACACCAGTCTTATTGCAGTTTTTCAACCGTTCTATTTAGAGTCAAAGAAATTCAGCGGCTGCAATACAAAGCAGATGACAGCAGAATTCAGAAGCAGCCGAAACAGTATTGCAGACCGAAAATTACAGATAAACATCTTTAGTGCAGACTACAAGAGTTACTTGGACTGAAAAAACTCAAACCGAAAATCAGCCTGCTGTTTAATGAAGACTGAGGCTGCAATCGGTCTGACTGCTTGTGCAGCCACGGTCTGACCGGAGAAATACAAAACAACAACAGCAGCTGAAAAATAGCAAACAGTAAGTATTGACAAGAAAAGGAGAACAAGGCAAGGACTGAATAATTTCTACTTTTCCCATGCCAGGAGGTAGGTCTCCAACCTAAACAACATCCTCAACCTCAGAAAAGAGAAATTGCAGAGAGGGAACAAAAAGAAACAAAGAACACTACATTTGACAAAAGAAGTCAGAATGAGAGACAGTGGCCAAATAACTTGTGATTCTTGAGATCTTTAAACTTGAGATTGTTGAAATTCAGCAAGAGAAGATCTCACTACTGGAAATCACAAGCCTAGAGCAACCCTTCCATTAAGACACAAAAGAATCAAGAGTGCTCTGGGTTCAAACCCTAGAATTTCCAAAACAGGGGAAGATTAGCCGAAGTGAAAAAGG
Organism: Dendrocalamus latiflorus; assembly: GCA_017311315.1. Classification (NCBI taxonomy): domain Eukaryota; kingdom Viridiplantae; phylum Streptophyta; class Magnoliopsida; order Poales; family Poaceae; genus Dendrocalamus; species Dendrocalamus latiflorus. The sequence continues at coordinate 7,390,439 of CM029650.1, forward strand.
GAAGAAAACATTGGTGAAAGTCTTTGCTCTTGGGAGATGCTGGGCAAAGGGCCTTGAGGTGATTCCCAAACCAAAGCAAAAACCATTCTGCAGCTTCTTGAACAAGATTCACTCAAAACCCAAAAGAAACATAAAGGGGAACAGAGAGCAGAGAGGGATGAGAAACTGAAGCGCAAACACAAAAAGAAAAACAGGAGGCCATATCACCTCAAACACAGGATTTCTCATATTGAATCTGAGACATGAGCAATTACAAAAGGGTTCATCTCACAACCATCTCACTACATGATTCTCAACATGGGATGAACTCACGCACACACACTGAGCTCAACAGAGAACACACCACTGCTTGCTCCCCTCAGCTGCCTTCCACACTCACTTGAGCTCCCCCTTTAACAACCAGGCTCACACTAAAGGAGAAAATGAAGAAATGGCAGCCATGCCTCACTACCAAACTCATACACACAAAAGAGGCAAAGAGCCAAAACACTCATCAGGTTTTGGAGGGAAAACAGCAAGCATCCCTCCATCAAACCCTAAACCCTCTCTTTCACTAACAGGTCTCCAACCCGTTATCTTCAACCGAGTCCGTTTCCATTTTGCAGCCTTGCGCATTTTACCGAAATGCCCCTGCCGCAACTTCCTGGAAGCTTCCTGTCCTCGCACGACTGCACCTAGCTTCCTGACCGTTTGGACCTCAGCTCCTCCCTGAGCCTAGTCCCGGTCTGCTCGCCGTTGCCCGTCGTGTCCACCTCCGGTAGCTCCAGCTCCGGTTCCTCGTCTCCCGGCTCGCAACCACCTCAGCAGCCTCGATCATCTTCGGCATCTCCGACCGTCTGGACCTCAACACCTCCTGTGCCTAGTTTAGGTCCTCCCATGCCTCACCATGACCTAGCTTCGAAGTTCTGCAGTCACACAGACAAGCAAACCGTCACATAGCACCGCTCGACACAACATAATCAACATTAGCATCAATAAAACATACTTATACACGAAAAAGCCCGAACAACCGATCGAGAAAGAGAACAAGCGTCCTAAACACGTTCGACCGCGTTCGACCAGGTCCAACCGAACCATACTGCGCCATGCACCGACTTGGCGCGAACCAACCAAATCAAACTCAAACTTTCTAGAACACGAGTCAATTACTCATCACAAACATGAGGACACATCCACATGGTCTCTCAAGTTACCATAAATTCCCCACCATTGCTTTGGTTTTAGATGGGCTCTATCCTCAATTGAGTCAAAGGAATTAAATCCACTTCCAACAAAGAGAAATCTGCAAATTGTTGTTTGATATATCACAACTCATTTAAGAGTGGACGCCTTTGAGCATCAGACCACCCATCTGATACAATACTCACACCTTTTGAGCTCCACATTGACTTGATGGGCTGCAACATTCGCTCAACATGTGTCTTCTCTTGCACAAGAAGAGTTGTCCTCAACTTGTTGTAACTTGGAGGGGCATAGCCACCCAAGTTGTGGTTGGCAGCATAGGTAAATGCTTTCCTAAAATAAGGGTTTCTTGCTACATTGAAAGGTATGCCTACAAATGAACAAAGGGGTCCAAATTAATTTCTAAATGTAATTAACAATCTAACATTGTAAAATAAGGAGAGTAGTTAGTGCAGAAAGATATTAACCTGCGGTAAAGAACATCCTAGCAATCAAAGCGTCAAGCTGGTTACGACCTTCATTATGGAAGCTTGATTCAATAGCTGAAACCCCCTTTCTCTTCCTCACATTCAACCCTTCTGTAGGCAGTGGAACTTCCCTTGGCAAGCTTCTCACACTCATTGCCTCCGCTTTAGCAATTTCGTCATGAAGTTGAGCGAGCACATCGACTGTAACTTTTGGACAAAACTTCACACCATAATTTCCTATCTTCAAGAGATGTGCTTTAATTCTTGAGTAGCTCCCATGGATAATATGATCATAGAGCTTACATCTAGATCATGCATTCCCTCCTGCACCATTCCTAGTCTTCTGTAGCAACTCAACATACCTCCAAAGTGTCTTCTTTTCATTGTCATTTGAAGATACCACACGAGCAGCATTTAGGATGCTCCTAGCCAAGGCAGCTCCACTGGATGAGCTAGGACACGCACTAGTACCAGTGCTACACGATGCACTCAAGCCACCAAATTCACCACCACCAGATGCCATGATCTAATTTGAGCAGCAGGACAACAAACAACAAATAAAGAACCTAATGACAACAAACAACCTGATCACTGATCACTTCCCCTACTGAATCATCCAATACATTGTCAACAAATAGCAAATTAACACTTAAATAGCACTGAGCAGTGAGCAGAGCACATACTAGAGGCCACGGGCGGTGGCGACGGCCGAGGCCCAGGCGTCAGCCGCGGGAGGGCAGAGGCAGCAGCTGAGGTGGAAGCATCTAAGCCCCTAAAAATATTGGTTTTGGTAATTAATGACATTATGTGATCATGGGACTAATTTGTGTGTTAAGTGTTTGAAAGGATTAGTCTCAAAGGCAAAGAAAGAGGCACATAAAAGGGTTTCACAATATTCAAAGAGCTCCAAGTCGACAAGGTAAATAGTTTAGGACTATTTTATTTTTACCGATCTTAGAGAAAGGTTGGAAGACCGGATAATATGTTAGATGCCGTACTATTAAGAGGGATCATGGTTAAATGGTTGATCATGTGCTTATGGGCCTTATGGATCAATTTAGGATCATGCATGCACTTAGAAATAATCTTGAATCAAAACTGTGCATTGTCAAAAATTTTGGAAGTGCCGGCGTTCAAATTGCGGAACTTCTGATCGGCCGGAAGTACCAGAGTTAAACTCGCGGAACTTCCGATTGGCCGGAAGTACCGGGCTCCAGAGCAGAATATTTTTCCAGAGAGCGCCCGGAATTGAACTTTGCCTCTCTGAAATCGGAAGTACCGCATGTTGAACAGCGGAACTACCGCAATGCCGGAAGTACCAGGCAATGAGGGCGGAACTCTTTTTTGAGAGATCAATCACTTCAAAACTTGAACTCTCTGAGATCGGAAGTAACGTGGACACATCGGAACTTCCGGGATTCTAGAAGTACCACACTTACAACGGCGGTAGTACCGCACTCATTGTCCAACGGATTCCGAAGAGGAGTTGGCCCTTCTAGTGAGAAGGATGAAGAAGTTCATGAGGAGGCGCTCAAACCGAAGCGCAAGTCATGAGAAGGACAAGAAGGTGCACTCCAACTCCAACAAGAGGTATAGCAACATCCGTTGCTACGAATGTGATGAAAAGGGGCACATTGCATCTCAATGCCCCACAAAGAAGGATGACAAGGAGAAGTCATCCAAGAAGAAGGGCTATCAAGGCAAGAAGAAGCTTTACAAAGACGGGAAGAACCAAGCCCACATTGGTGAGTGGGATTCCGAGGAGTACTCCGACTCCGACTCAAGTGAGGACAAGTCTCCCAAGAAGAAGGGGCTCGTGGGCATCGCCATCAAAGAAGCTCCATCGCTATTCTCCACTCCTACATGCCTTATGGCTAAAGGAGAAAAGGTAACACTCCTTGATGACGATGAACCCTCATATGATGATTTGATGGATATGCTAGTTGAATTAAATGAATTTCTCGGAAAAGAGAAAACAAAATTCAAGATTTTAAAGAAGGAGCTTGTATCTCTCCAAGAATCATACAATGAGCTAAAAGAATTGCATGACTTGCTTGTCCATAAAAATCAAAGAAAATCTAGTACTAGCATTGGTATATCATGTGATATCTTGAATGAAATGCCTAATATAAAAATCTCAAAATCTAGCATGTCGACATCTTGTGATGATTTACTTGCCATGCCTTGCTCATCTAGTATTGATTCTAAAGATGCTTTAAATTTCGCAAATGATTGTGTACTTGTTAAAGAAAATGAGAATTTAAAGGAACAAGTGCTTAAATTGAACAAAAGTTTAAAAAGAGCTGACAAGGGAAAGGATACCCTTGATAAGTTGCTAAGTGGACAAAGATGTTCTTTTAACAAGGAAGGACTTGGGTATGTTCCCAAGAAAGGTAAGAAGCCGGCATACAAACCTTCAAGGTTTGTAAAAGAGAATGATAAGTTTTGTACTAAATGCCGGGAGGTAGGACATATGCAATTTAATTGTCCTAAGAGTAAGATTCATTCTATTGGCTTGTTTGATTCTTGTTATATGCTTAAAAAAATCTGAAAATGGAAAAGTAATTGCTCACTTTATTGGCACCTCAATTTTGGGTGTTAAAAAGAGATCTATTTGGGTACCCAAGACCTTGGTCACTAACCTCCAAGGACCCAAACAAATTTGGGTACCTAAAAGGGTTTGATTTTATTTTGTAGGTGAACTATAAAACCGGTGGAAGGCATTGGATGTTGGATAGTGGATGCACTCAACACATGACCGGAGACCGAAAAATGTTCAATACTTTTGAGAGTGGAAGCAATGACAAGATCAACTTTGGAGACAATAGCAAAGGAAAGGTACTTGGTTTGGGTAAAATCGCTATCTCAAACGATCTTTCCATTTCTAATGTATCCTTGGTAGAAACATTAAATTTCAATTTGCTATCCGTTGCTCAATTGTGTGATCTAGGTTTAACATGCTCTTTCTCTAAAGAAAATGTAATCATTGCAAAAGAAAATAATAATGAACTTGTTTTCAAAGGCTTTAGATTTGGAAATCTCTATTTGGTAGATTTTTCTTCAAATGAGTCTTGTTTAAAAACTTGTTTAATTGCAAAAACCTCTTTGGGTTGGTTATGGCATAAGAGACTAGGTCATGCGGGTATGATTCAACTCAAAAAGCTTTTCAAACATGACTTAGTTGTTGGCTTGAAAGATGTGAAGTTTGAGAAAAATCGACTTTGTAGTGCTTGTCAAGCCGGGAAACAAGTCGCCAATTCTCATCATTCCAAAAGTATCATGTCAACTTCTAGGCCATTAGAGCTCTTACATATGGATTTGTTTGGGCCAACAACCTATAAGAGCATCGGGGGTAATAGCTATTGTTTAGTCATTGTGGATGATTACTCTAGATATACATGGGTATTCTTCCTAAATGACAAAAGCGAAACCTCCGGGATTTTCAAAAGCTTTGCAAAAAGAGCCCAAAATGAATTTGATTTCAAAATAAAGAAAATTAGGAGTGACAATGGTTCCGAGTTCGAAAACACTAAAATCGAAGATTTTTGTGATGAACTTGGAATAAAGCATGAACTTTCCACAACCTACACTCCGGAGCAAAATGGAGTTGTAGACAGGAAAAATCGTACATTAATTGAAATGGCTAGGACAATGCTTGATGAATATAATACTTCCGATAAATTTTGGGCGGAAGCTATTAACACCGCTTGTCATGCCATAAATCGCCTTTATCTACATCGTCTTTTGAAAAAGACTTCTTATGAGCTTCTCATTGGAAGAAAACCGAACATTTCCTATTTTAGAGTATTTGGTTGTAAATGCTATATTCTAAGAAAGGGTGTTCGGCTCTCTAAATTTCAAAGTCGATGTGATGAAGGTTTTCTTTTGGGGTATTCTTCAAATAGTAAAGCTTATAGAGTTTTTAACAAAAAAATTCGGGTTTAGTAGAAGAGTTTGTGATGTTCAATTTGATGAAACAAACGGCTCTCAAGAAGAGTATGAGAATTTGGATGATGTAGGAGATGAGGGATTACGTAAAGCAATGAAAAATATGCAAATTGGTGACATAAAACCAAAAGAGGATCCAACTTCACCAAGCTCATCAAGACAAGTGGAGCCACCCACCTCTTCCACAACAAATGATGTTCAAGTCATAAGAAGATGAAGAAAAGAATCAACAACCAAATACCTTCAAGATCCAAAATACAATCGCCAAGGATCATCCAATAGATCAAATATTGTGTGATGTGAGTAAGAGTGTTCAAACTCGCTCTAGAGTAGCTTCATTTTGTGAACATTACTCTTTTGTGTCTTCTTTTGAACCAAAACATGTAGATGAAACCTTAGATGACCCGGATTGGGTAAATGCTATGCATGAAGAGTTGAACAACTTCGCTCAAAACGAAGTTTGGACTTTGGTGGAAAGACCCAAGGAGCACAACGTAATTGGCACAAAATGGGTCTTCTGGAATAAACAAGATGAGAACGGAATTGTGGTAAGAAACAAAGTAAGGTTAGTTGCTCAAGGCTATACTCAAGTCGAAGGGTTAGATTATGATGAGATATTTGCACCCGTGGCTAGACTTGAGTCAATTAGAACCTTGCTTGCTTTTGCATCATGCTTTGACATTAAATTATTTCAAATGGATGTCAAAAGTGCATTTCTTAATGGAACAATTTTCGAACTAGTATATGTAGAACAACCCACGGGATTTGAGGACACAAAATATCCTATCATGTTTATAAACTTTCAAAGGCACTATATGGTTTAAAGCAAGCTCCTAGAGCTTGGTATGAGCGCCTTCGCAACTTTCTTGTTTCAAAAGGCTTTAAAATTGGAAATGTAGATAAAACTTTATTCACAAAAATTATCAATGATGATTTCTTTGTGTGTCAAATATATGTCGATGATATCATTTTTTGTTCTACTAATCAAGACTTTTGCAAAGAATTTGGTGAGATGATGTTTAGGGAATTCGAGATGTCTATGATAGGAGAGCTAAGCTACTTCCTTGGACCCCAAATCAAACAACACAAAGATGGAATGTTTATAAGCCAAACAAAGTATGTGAAGGATCTACTCAAGAAATTTGGAATGGAAGAGGCAAAACCTATCAAGACACCCATGGCAACAAACGGGCAGTTAGACCTCAACGAAAAAGGTAAGTCACAAGATTTAAAACTTTATAGATCCATAATTGGTAGTTTGCTTTATCTTACCGCATCTAGGCCCAGCATTATGTTTAGTGTTTGCATGTGTGCATATTTTCAAGCTTCTCCAAAAGAGTGCCATTTAATGGCCGTAAAGAGGATTCTAAAATATTTAAAACATTCCTCAAGCATAAGGCTTTGGTATCCCAAAGGTGCAAAATTTGAATTAATTGGATATTCGGATTCCGATTATGCGGGTTGCAAAGTAGATAGAAAAAGCACCTCGGGTAGTTGTCAATTGCTAGGTAGGTCCCTAGTACGTTGGTCATCCAAGAAACAAAATTTCGTAGCCCTTTCAACCGCCGAAGCCGAATATGTTTCCGCCGGTAGTTGTTGTGCTCAATTACTTTGGATGAGGCAAACATTGATCGATTATAGAATTAAATTTGATAAAATGTCTCTTTTGCGTGACAATGATAGTGCCGTCAAAATATCCAGCAATCTCGTTCAACACTCAAGAACCAAGCATATTGATATACGCCACCATTTCTTGAGAGATCATGTGAGCAAGGGAGACATTGAAATTAGCCACATCTGAACCGAAGATCAATTAGCGGATATTTTCACCAAACCTCTAGGTGAAAGCCGCTTTTGAAAATTGAGGAATGAGTTGAATGTCATAGACTACTCAAATGTAGCTTGAACTCTTGCCGTACTCATTTTTGCTCATTTGATGTTCTCTTGTGGCATTTCAATAAATTTTATCCTTTTTTGGGCAAAAACTTGATTACTTTCATAAAAACTATTCTTCGAGTCTAGCAATAGCTAAATTGATGCATAATGATCCTAAATGATTTTATTTGAGTGCAAAACTAGGGATCATTTGCATTATTTCTAGTTCTAAAGTTCATATCCTAAAAAGTTACAGAAAAACCGAAACTACCGCCATTATATGTGTGGTACTTCCGTTTTTGCCAGAAAATCCGGAACTACCGCCATTGTTCTCACGGTACTTCCGGAATTTCTGAAAAATCGGAACTTCTGGCGTGTTAATCGCGGAACTTCCGATATCTGCGAAATTTAATGCGGTTTCCAAAACCGCCAACTCTCCTGCCGTTACTCTCTCCATTCAATACCCTTTTTTCTCTCTCTCTCCTCCATTCCTCTCCAAAAACCGACAGCCCCCTTCTCTCTTCCTCTCTTCCACTCTCTCTCTCCCTCCCAAAAACCATCTCCCTCTCCCGATCTTCGAACCCGAGGAGAGTTCTTCGTTTTTAGGTGATTCTCCGCACTTCTAGGGTTTCCCTCCTTCAAATCCTCAAGGTAAGTGGGATCAAAACCCTTTTTATCTTGCTCTAAGAACCCTAGATTAGGATTAGGTTAAATTTGTGATTTTTGCTGTAATTTCTTTGGGCACATTAATTTATTTGGAGTATTATGATGTTTATACATCCATGCATTGGATTCAATCCAAGAAATACCCTAAAAGAATGAAGATTACACATGCCCTAGAAACATCTCAGAAAAATCGAAACTACCGGTCGAGCGGCCAGAACTACCGGGGTCCCGGAAGTTCCGCATTTTCAATGTCGGAACTACCAGATTCTGGGATGTTCCGTAGTTTTTGCCGTTGGTACTTCTGATATTCCTGAAACAGCAGGAACTCTATTGCTTTTCAAATCAAGTCTGTTCTTTTGAATCCTATTTCACTTCTGCATCCCTTTTCTGTGTTTGAAGATGCCGAGGTTGAAGAACACTTCCCACAAGACCTATGTTAGGGGTCGAGGTCAATCCTCCTCCGCGGCAGCTCCTGAGCATGATGATAGGGGCAAAGGTCCCGCCTCTGAATCTGAGAGCGAGTCTGAGGCTTCTCATGAGAGCGGGACTGAGGCTTCTCATGAGAGCGGGGAGTATGAGGCATCTGACGAGGAGATGCCTACAGCAGATGAGCAAATTGTGGACCTGACCAAGATCACAAGTGATGATTATGCTATTCTGCGACGCCGAAGTCAGTATGTGCTACCCATGAACTCTCAGAACCCGAAGTTCCATACAAAATTTCAGGAGCAAGTCTATATGCAAATGTATGGTCCTTCTCGCAAGTTTGCTCAACACAAGTATGTGGACTGGGATCACTTGTCGCAGATTGACAAGTATGATGGTGCATACCGTCTCTTTCAGCGAGCGGGCATTCACCATTTAGTCGCTCTTCAGTCCAGCTATAATGAGGAGATGATTAGACAGTTCTATGCCACCCTCTACATCTCGCCCAACTTTGAACACTTGTGTTGGATGACTGGACAGCAGCCCGTGGAGAGTACCAAGCACGAATTTGAGCTAGCACTTGGGACTGAATCTAGTGCACATGAGAAAGTATTCAGCAGGCCAGCTTTGCCCATTTCAGCTTATACTGAGTATTATGATCAGACTGTTGGTTGTGTACCGGGAACGCTAGTAGGGTTGCTTCCTATTCCCAGTCTTGTAAACAGGATCATCAATCACACTATCTACCCGAAGAGTGGCAACTTTGACGCCATTTGCGGCCATGCTTGGAATGCGATTGACTACATTATGCGCGGCGAAAAATTTGATGTGGTGGATCTTATCATCCGGGAGATTGATGCTAATAGAATGACATAGTCAGGAGAATAAATTATGCACCATACATTATGGCTCTGATCATTAGGAAGACCGGGTACAGAGGAGCACTTTGCACCGTGCACAAGCCTTACAAGCCTCGTGCAGAGCCACCCATTCCTGCTCCTCCTCGTCCCCGTGGACAGCCACAGGCAGCAGCTAGAGATGGCAATGGGTACCCGATACCCGAATACCCGACGGGTTTTACCCGATAAAGAGACGGGTGTGGAAACTTTTATGTACCCATGGGTACGTTATTGGGCGAAATCCTCTACCCGTCGGGTAGGCGGGTGCGGGTGTGGGTATATACTACCCATACCCGCCTACCCGCGGGTAATAAATACCCGCATTAGACAACTAGACATCCCACTCAAATGTTAATTATATTATCTACTTGTTGTTGATTGTTTATTTGTTTGTCATATGTTGATATGGTCATGTCAAGTATGTTTATGTGATGTACTAATTTTGATCATTAGACGCTTTTGTGCTTGGCATGTATGATTAATGAATGTCTAAATTGATGATATTCTTATGTGTTGAACCGGGTATGCTTGCGGGTACGGGTTACCCGTCGGGTAGTAATACCCGCGCGGGTACGGGTATGGGTAAATTTTCCTACCCGCGTGCGGATACGGGTAACCCGACGGGTAAATTTACACCTAGCGGGTACGGGTATGGAATGGCAATACCCGATGGGTATTTACCCGTTGCCATCTCTAGCAGCAGCTGATCCTCCTCCTCAGGGTGAGGGTGATATGACTTTATCTCAGATCTACTCCGCCATCCTTAGGCTTGAGGAGCGTCAGATTGAGACTTCGGGTCAGGTTGCTACCCTGATTACTTCTGTCTCCTCTCTCGGGGACCGTGTCTCGTCCCTTGAGAGCGCCTTGGCTCCTCCACCTTCTCCGGTCCGCTACTCCTGTCGGCGTCGTCATCGCTCTCCTTCTCCTCGTGCCACCCAGGACTAGCTCTCTTTTTGGTATCTTGATACCAAAGGGGGATAAATGAAGCAAGGAGAAGAATGAAGCTTGAAGAAAATAAACTTTTATCTTTTACATTGGCTATGTAATAAAATATGGTGTAATGAACCATGTGATGCTTAAACTCGTTGGATGCTTAGTCTTTAATATTTCCATGCATGATGTAATGAACTATGTTTGGATTATGTGCCCTAAATGCTATTTCCTTGTTTATGCATCTTATTGAAAATTGAGTTAATCTCATATTATGTGATGTGGAGACCATGCAATTTTTTCAAATATGAATGCATAGATTTACGGGGAGTTCTTGTCTTAACTTTTTATATTGCAAATAAACTCCCCATGATCTTCATTGCCAAATCTTTGAAGGAATTGTGATATACGACTTTCAAACAAGGAGTATATCCAAATCATCATTCTTCTCAAATTGCTTATGTTGTCATCAATTACCAAAAAGGGGGAGATTGAAAGCATCTAGGCCCCTAAAAATATTGGTTTTGGTAATTAATGACATTATGTGATCATGGGACTAATTTGTGTGTTAAGTGTTTGAAAGGATTAGTCTCAAAGGCAATGAAAGAGGCACATAAAAGGGTTTCACAATATTCAAAGAGCTCCAAGTCGACAAGGTAAATAGTTTAGGGCTCTTTTATTTTTACCGGTCTTGGAGAAAGGTTGGAAGATCGGATTATAGGTTAGATGTCGTACTATTAAGAAGGATCATGGTTAAATGGTTGATCATGTGCTTATGGGCCTTATAGATCAATTTAGGATCATGCATGCACTTAAAAATAATCTTGAATCAAAACTGTGCATTGTCAGAAATTTTGGAAGTACCGGCGTTCAAATTGCGGAACTTCCGATCGGCCGAAAATACCGGGCTCCAGAGCGGAATTTTTTTCCAGAGAGCGCCCAGAATTGAACTTTGCCTCTCTGAAATCGGAAGTACCGCATGTTGAACGGCGGAACTACCGCAATGCCGGAAGTACCGGGCAATGAGGGCGGAACTCTTTTTCCAGAGAGCAATCACTTCAAAACTTGAACTCTCTGAGATCGGAAGTACCGTGGACACATCAGAACTTCCGGGATTCCGGAAGATCAGAACTTCCGGGATTCCGGAAGTACTGCACTTACAACGGCGGTAGTACCGCACTCATTGTCCAACGGTTACTTCTGACCCACTGACATAGCCGTTCTGTGCATTCTGCAGAAAATCAGAAGTACCGCCTCTAACACAGCGGTAGTTCCGATTTCCCTGAATTTTCAGGTTTGTTTAATGCAACGGCTATTTTAGTTTGGTGGGGGTATAAATTCGACCCTACCAGCACAAGTACATGTTGTTGAACCATTATTGAGCATCCTTGAGCATAGAGCAACCTCTCACACCTCATTTCATCCTTAGTGCATTCAATTGAGGTGGTTGAGTGAATTCAAGTGCATTGCATCCGTAGATTGATCCATTTGGCACTTGAGTGTGATCAAGCCGCTGTGATTCATTCTCTTGGTGTTTGCCGACACCTAGACGGCTTGGCGGAGGGTTCGGTGATCTTCTCAAGAAGGTTGTGAGAAAGGCCCGACAAGATTGTGAAGGCTTGGAGCTCGCCTACCCGGAGAGAGAAAGGGCTACTGCTAGTGATAGAGGTGATTAGGTGTAACATCCTGAAAATTTGAAATTTGAAAAAGTGAAGCTTTTGAATTATTTTACAATATATTCTCTTGAAATTTGAATCTTCATTGGTGTTTCCTAAATTTTTGTGGAGGTTTCAAAAATTGAAGAGAGTCATGAAAATAAAATTAATCTTAGTAAGACCATAAAGGATATATGCAAATGATAGAAACTTAAAATTTTAAAATACGAATCTGAAAAGATGATCCATAAAGGAAAGGAAGAAATTTGGTTTAAAAACCTAAAAATATATTTCTAAAAATAGTGGCATGAATAACCATGAAAGCAAGCAAATAAATACCCACATATATATACATATATGAATAGATATATTAAAATCTTGCACCTACAGAATTGTGACAAAAATATGCAAATATAAGATCAGGTAAGCAAGAGGAAATAAATAAAACATAATATACACTTATACACATAAATGCATATTCCAAAACAAAAAGAAAAATAAGAAAAGGAGAGATGAAACCAGGCCGGCCGAAACGGCACGGCCCAGCCTCACCTCCCCCTTACGCTCCTCCCTCGCTTCGGCCGCACAGCCCAGCCCACTTCACCCCGCGCCTCTCCCCGCTTCAACCCGGCCCAGCTCCCCATCTCCCGCTTCCTCTCCCGCACGGCCCAACCAATTCCGCGCACCCGCCAGCCCATTTTCCCCCACCCCCCCCCCGGCATGCGCGCCCGGACCCCTCCCCCCCCCCCCCCCCCCCGCTGCTCGCTGCTTCGAAAAAGCCGGCCGACACGGCCCCGCTCTGCCCGGCCATCACGCGCGCGGCGCCATCATCACGCCCGGATCCCCCGCGATCTCCCTGCTCTACTGCCGCTGTTCCACCAGTCATGTCGCCGCCTGCTTCGCCGCTTACCGACACACGGGCAAGGTCCCGAGGCCGGCCTCGCTCGCGCGCCTATAAGAGCCGTCAAGGACCATCGTGAGCTCCTCACACCCCAAGCCATCTCCACCTCCGTGCAATCGGGAATTTGAGCTTCCCCGCCGTCGGCCCTGCTCTTCTTTCCCACCGCCAGTCACCGGGCTCCCCGCCAAACTTTCACCGCCAAACTTCAATTCCAACCTCCCACTCCATCTCCGGAGCCTCGCGGTCCTAACCCGGGCCTTCCCCGCGCCTCCCGTGGGCTGTACATCGCCGGCACCGAAGCCCTCCACAATCCGCCGCCGACGCTCGCCGCCGGCCCGCCATCAAGCCTTCCGGTCATCGCCGGCACTCCCATCGGCATCACCGCAACTCCGGCACCCCATTTTGGCACTCTCCCGCACATCTCCGGCCGCCCCTCGCCGCCGGCACCACCGCCCGACCGCTGCCCCAGGCCTCCTCTGCTCTGCGCCTCTGCTGCATGCTTCAACTAATTTCGTTCCCCACTTCCATCAGGTAACACCCCCGAGCTCCACTGGCTAGCAGCGTGCGCTCTCACTTTCCCTGGCCGCGTTCGAATCCGTTCGGCCGCAACGCATGGCTAGGAATTTTCAACCTTTTTGCCAACCGCAACAGTGAAGGGGGATTAAGGGAAAATTAATTAGAGCTAATGCATAATTAATTGGTAAACATAATTAATGTTCGGACATGAATTAATTGATGCTAATGACACTTAATGAATAATTACTGTGATTTGTCTAAATAAATTCAATGGTTAAAATACTAATTAAGGGCAAAAATAAAGAAAATCTCTTTTGGTTAAATGTTCAAATCTAATAAAGGCTACCATTACTTATAATTAAAATCTATGCTCAATATTCAACATGCCTTCATTATATAAATTTCAGCCATAGGTTTTGCTAAAATAGTAAATATTGAAATATAACCTTATATGCCAAGCTTTGCCCCGATAACTAAGTTTAAACTACAATTAGGAATAAAGATAAGCCTAATGGTAGCTAAAGTAAATACAAGATAATAAAAATGACATTAATTAAATTTTAGTGTTAGTTTTAAATGAATAACGATCCTGAACCTAAATTTATATAGCAAGCTAGGAACCGTATAAATAAACCTTAATTCAAATTAAATACAGCCTAGTAATGGAGGTACATAAAATATCATACCACAAAGGGTATAAACATAGGCCATAAGTTCAATTTGGTAAACTAAAGATTCGCAAACATCACTTATATATGTATATTATATGCCCTAAATATTAATGCTCGACAAATACCCAGCTAAATTCATATACCAAGACATAGGCCTAACCTAACTCATGAAACATCCTTGATAAATACAAAAAAAATAATAAAAGGGGTTATTAATAAAAAGATCAAGACATCGTATCCTACCACCAATCTTGCCCCAAATCACCTGAAACACCCATTAATTCATAATAAAACTAAATTAAGTTTATTCGAAGTTATTTGGACCTTTTGAGTGTCGCCTTTATTTGTATATAGCACGTAATTAGAAATTGGAGTCCCGAGGAATCAAGGGATCAAGCACGATCAAGAGCAAGGTGAAGATAAAGACTAAGGAGCTCAATTGGAAAAGCATTGTGTGAGCTCAAGACCGCGGTAAAACGCGCCAGGCGAGTCAATACTTTGATCATGTTGAACCTACATTTTTCGCAAATTACTTTGTTTTAAATTATCAAATTGCATGCTGTTATTTTATATGCAAATGCATGTTTAATTTGATATTCTAGTTATGTGCCCCTTTGTTTACCTTGAATAATATTACCCCTCCTTTGGAATATTTGAATGTGTGAACCTTGTCGCCTTAGCAAAATTATAATAGTAACATTTCAAAAATAAGTTTTTAATCATAGATACTCAGGGGGCGCTGAAATGCCCCAAACATCATTGTCGTTTTTAATCATGAGGAACTGGTTTGGGAAGTCATGGTGGTAATGACTGGTACATTTGATATGATTATTTTATACTCCCAAAATCCCCAACTTGCTTAAATATCTGGGCGGATTGGTTCGAGGGTGTGAGTGTGGTGCAGTGGAAGCACAAAGTGGGTAGTGGTAGACCGCCCAGATACCACTAAGGACTGAATCTTGTCATGACCTCCTGTGTAAAACAGTACAACCACAAGTCTGTAAAGTACAACTTTATTAAATTCCCGTTTGCGCGGGTGAGCGATTACACAAAAAAAAAGAAAGGGGGATACCGACCACTAACCGCTATGACGGGGCGACCGCTGACGAGTCACTGCTGCCGGGGCAACCTTGTGCCCGAGGAACGCGAGGCGCTCTCGGGGCGCGCCCGAGGGCTCCGCATCTGCATACCCGGCTTAGGTGCCTTGGCGAGCCGCGTGGCATGGACCTCTGGCGCCAAGCTCTATGCGCCGAGCCATGTCCTGGTCGCCATGGACAATGATGATAGCCTGCGGTCCGGGAAGCTTCATGCACAGGAAGCCGTGGTGCGGGACTGCCCCGAGGGTATTTAAGAGCGGCCGCCCTAATATGGCGTTGTAGGGGTATGCAATGTCGACCACGTCGAAGATGGCATCTTCGCTCCTCACGTTGTCGTTTTGGCCGAAGGAGACTTGGAGGCATATCTGGCCCAAAGCGCGCAAAGGCTGCCCTCCAAATCCTTGCAGCGGGATGCCTGAAGGGCCCAATCGGCTCCGAGGGATCCCCATTTGGTCGAAGGCCGCGGCGAACAGGATGTTCGCGGAGCTTCCTCCATCGACTAGGACGCGCCTAACCTCGCATCCGGCTACATGGACCCGGACGACCAAAGGGTCTTGGTGGGGAAACTCCACGCCCTCGGCGTCGGCGGGCGTGAATGTGACTTCGTGTTGTGCCCATTCCTGCGGCGCCTGCGCCGGGTATGCCGCGACATGGTGCAGCCTCCTCGCATAAGCCTTCTGTTGCCGCGCCGAGGCGAACTCCAGCGAGGAGCCTCCAGAAATGATGTTGATGATCCTGCGCTGGGTTCCTTCCGGGGCTTGTAACTACAGGAGGCCCTCCCGAGGTTGTTGCACATGTGCCTGAATTCGCAGGAGGCCTTCCTGGGGCTGTATTCCTTGGTCCTGGGGGTGTTGGACGTGGGCCACAACGGGCGCACGTGTATCCAGGTTTTTGTCCCTGGCGACGCTTTGTCGTAGCGCTGCGATAGTGGCGCAAGCACGCGTGTCATGGTTGCCCCGGCCATGGATCTCGCACCACTGCCCGTGGTGCTGGTCGCCGTACTCTTCGCGGGTTCTGTCGTCGCGACCCCGGCCACGTCCCCGTCCTCGGCCTCGGCGCCCTCTGCCCCCGCGACCTGTGGAGGTGTTGTCTTCGGAGCCGCCCTCGATGTCAAAGACGTAACGAGATTTCCTGGACTTGCGTTGGTCGCGCTTGGGCCTATTGCCTGGCGGGTCATTGTGTTGGGGGTCCTTGCGTTCGGAGGCGGCCTTCGGCTGCTCTTGCTATTGCTTACCTTTCGAAGAGCCCTGCTTCGGCGAGCCTTCACTTTTTGCCGAGCCTTCCGCCTTGTTGGTGTCGGAGTCATCACCGTGTCGCCTCCGCGCGTCCTCCTCCGCTCTGGCGTACTCTTCCATCTTGTCGAAGAGCTTCGCGACCGTCTTAATGGGCTGCGCGCATTGTATTCGGCCATCGGTCTCGATCGGAGGCCTTGGATTGCTGCGTTGATGACGGTTGTTTCGTTGACGTCCTTGACCTGGCAGCGCACTTTCGCGAAGCACTTGAAGTAATCCCGGAGCCTTTCCTCGGGTTTTGCTTGACTGCGAAGAGCTGGTCCGCATCGACGCGCTCGACGTAGTTTCCCTGAAAGTTGTTGTAGAGTCGGTCGCGGATCTGTTCCCACGCGTAGATGGACTGTGGTGCAATGGTGAAGAACCAGGACAGCGCCACCCCTTGTAACGCGAGAGGGAGCCCTTTCGCCTTCGTGGTGTCGTCTCCGCCCGCGGCTTCGATAGCGGTCTCGTACACGCGCACGAACTCTCGTGGGTCGGAGTCGCCCTTGTAGGCCTCGATGACGCTTGGGAACTTGAAATCTTCAGGCCATGCCGCCTGCTGTAGGCCTGCGGAGAGCGGGCACTCCGGGTCTACGCGCCGCAATGGGACGCGACTGGACGTAGGGGCGTCGCGGCTATCCGCCCACTCCGGAGCGGGTTCGGATGCCACCGCCAGGGGGCGTGTTGGCTCCGAGCCTCTTGCATGTCCCGCACGGCTCTACGGAGGTCTGTTAGCTCCCGCTGAAACGCGCTGAGGGCCGCCTCCATCGCGGGCGTGGTTGGGGCCGTCGGTGCGCTTGGCGGTGCTGCCGGCGCGGCGGTGACCACAGCCTGCGCGGCCGGGCTGCCCGCCGCATTGTCCTGTAGGACCCTGGAGCCGGTGACGAGGTTCGCGTCGCCGCTGGGGCCATTCGCCGCCTCTGCGCCGGGTGAAAAAATGGGTGCGCCTGCGCTGCTGTAGTCGGGGTTGGTCATCGGGGCGGTGCTGGTGGGGTCTGGCGTTGCGTCGCTGCCGGGGTTGGTCGTCGTGTCGATGGCGGGGTCGGTCGTCGCGTCGATGGCGGGGTCGGTTGTCGCGTCGATGGCGGGGTTGGCGGTCGCACCTGCACCACCGCTCGTACCTACGGCTACTAAAGCCGAAGCCCTAGTGCTGACGCGAGACTTCGCCGCCTCCGCCTTCTTCTTCTTCGCCGCCGACAGTGAAGCTTTGTTTGGTGCCATCCTCCTTCAGACCTGGAGGCTTGCTCTTGTCCTCCCCACGGACGGCGACTGCCCTTTTGGTTTTTCTTTGCCAGCTTCTCTTGCTTATTGCTTTGGTTCAGGGGGAGTTCATTTGGTATCTTCTAGATCTTAATGTTGACATAACTCAACTTGAACTAAAAGTTGCATCTCATGTTGAGGGGAGTTGGATTTTCTGCATTGCATTCTGCATTGTATATAAATAACTATATGGAGCCTTGATTATTATCCTGTTATGACATGCTTACAATGCTTTACACCTTGCCATGACTTGTGCTTATTTGCTAGATTGATCATGACTTCATATGTGTAGACTAGCTTATGCCATGATAAGTTAATTAAAACTGCTCAACTTGAATTGAAACTTGTCATGCTAGCTCACGAGATTAGTCTTTCTTGAGTTATCCTTTTATGGTTCATGCTATGTCAAATAGGCTGAGTTGAGTCTTGAATCTTTGTTGAGCTTTCGGTTGAGCTATGATAGTTCTTGATGTTGCATAAGTTAGTACAACCATTTATAAATGCTAAAAGATCTCCTTTGTGCGAAAAACTGATCTCACCAATCCTCTCCTATGAGTCATTGCACTCGGCATGAACTTAGGGGGAGTTTTGGATGACCAAGATCATTGTCTTAAGCTTCTTGCTTGGCATGATCGTATAAGGCTTGAGATCTAGCACATGATTAATCAAAAATCTGGTTGGCAACGACCATGAATTTCAAAAGAAAATATGTCGCTTGTGCTTCATTAGCTTAATCTACAAAAAGAACCAAGTACTTAAACAAATGTTTCACTCTTGAGCTTGTAGCACTCTAATTAGGCTCAATACTAGCTTCTTGGTTCCGCTTAGCTTATTGATATGGTTTGCATCATCCTTGGATGCCTCTAGCTAGACTTTGATTATAGATGACTTGACACGCTCACAAATTGCTCTAAATTTCAGATTGTCATCTATTTGGTTTAGCTATCTTATATATATATCTTGTCATGATCTAGATAGCATTCTATTGAGTTATGGCTTGATGTAATACTTGTTGGTCATCTTGGATAATTCTCATGGCTCTAAATGCTTATAATAAACAAACTTCAGCCATTTCATCCATTTCCATGACTTGTTCTCTTCCCTGCACCCTTGATGTGTTTATTGCCAAAAGGGGGAGAATAGTGGTAGAAAAAGCCATTTTGGAGCCTTAAGGAAAAATTGCTCTTTCTTGTGCTCCTTGTGTCGACATGGTCATTAGCTTCATTTCTCTTTTCTTTGGACCATGTTTGACTTCTTTCTTGTATTTCAAACTCAACTTTGCGCTTTTTCTAGGTTTGTCAATAGACTCATCAAGGGAGAGATTGAGAGGCCATGTGGAGGTCATCCCGTGTGTGTGATGAGTAATTGACATCGGTTTAGGGAAGTCGAGTTTGATTTGGTTGGTTCGGACCATGTCGTTGCGTGGTGCAATCGGGCTCGGTCGAATTTGGTCAAACCTGGTCAAAATAGTTATGTTGCATATTATGTCGACTTGTCAGGTTTGGGCTATTTCATTAATGCATTTATGCTTACATGTATCGAGTGGTGCTATTTGATGTGTTTCTTGTTTGTGATGGCTGCAGGATGTCGAGTGGAGTGTGGTGAGACACGGAGGACTGGACTAGGCGCAGGTGGCGCTGAGGTCAGAACAGTCGGGATGTGTCGAAGACGACGTGGACTCGAGGTGGTTGCGAGGTGTGCGAGGCAAGGAACGCGGAAGCTTCCCGGAAGTTGCAGCAAGGGCGTTTCGGTAAAAGCGCAAGACTGCAAAAGGAAGTGGGTTAGCGGGCAAAGCATGGAGGGTAAAACGGGCAAAGCAAAATGTAAACCCATCAAGGAATGCTATAAATAGGAGTGTGTTTCCTGGTTGTAGGTATGACTTGGGAAGGGGTTTTAGGGCTTTTTGCTTTGTGCTTTAGTGGTTGAGAGAGTGGGTGTGTCTCCTATGCATGTGTGCTATGAGTTCTTGATTTTCAAGCATGTATAGGGACTTGTTAGTGGGAGATTGAGAGAGATGAGCTGAACAACTATGTAACTATTCCTCTTGTTTAATCATTCATCTCTCTTTGTTTAAGATGCTTTGGCTTCTATTTTATCTTCTTGTTTTGCTGTTCTCAGTTCTTCTCGGTTCATGTTGATTTGAGTTGGTTGTTGCGGTCTAGTAGTTGGATCCTTTTGCTATGAAATGGGATAGTCCTATGATCTTGGATGGCTGCATACCCATGAGCAAAAAGGGTGCTTCAAAGTTTCCTTCTCTCGACAGCTCTTGTTTCTGTTCTCTGTGATCTTCTTAGTCTGCTCAAGTTCTCATACAGAATATTAATGAAATGCTCCTTGGCCAAATAGCTCTTCTTCTCTTCTTTTTGGTCTGCACTTCCTTGATTTTAGTTCCTTCGGTTCTAGCAGTTCTCAAATTCCTATTTCTTTTGTTTTTTGCTCCGGACTGCTTTTGCTCTCGGCCAATCATGCTAGCTGCAGCTTTGTGCCAAGCTTTTCATTTTTCTTTTGTGCTGATCGGATGGCACGAGGAGTGAAGTTTTTGACCGGACAGCATACCCTTTTTGGCCGAACTCTTGTGCTGTTTTGATCCTTCAGTTGACAACATTAATTAGTTTACTTTTCAGCCCAAGTAACAAATTCCTGCATGCAATATTGTTTCTCTTTAGTGGTTCGGCCAGAGTTCCTTTTTTGCTTTTCGGCCAGAATGCATCGGCTCCTTTGAATTTGTGTTTGGCATGCACTAAAAGACGATTGTCTATTTTTGTCTTTTGTGTGCATCGGCTCCTTTGGATTTGTGTTTGGTATGCACTAAAAGACGATTGCCTATTTTTGTCTTTTGTGCTCTCATTTAGTTGGTCCAAGTGCAATCCGATCTGCAATATTTTTGTTGGTTCCTCTTGCTGACTATTGTGAAGTTTCGGCCGTGCCTTCTCTACTGCTGTAGTACTTACATTGTCTCAAATTTCAACAGCATATAGTCTTCCTTTACTGCATCCGAACTATTTTTTAGCTTTTAGTTCTTTCTGGTTGTGTAGCCAATTTCTCGGCAAAATTGAGCTTGGTGTCCAGTGAGATTAAATCATCCTCTTCATAGCTTTTTATAGCTATCGGAGAGATTGAGTAGTCTTTTGTGTGTACTTGTTGGGGTTGATTTTAAAGATACGACATTCACCCCCCCCCCCCCCCCCCCCCCCGGGCCCAATTCGGTCCAACAAATTGAATGGCGGCAGCGTGAAGAACTAGGTTACCATGTGTCAAGTCGTTCCTGTTCTTCCAAATCACCCAGCAAAGAACAAGAATTTGCCCAGCTAGCTCTGGCTGATAAATTCTCAATCAATGTAGCACTGGTATGTGATACTGGTATGGCGATAGGACATTTTGCCAAAGTCATTCATACGGTGATATGGCTACATATATATTAAAAAACATATAAATGTACAAAAGTTAATTGAAGATAATATTTATAGTGCAGCACAATTGATACAAGCAGTATATGAGTCCTATAGATCTCGAGACAACATAGGATCAAATGTTCCATAGACCATAGGCAACATAAATTAACATGGATGTCTGATTCCGTTTCCTTTGTGGGCTCGGTTTTTATCAGGAAGGTAGTGCCATGTATTAGGAAGTATCCATCTTTCTTTCCTTTTTTCTTTAAAACGAAAATAAGCCAATACTCCTCCAATACGTATTGGTATCTAATATGTATCGGATGCTGGTTCGGTGGCTTCCCAGACTTGGGAGTGGGGTGTAGGATACCTTGCTTGATTTGGTACTGCCTTGTGTTCCTTTCCCCCTAAGTGCTCTCCCCGAGTGTGTGCTCGTCTTCTCTCCTTGGTTCCTCATGGTTATGACTCTCCTCTTGGTCCCTGGTCGCTACTGGGTTCAAGTTCCTATCTTCTCGATCCCTTACTTCAATTAATTGGAAAATTTGCTCCTTTGCCCCAAAGTTTAATGGCGTTTGCTCATTTGCCCCATGATGTCTCACTGACATGCGGGTCCAGGGCCCACATGTCAGTGAGACATTATGGGGCAAATGAGCAAACGTCATTAAACTTTGGGGCACATGAGCAAATCCCCCTTAATTGGATCTGGAGAAAATGTAGGTGGAACTAAGGGGATGGTTATGCGTGTTCTTGCTCTGGTTAGCTGTAGGTCCCATCTAGATAGCTATGGCTCTCTCTTCCTGGTCTCTCGCTGGTCATTATCCTTTATGCTTGTGCATTGTGTGGTTTGGGATGGTGGTATTTACTGTGCTTGGCTAGTGTTGGGGAAAATTTTTTGTGCTTTACTTTGGGTCGGTTAAGGTTTGTATTATGCTGGATGATGAAACCTGATGGTTGCGAGAGGTGTCAACTGGCACAGATGGTGTGGTATCTCAATGAGCTTAATTATCTCGATGATACTATTCATTTTACCTAATTAATTTATTCCCTTTTTTCCCTCATTTTCATTTATCGTCTCTTCCTGCAGGTACTCGGTCCCCTGCTACTACTATTTACTAGCCTCATAGGCGCGGCGACACGCCGCGCCAACTACCGTGCGCACCGAAGTAAAAGAGGCGATAATTCATGAGAAGTTTTAAAAAAAATCGAGGGCACATGCGTATTTTCGAAAAAATTAAAGGGTTTTTTGGCAAAAATTCAAGGACCTATACGTAACTAAACGGGGACCCGTACGGATTTTTTAAAACCGTGGGGCGCCATCCTGCAAATTGGAGGGGTTTTTTCAGAAAAAATCACCGCAAAAAAAATTGCCAGGGACCTTTTCGCGAGGAAAAAGGACCTTTTTGCGAGGAAAAAGGACCTCAACGTAATTTCTGGAAAACCCAGGGAAAAGCCCTCCCCCGGCCGTACCGAAATCCCCACACCACGCGCCGGCCGGGGCGCGCGCACGGGGTGACGTGGCCGAGCGGAGGGCGCGGGAGTCCCCCTGGCTTAATAGGGGTAGTATGCGAATGCTACTGGTCTCGGAGATATTTGCTACTTGTAATTGTGTTGTGATGTATTCATGTATATGGGGATATGTAATTAATTGTATATATTAGGACTGTATAAACATATAAATTGGTGATGTGGCTTGCAGTATTAAATGGACTGGCCCCTTTTGAATGTATGTATTAATTCGGTGTTCTATATTTCAACTTGGTTTGTTGCATACAAAGGAAATGACTGCCTTGCAATTAATTTATTTAGTTGTTTAATTAATTGCATTTAGTCTTTAAATCGCTGGTTAAAGCTAATTAGATCTGCGGGGCGTTTCATTTCATAGTCATGGGTCCTGCTCATCCGTCTGAATTTTTCTCTTGTCACCGAAGTTAAGTCTCATTTGCTGAAACGGGGGTGTCATCTTGGTGATCAAAAGCTACAACTGTGGCAACATTCACGAACGCCTAGGGCTGTTATTTTTGGCTTCGGCTTGTGGCTTTAATCTTAAGCCAAAAGCTAGTTAGAGCAGGTCCATATATAGGGTGGGTTCGAATCCACTTATACTTAGGCTTTGGGTTAGGTTACAGAACAATTATAGTAAGTACTATACAAAGTTCAAGTATACCGGACAAAATCGTATATAACTATTTTTCTCTACATTGTTTCTCATAAATAGTCAGAATTTAAAAACTATAAATCAAAAGCCAAAGCTTAAAAAGAGCCCACCCCATATCCTTGTAAATTTGTGATGGAACGCAAGCTATGTAAGTTGTTGAATTACGTGAGCTTGCGACGGTTGTTGATGTTTCCAACTACACCTCACGCCATAAACGAAACCCTATCATGAACGCAACTGTATTTTCAGGCTCAGTAGCCGGGGTGAACTGCTCAATATAGATTCGGCTTTGGCTTAAAAAGAGGTTCTCTGAAATTTAGACTATGCTAAATTATCATAATACACTAACAAAAATAATATATATATATATATATATATATATATATATATATATATATATATATATATATATATATATATATGAAAGAATTTTACAAGACAAATCTAATTATATTATTTTTATGTAGTCACTCTATATATTTTAACATATATTAATGATCAAGTATTGTACATCAAATAAGGGGGAATCTGAAACGATATTCCTGGCACAAGCCTATTTAGCTGTTAAAAATCGAACAAAGCGCACTAAGTAGGAACTAGATAAAGCAGATTGACTATGTCAAGACAAGTATATATTTCTGCACAATTGACCATCTGTAACATCCTGGCCTGATGAAGTACTGTTTTTGATTAACTCATGTTCATCACCCACATCATTCAGTTCCCATCAAAATCATAAACTACAGTTTACTAGCAGAGTACTGAGCAAATAGCTAAATTACTGGAATTGAAATTAAGCATTCTATTAAACGATCCATTTCTTCACCCCAGATGAGGTTCTCATTCCGGCAGGAAGCACAGATGACTTCAGCGGTACTGTAAGAAAAGTAAAATAGCGATCCATTTGTTAGAATGCTGGTGAGCAACAGCAAAGAAAGTCAAAACTTGAGAAGTAATGACACAGCTAACTAAACAATTATCGGTCGGAATTTCAATGACATTCACATAAAGGTTTTATCTACAACGAAAACATTTTCAAATGCAAAAGATATGCTACTACATGACAACAATCATGCATATCATATCACAGCTGAGTGGTTACATTTATTTGTATCAAGAATAACCAGATATCATAGTTCAGAACTCATCCACAATGCAATAGCATACCATCATAATAACACTTCCAAGACAGATAAGAAAGCATCAAAGTAACGAGCTAAACCAAAGGAACTACACATTGCATCAATGTGTTCAACAAGCAGACGTGCATTTCTATTTTCCAGCAAAAACGCCGTCAATTGCAACTTCTATGGCAATTTTTTCCTTTGAAAGTTACTTTGGACCCTATCTCTTGAATCATTCGAAAACATTAAAGATCGATACAGCCATCCCGCAATTTACAAATAGAACCATGGAACCAGATTACTATTGTACTACCAAAAAGAGTATAATCATTTATTTTCACAGTAGATGGTCTAAGGAATATACATTACGAGTATCTACAAGGATATCACGAACATGGCAGCATTGATCACTGTTCACGGTACAGGATAAAGCTTGTAGTGCATACCTTGATGAAGCCGATATCCTTGGCATTGCTGCGGAAGCACTGACGGCAGCACATCAGCCCGTACTTCCTGATCAGTCCGTGAGGATTCCCGCAGACCCGGCTGCCATTCACAACAAATTATCAAGGCAAGAAATGCTTGCCACACCAAACACCTTAAACTTTTCGGTAATAGCAGCAAGAAACAAATTTACTATTTGTTCCATAGGCCAAACAGATGAGGGTAACACAATAGTCCAGATCAAAGTGACAAAGCAATTTGTTAAGCTACTTGCTAAACTACAGCGAACCAAGCTGGTCAAGATTTAAGCAAACAACTCAAACACCTTATCAAGACGAATTAGTCCTAATCACACCGAACTAAACCCGCACAGATACCATATCATACATAAACAAACAACACCAGTCGACGCAGATCCGAGGACCAAGCCACCAACTACATCGCCAAGAACAGCGGCGACACGCGCGACCAAACCAAACTCCAGATCCAGCTACGCGTGATCTCACAAGCGAAGTAAGGAGAGGGAGGGATGGAGTGGGGGTAGTAGTGGTAGTACCAGACGCGGGAGCCGGGCCCGTAGTTCTTGGGGTGAGAGTTCCAGACGTTGGAGTGCCCCATCGCCGCCGCCTTCGCCTTCCGCCGCCGGTGAGAGGTGGGAAACCCTACGAGCGCGTGGGAGCACGAGGTGGGGTGACGGCGGCGCGAGGGAAGGGGAGGCTTATATAGGGAGGCCGCGCGATAAAACCCTAATGAGAGGGCACCGGTTGAATCAGGCCTAGTGGGCTGTTTCCGGGCCTAATGGGCCATTCACTTGGGCCTTCCCGTCTTCATTGGACCTCAAGTTTATATATTTGTATCCGGCCCGTCTCCAATTTGGGCCTCAGGTTTATATGTTGTATCCGTACGATCAAGTTAATTCAACATTAGTATCTTCATATTAATTTATTTTCATCAAGCTGTTAAACTCTCAATCGTATGCTGCCATTCCCTTGTCTTGTGTATCTGACCATAATGTCTCTTGCTTTCATAATCAAGCAGTGCAATTTAGGCCTTCCTATGTTGTAGTGCGGGCATAACTGCATATGATTTGGTTGGTGTTACTTACCGTTGTGTATGTATTTTTTGCAGTGATCTGTCAGTCTGGTTTTTTGTCTGTGACTCATACCTAGACGTTCAATCCATTTTAGAACTGCGCCCAGTTTATGAAGTTGCACATCTGTTGAAATTTGGACAGCGGCCCCCTTTTCGGTCACTCGAAGCACTGGATCTGAGCAGTGGACAAAACAGAAGTTTATCATCAAATTCCAAATGATCTATACTCTGTTAGTGAGTTTTCTTGTGATGATGCTTCAATGAGATTAAGACAGACAGTAATCTACTATGAGGGGTGGCACTTGTCTAACTTCAGTACAATATAAGTCACTGTTATTTTCCTCATTATTTTGGTAGTACATGTTAGTACATTTTAACAATTCAAAGCTTCGTCAGATAGCCCTTGTGGCATAGTTTGTTGTGTTGGGCGTGAAGCAAAATGACAAGTGTAAAAGTATATTCACCTTTGAAGATGATAAAGCAATTATAATTGCCTTGATATCGACATCCAGAAAAGTATTGAACTGCGAATATCTTTGTGAAGATGATAAAGCAACTATAATTGCCTTGATATTGACATCCAGAAAAGTATTGAACGGCTAATATCTTTGGCTGCAGTAACTGGTGTACTTTAGCTTATCCACTAAAAGACATGAAAGTTTAGTTATGTGTCATTTGAGTTTAGGTTCTGAGGTAACACTTGGCTCATCAATCTCTAAAAGAGCATTATTTGTACTTATATATGCAGTATTTAAAGTGAGCCTGACAGCTTGTTGTCTATCCCCTAAGGAGCTTGTAGAGGGGTCCTCTGCTGTAGAGAAGAAAAATAAAAATGCACAGCATGGATGTCCCACTCATTGAAGCTATCTAAGTGGTAAATGAACGCACAATATTGCACTCTAGGGCATTAGCTTGAGGAGATTATTATTTCTAGTTCGAATGTGATCTAGTGCATTGGTTTTAGATTTTGCAGTTTGCGTGAGGGAAATGCGTTATATCGCACTGCTGGGGATCCACTTCTGGAACTTCTAGAACCAACTAGAGCATTTTGTGATAAGCAAGCTAGGACATTTGATGCATCTGCAGAATAAGCTAACAATAGTAAAGTGATGTGCTTCTGGGAGGATAAATCTGACATGAAAGCTGTCGCATGGCTAATTCTTTGAGTTAGTGTGATGCTACCTTTTATTCCTTGGGTTGATAGTGATGTCAATTTGCCAGTTGCCTAACATTGTCTAATCAGATGTTAAAAATATCTGCTCTTTCCTTGTCACTCGCGAGCTTGGCAAGACATGGTGGATGGTCATGCCAAGTGTGCAGCATATGATACATAGCATTTGCCTTAGTTAGCATTCGATACATTATTATTGTTAAACGCTTTGATCATTATTCTGATCAATCTATGCTATGTACCCCTTTCAAATCTCACTGATATTCCTGGCACCAAACAACAAACTGCTGGTAGCCAATTTGGCTGAACTGACATGCTGAGACGGCACTACTCTAGATTTGCTGACCTCTTTTGTTCTACTACTACATCACGTAGAAACATCCTAGTTCTATTCTGATTGTTTTTTGAAACGTATTGTTACATGTTGATGTTGTTGATTGTACACAAAAAAAAAATAATGTTCATATATTATTTTTCTTGTCTGGGAATTTCGTTGATAACTAGATAAACCTTTTGGCCAACATTCATGTCCAGTCAGATCTATAAACCATATTAAGGTTACAAATCTGAACTAGAACATAAAGAAAGTTTTAAACTTGTTTAGAGTTCGTTTCCTCGACCCCCCAAAAAAACTTGTTTAGGTTTTTCACACCCTTGGATAAATACTACTCTCTTTAGGCCCCTCTTCCAAAGTGCTGTGATTTTTTGCTGAAATAGCACTATAGTAGTTGTTAACTTTTTAAAGATATTTAATTAAACAAAAGTAGGAAAAGTAAAAACATCGTTATATCTCCACAGATAATGCAAAAAAATCACGTTAAAAAGCTATCGCTGTGTAGAATGGCGCCTCAGTCACACCTTATCTGATCGTGATTGTGGTTGAATTGCGTGACAAGAAACTTCAAAAGCCGTCTGATCATCAAAAATAAAAGGTGTCACTTACTGTTCCTTTTATCTTGTGAGATGAGATACGGTACTGTAGTATGCATGGTAGGGTTAAATTAAGTATCTGTTGCTTATGTGGTTGCTGAGATGCCACATAATACTTGATCATATAGGACAAGTGTGCATTCAGTAGTTGGTATTGGACTTCGTATTCGACATCTTTGAGGATTGCTAGCTTAGGGCAATTACCAAAAGCATCCAAGTGTTCGGTCAGATGTCCACATCAAGAACTGCCATTATGCACTAAAGACACCCATTATTAACTGGTGAGTATCCATATCAATGGGATCAGATCCTCAGTTGAACAGGTACGACATGCCTTTCGCCGTCCATGCCATCTGATCAGAATTTGGAGGCTCTATATGGAGGTCGGGCGAGAAATTGGGTTTATTTTGCGTCGTCCTCTTGAAGAAAATTTGAATCTCTCGCCTGTT
The DNA here is from genome assembly GCA_017311315.1 of Dendrocalamus latiflorus. Classification (NCBI taxonomy): domain Eukaryota; kingdom Viridiplantae; phylum Streptophyta; class Magnoliopsida; order Poales; family Poaceae; genus Dendrocalamus; species Dendrocalamus latiflorus. The sequence goes on from CM029650.1 coordinate 7,418,960, forward strand.
TCGATTTTATGGTGCTAATTTGAATGGCACGGCGAAGGATATGAACCCATTCCTGAAATTTCACCTTGTTGGGGGGCATATCAGGGTTGATATCGGGCCTGTTTGGCAGCGGCTGCGGCTTATGACTTTTGGCTGAAATTTTTAAATTTTGGCTGTTTACGGTACAGATTACGGAGAGAGATACTCACTTGTGATTTTGGATAGTACAGATATTAGGCTTTTAACGTGTACATCGTTTAACTTGTAGACCCCGTCTTGAGAAAATACTCTATTTGAAAGTTAGGTACTGTAGCAAAAGACAAAAGCCGTCAACTTCGGAGGAAAAGAACAGGCCCGATATCATGTCAGCTTCATGCCAGTGCTTGTTGGAGCGCATGCATACGGTCTGAACCAATTTTGCAGAAGAACATATTCAGGTGCCATTTTTAGGCCAAGAAAAAGGTTGTCCATTTCGACTTAGATTTGAACAATCCCCTCCTACCAATGTCTTTTTAAGCACTCAGAACAGATCCAATGCAATGTGATTGCGTCAGGCTGAGAGTGAGACATCGACAGCTGCAGCATCAATCATGCATCTAGTGTTTTGCAGTTTTTACTGTTGAAGCTTTGGGAGTATTTGTGCCTGTGACAAGTTGGAAAAGTCTAATGTGCTCCCTTGCTACGTGTCAATATGGGTATCCTTCTGTGTGTGACATGTGGATCTCTGTGACATAGGCTGATGGACTTGTAATCACACTGGCCTGCTGGCACACACCATGGAGAGAAGAACGAAACAAAAAATAAATAAAAACAAAGGGAATATGCGAATTAGTTCACCCGGCTTCTCCATGCATGTCAGGAAGATCAAATGGCGCCTTAGCTGTTAAAACTGCTTGTTAATGTATGAAAAGCCACATGTTGCATCCATGGATGGCGAGTTAGGGTTTTAGAGGTTAGAGTGGGTTGGTTTTTTTTGGATTTCTTAAGGGGGCAATGGCGGAGCTAGGATTTGATTACGCCTCGGGCTCAGTGATTGAATGATCTACGTTATCTAGGCTGGACCATAAAAATGTTAGTCAAGCTGAACTGAATTTACCCGGGTTGTACACTAGATATTTTTTCACACCTTGAGCTGAAGTCTACCCTGTCTGGAGTGTGGCTCCGCCCTGACAGGGGCCAACTCAAGTTATCTTTTAACAAAAAGTACTTCATGCCATTACTATTTTGTGCAAAGATCTCCTCGTGGCTTATGATGGATAAACATTAAACAAACATGTTTGCACGATCGCGTTGGTGGATGGCTAGATCCATAGGTGGTGGATCAGCACGAATTGGCGTACAATGATACCTTTGTTTTATGTCTTTTCACCCCGATCATTGAAGTGGCTCTGTTGAATGATGCTGTGCCCCTAATGGTCCTGGTAATCTGCACTTGCGTAAAGCCACTTTTGTGTTGGGCATGTTAGGGTTATGCCAGATGTAATATATGATGTCTGTGATGAGGTCCGTCTTACTTTTAGCCAGCGAATACGATTGGTCGGCTGTGGAGAGCCCCCAATTACAGTTTATGTGCTTGTAGAGGCATCTAACAAAGAAAAAAAATGTTATGTATGTATTTGTCTTCTGAAATTATGCATGCTCTCTAAAACCGCCAATAATGCTTTACCACTAATATAAGTAACTCTTTTCTTCAAAATATATGACTTTTGGGGAGTAATTCAAGAAACCAAGTGTAAAGGCATGTACAAACCTCCTATGGTTCAAATGAGTTGAAGATCTTTCATGCATGACTCCTTGGGCATTAATTTAAGTTCTATATGATGTTTGTTTGGCTGTATAAAAAAACCTCAGCCTATACCTGATATTGTGAACGAAAAAGCCAACAAAATGGGCTAGTTTGGTCTATTGTACGTCCTACTGTGCTAGGGCTCAAACATTACTCGCTGAACACAATCAATATACAGGCTGATATCTTCAGCAATGTACAGATAAGAGGTGAGTCATGGATCACGAAAGCTACAGTCTCAACCCAGCTTTTGCTAACTACACAATACATTGGAGGCACTGAGAAAAATGCAACCAAAAAAAAAAGCCGAAATAATTCAAGCTGCGACAAGGTAAGCAGTGAGCATATAAACTGCACGATGGCTTCGTAATAAAGCACTACTTATACTACTAGATATTGCTTTTCGAACCCTAGCTTTCTAAGGCTCTACAGCAAACTGGACCATTCTTTTGACCAAACTTTCTGTGCGACATGTACAATTCCTTCCCTGACATTTTCCATGCCAATCTTCCTTTACACTTTATGGAAGGGTTCAATAGTTCATGCTGCCATCTGGATCAGCTGGAGTCCCTTCTAGCTCTACCCGGTAGATTTCACTTGATGTAAATAGTGTTTGTCCGGAAACCAATACTCGGGATCCAAGTGTACCCTCATCGGAGATCAGTGTGATATTTTCTCGAGAGCATAGAAGCACTACTCTAACAACCTCCGAGACACCTTCTAGGCATGGTTTTAAAAACTAGAACCGGAAGAAATCCCGGTCAGCGGCCGGTAACGGTAACCGGGTGGTTACCGAAAACCGGTCATAATTTGAAAATTAAAATTTAGATTTTGAGATGTTTCGAAACCGATAACCGGAAAACCGGCCGGTAATCGGAAAAACGGGAAAAAAAGGGTCAAAATTCGAAAATCAAAAATTAATACCGTCCGATTTTTCGGTTACCGGTCTCCATCGGTAAAAACGGTAACCGGCCGGTAACCGCCGGAATTTTGAACCCTGCTTCTAGGCTTCAGATATAAAATTTGCAATTCAATGGAAGCTTGGTGCATTTTCTTGGAATTTAATATAAACATACCGAAGAACTTAAAATGGATCCTACAGAATTCCTGTATTCCAAACATACGAGTTTCCACGTAGACTTTCGTAGGAAGGCTGCTGAATATTTTCTCTAAAATTCCGACGGCGTTCCTCGGTAACAAACGGGTCCTTCAAATGTGCTAGGGAATCTGTGAGGAACTCAAGGGTGCTTCAATTTTCTTTACCTTCTCTCTCTCTCTCTCTCCAAATATGCTAGTGAATCTGTGAGGAACTGAAGGGTGCTTGAATTTTATTTACCTTCTCTCTCCAAATATGCTAGTAATTTGTGAGGAACTCAAGGGTGCTTGAATTTTCTTTACCTTCTCTCTCCAAATATGCTAGTGAATTTGTGAGGAACTGAATTAAGGGTGCTTGAATTTTCTTCACCTTCTCTCTCCAAATATGCTAGTGAATTTGTGAGGAACTGAATTAAGGGTGCTTGAATTTTCTTCACCTTCTCTCTCCAAATATGCTAGTGAGTTTGTGATGAACTGAAGGGTGCTTGAATTTTCTTTACCTTCTCTCTCCCCTAAGGATTGGTAGGTACCGTACACATTGGAGTGACCAATGATGATGCGTGCAAATAAATGCAAGCCCCGATCCATTGCAGCGTCGCCCCACCATGGATGAGGCGATGCGCCTTCTCAACCCGGCAAGGCGTGCTTCCTTGTCTGGGGGGCCTCTCACTCTCTCTCTCTCTCTCATGCCTCAAGGAAGGAGAGGCCTCAAAAGAAAATATTCTTCCTTGATATATTGTATATCAAGTGGCCTCCACATGTGTTTCGCTTGGAAGCATTCTCCGTTTTTAAACGAGGAATATTTACCACCTTTGCAAAAACAAAATGAGAAGCTCAATGGCTCTTATCAACTCCTTAGTACATGTACAATGATATAAACAATTGATATCTGTAATATCTTCTATGTCATCTATAGACGGTACTAAAAGCAGCTCATATAATAGCTTGTCTTTTTGCATATATCTATAAACAGCTTCTCTATGACATAATATGTCTCGACTGTTGCATAAAAGACGGTCCAATTCTCTATACTCTCTCTTTCTCCTCCACATCATCTTGTGTCCTACATTGTAAGGTTTAGAGACAACTCATCACACCATTGCACATGACTTTAGTAAGATTCTAGTTATTGGTGGGTAGGATTTAACCGCGCAATCACTCAACGGATAAGTTACGTGATCAAAACCAAAAAATCCACCAATAAACCTACCTAATATGTAGCTAACGGGACTCAAAATTGTGGTCATTAGTCACAAGACACATAAAAAAAAACCCCATTATACTCGGGGGAATGCCCGGGCGGGCGCTCGGCCACGTCCCCCCGCCCGCGCGCTCCGGTCGGCGCGTGGCGGGGGATTTCGGTACGGCCGGGGGAGGGAGTTTCCTCGTGTTTTCCGGAAATTACGTACAGGTCCTTTTTCCTCGCGAAGAGGTCCCTGTCGGTTTTTTTTACGCTTTCCCCCTGAAAACGCCCCTCCAATTTACAGGATGGCGCCCCGCGGTTCTCTAAATTTCGTACGGGTCCTCGTTTAGTTACGTACAGGCCCTTGAATTTTTACGAAAAAACCCTTTATCTTCTCCGAAAATACACATGTGCCCTGGATTTTTTTAAAAAACTCCTCACAAATTATCGCCCCTTTTACTTCGGTGCACACGGTGGCTGGCGCGGCGTGTCGCCGCGCCTATCAGTCTAGTTTGCCATACTAGTTGAACTAGCCATCGATTGGCAGTCACTCGGGGTTTAAGCTGGTTGATTAGAGAAATTCTTGAAGGCAAAATAATTTTTATTCTAATTGTTTTGCTTAATTGGTTAAAAGGATATACTCATGTGAAAACAATAAGGTGGAAGCAGTAGTTCTGAAATTAAACTTTGCGAAAGTTCTTGATAATATTAAGCATATACAATATGGTCCTAGAAATCAGTTGACATATATATAGAGGTTTTGCAGCAAGATGAATTTATTGGGCTAAACTAGTACCTTTTTTGAAAAAAAAACTCTACAACTAGTACCTAGATTAATTATTTGAAGAAGTGGTGTACCTGAAAACGATTAAGAAAAGTGCTTTCACGAGCCTGCGAAAGGAAACTGTACGTAAGATCCAGAGCAATTTAATAGTGTAGGGCCGGGGTTGATCGATCTGCACCGTAGTACTTGAAATCATAGATCCACAGGTGTAAACTTGGGTATTGATATGGACCAATGATTATTGTATAAATTATGACCACGGAACAAATAATGACGATAAGCTTTATGTCCTTGTTCAGTATTAAATGAAATCTTACAATATATCCTAGGTTTATTGCACAAGGTGATAGTGAAAATAACAAGCATCTATAACTTTCAGCTCTCATTAATTTCAGTTGAGCCTTTGACATGAAGTCATTTGAACATTCAATCATGCAAGCAGTATATGGTCTGAGTTCTTTTTCACTTATAACTTATGATTTATGTTACAGTAACTAATTTTCAAATGATGCGTTTTTAAGACGAGGTTAACAACAAAATTATAGTAAAAAATATACTGAGTTTAGCTGCATCGGCAAAAATCACATGCGACTATTTTCCTCTACGTACTGCCTCTCACGAACAATCTAAATTCAAAAATTTAAGACATATGTCATAGCTTAAAAGAACCCACCCATTTCCTCCAAAATCAACCTATCAACAGGCTTATCGAAATATTAAAATGCACATAACAATGAAATGGAGTTACTTAACAGAGACACAGGCATGCCTGGACCCATGCGCAATCCCCTCTGATTGCAAGTAAGAGAATATTATTGGCCCGGAGGTAGGTTGGATCTAGAGATTTTGGTTTCTTTTGCCAAGCACAGGGAGGGGAGACCCTGACATGACACCTTAGGGGCTGATGTGATGACATGACACAATCATAGACCGGCTCTTATGTTGGGTGCATAACTCCAATGTGCATAGTACACAAGGCACAGCATCCTTTGGTGTTTGTATTCTAGAACGACTGTGCTTAGGTCCCGCTCGTTTTAGATTCAGCTTCTAATTTTTTATTTATTTTTTACTATTTATAAATTTCATTTTTTCTGAGCTTTTGACTTTTTTGAGCTTTTTTTGTCAGTTCTTTTTTTCCGTATTCGTTTACGTTGTCCGTGATAAGCTAGCATTTTTTTTTCTATTTTTAATTTTTTTTAATTTAATTACGCCAAATAAGTTATCTTTAGCTACAGTGAAATTTCAGCCGCTACAGTGTAATTTTAGTCATAAGCCACAGCTTTTTAGCCTAACCGAGCAGGGCATTAATTTTGAGAAAAAAAATAATTTGCGCAAACTGTGTGTATGAACTGACACTGACATACTGGCCCTGATGACATTGACACGTGGGTCCTGCTGAATTGCACCGATTGGATTGGGCATGCATGCTCGTCAATCCTAGCGCCACATGACACGGTTCGTATGTGAACCTTTCCATGTAGTAAAATCACCTAAATATAAAAGAGAATTTGGTATATGTTTTCGGGTTTTTCGATTTTGCCATTATTTTTTATTTGGTTTTGTGTCATTAGAAATCGCAAACTTCTTTTAAAAATACCAGTGGTGACTCAACTTTTTTCAAAATACCAGAAATGCCTGAACTATTTTCTCCTCCTCTCTCGGATTATTCCTATGACTCATTTCCTTCTCTGTCCTTTCTATTTTGCAACCCAATCTCTTTTTTTCTCATGTGGCAGCAGCAACTAATAAAATGCAATTGTGTAAATTAGAAAGGGCATAATGGTCATTTTGGCTTGGTCAAAGGGCTTTGACCTTATCAAAGTGGTATTTTGTAAAAATTTTACAATTCCGATGGCACAAAACCAATAAGGCAAAAAAAAAGTAATGGCAAAAAACCAAAAACCCCAGAACATGAGTTGCGTAGACCGAATTTTCTCGAATATAGATTCACTCAAAAAATTGATACAGAAAACGACACGAAAAGAATAGTGTGTACGTATCACTGTAACATGCATGGTAATGAGGTACAATGTACAGTTGTACACTGCATAAATGTATAGTACACGAGGTATGCAGCATCTCTACGAATAAATTTGGTACCTTTCTGGGAAAGTACGTACATTAGTATATTTTGTGAGTTTTGTGTACGTAGTATGGTGAATGTTGTAGGGGTGGCCCCCATCTAAACCCAGCAGGCCTGGTAGAAGGTTATAAGATCCAGAATAGGCCATGTGTAATGACATAAGTGCCCCTGAAGGGGATACTCAGGTGTGAGGGTACAATTGTAAAAGCACTCCCCATGTGTGTATATATATATATATGTAATGCAGGCCATGGGAGGACCCAGGCCATTTCACTATCACTTCTCCCAACTCTCCACTACCATCTCTCTCTGTTTGGTCTGTAACCACAACAGTTGGCGCCGTCCATGGGGAGGACGGGAGCAAGCCTGAAATATGATGTAAAATATTATAATCGCAATTAATTTATTCGAGAAAACCAAAAAAACAAATATTTTGGTCAAATAATTCCATCCTTTTGTCCCATAAATTGCAACGTGCATGATAGATAATTAATAAAGTCCATCATTCGAATACAAATAATTGTCCATAGACAATACAACACAAGCGCAGAACTACAACCGACTACACGACCTCGCTAACAACCAACCGCGCAAAGAAGAAAAGGGGAAGGTTGAGAAGCACAAGGGAGAATCTAGAAGCACAGAGGGATTATAGATAGCAATAGGAAGGGGAAACGGTAGCCGATTCGCTAATTCGCACAAGACAACACAATGAGATCCGCAGATACTAACTTTGACATCTAACACATAACATAACCGACAGAGCTAAACATGGTTTATAAATGACAATTACTAACGCAAATTACTAACACAATGATCACTAACATCAACACAGATAACAAAACACAGGAATTGATTGAATAATTGAACTACTGGCAATAGGAATATATAATGATGCTGGAACACATTAGCAAAGCGCAATCACATGACCACTGATCACATACTTCACAGTGCAAATTTAACAGATCCATTGCAATGCTCAACAATGCACCTCAATTCACAATGTAACATTCACAGTTCAGGTAGAGATAGCAATCAAGAAAACTAAACAAGAAAAATAAAGGAAAGAGGGAGGATCTAGAGATGAACCGAAGAAGGATTTGGTGATGTCGGCCGGCAATGGAGCAGATGAGGTGGTGGAGCTCGTGAAGTGGAAGAAGTAGAGAGGGCGCCGTCGGTGGATGCAGCAGACGAGCAGCGTCAGCGCCGTAGAGGATGAAGTCGGCGATGTCGAGGATGATGCAGATCGGCGGCCCGGCGCTCAGGTGGTGATGCCCGAGAAGGGAGGCACGCCGGCGAGTCGGCTATGGCGACGCGGTGGTGCGAAGAGAAGGCGGCGCTCGGGTGGAGAAGTAGTAGGGCACAGGGGCTGCCGATGAAGGAAGGCGGCACGACTGGTGGAGATGGGAGACGGGCGAAGACGTGTACCGGGCGGGACAGAGTCGAGGACGGCGAGGGCGGCGCCAGCGCGGGCGCGGAGGGTGGCGGCCTTCTCAGCGGGGTCGCGGGGAAGAAGGTGTCGCGGAGGTGGTACAGCTCCTCCACCGCGTCCGCCGTCCCCTCCAGCGGCGTCCTCCCCGCCTCCGCCCCTTCATCCCCTTCCCCTTCTGCCGCTGCGGCTCGGGAGCCGAGGCAGAGCTCGCCGTTTCACCACCCGCCTCGCGGCTCATCGGTTTCTGGACGGCGGGTGGGGGGCGGAGAAGAAGAGGCGCGCGGGTGGGAGGCGGAAAAGAAGAGGCGCGCGGGTGGGGTCGGAGAAGGAGGAGCGGCGCGGGTGAGGGCGGAGGAGGAGGAGCGGCGCTGGTGGGGGCGGAGGGGAGGAGCGGCGCTGGTGGGGGGCGGAGGAAGGAGCGGCGCGGGAGGGGGGCGGAGGGGAGGAGCGGCGCGGGCGGGGGGAGGAGAGGAAGGGGCGGCGCGGGTGGAGGGGGGGCGGAGGCGGAGAGGATGGGGAACGCGCGGGTCGGGGGAGCCGGAGAAGATGGGGGCGGGGGCGGAGGCGGAGACGATGGGGGGCGCGGGTGGGGGGAGCCGGAGAAGTGGGGGGCGGGGGGCGGAGCGGAGAGGATGGGGGACGCGCGGGGGGAGCCAGAAAGATGCGAACCAGTACGAGGAGGTGTGTAATCAATAATGGCAATGGTGGGTAATTTCTTCACAACTCCATGAGGAGGTACAAAAGTCCAAATCCTAGAGTACCTCTTGAGGTGCTCTACAAAAAACATGGAGTTGGCCCCTAACTCCACTTTTTTTCTCGGAGCGGAGTTTTAGGAGCTGGAGGTGTTTGGCAAGACAAAGCTAGAGCAGAGCTAAAAAATCTGGAGTGGAGCAGTCCCAAACAGATGAAAACTTCTAGCCAGTATGCTACGAATCTTACCTGTCATCCACTGCATGAGCTTAAGCTTTAGCTTGTGGTTTTTATTTTTTTGCTTGTGACTTATTTAATCCAAAAACCACTTAAAATATATTTGTTTCTAATTTTAACTTATTTTAGTCTTTTAGTCTTTTCTTTTTTTTCTCTTATTTATTTGCATTGTCCATGATGATATAACAATTTTTCTCAATTTTTTCTTATTTGTTAGATTTTTTATAGTAGCAAATGTTGGATAGATTTGTTCATAATTATGAGATGACTACGCAAAAGATTTTACTTGGCTAATTATGTCTTCTTTTTTTGAGACGTCTAATCAAAGTAAACATTATCACGCGTGTTCAGCTGTCTGCCTTATTTGAGGGCTGTCTGCAATTCCATTTTTTGTGACGTTTTTTTTATATAACTTAGGCCCATCCAAGCATGTCAAAATTTTGCTACTGAAATTAGTTCATTTTATTTGGCTAACTAGCTGAATCTTACTTATCTCACGAACTAGTTAATTACAGCATGATTTTTTTTGTGGTCAATTGTCAAATATCTTCAATCAATTTCCTGTTTTTTCCCTTTCAAGTATTGAGCTCGATGCACTTTCGAGGACATTTTTTTTTCAGATATCCAATTTCTTTCAAATGAAAATATCTAAAGGAATAACTCTGGGTGATAGGCAGTCCTATGCACAGTTAGATTTCACAAGGACCTCTCCGACAAATACAATGAGTACTTAAGACAAATTTTATTCGCTCGCAGTCTATCTGATACTCGAAGTACAAGAAGTTCTTTTTTTAAAATCCAATTAAATTTACACACTTCATATAAATTCACTATCCCCATTCCATGCAGTTCTTAAAATGAGGACTTCTTAGCAAGATACTAGCTTGAAGTTAACCAATCTTGTCGAAACTTCTTTAATTTGTTCATGAATTAGGTGAAACTGCAACTCTCCGTGTCTGTAAACTACGAGGGCTAAGGGATCAAGTAATACAACTAAAAAAATAAAGTAATACAACTAAAAAAATTAAAGGACAGGGATTCCAATAATACAGGAAAAAAATTTGTCGCCATCATAAACAACCAAGCACCAAATTGTTAGTGATATGCTCTAGAGACAACTATGAAGATGATTGTATCACTTCTATATTTATGATTTTTCGAATAATATGTTATTTTATCCCTTTAATAAATGTATTTCGCATTGATCGATAAGTGTGTGATTTGTTCATAGAACTCTTTTATTCATATTTTGATGTTATTCTAAATTATCCTTGATTTTATATCATTATATAGGACAATTATGATTTATAAATTATTACATATATTGATTGATGATCATGTTTTATGAAAAATGGATATGGGAATATTAAATTAGTAATGTAGGCATATGTTAGATAATATGGTGTTGGATTAACCTACCATGAGACACTATAAAATTATTTTATTATTAAGTGTCATCAGTTGGTCTTATACATAATGTGTATAGGATTCTTAGATCTAATATCGTCATAGTTTTCTACATGTGTAATTGTTTACTTAGGGATTACCAAACACTACTCTGTAACTACGTGGTCATAAAATTATCTTTCGGGTTTACTATAAAACATCTGGATGAATGTGAGTGATCAAGATGAAATTTACTATAGAACATCTAGATGAATGTGAGCGATTAAGATGAAATTTACCCCTTCTATATAACGGGAGAGATATTTATGGCTCCTCGATATAGTTGAATTTAGAAAGTGTGTAACCATGCTAAATGTGGTTGATGAGCCAATCACAATTGAGTAATATACTATAGGTTTGAGTGAAGGATCGAGCTATCATAGGATAGCACGTTTCTCGCCTTAAATTCGATTTGATATCGTGAGGCAAATAGCTCGGTACATGAGTACTATATAAGTTTGTCTGATATGATCTTTATGTATATTTAGGAGTCAATATATTCTGTTAGGGACCGCTAATGACTTGTGAACCGGAGAGGAGTTTTTGGGCCATAGTCAAATATATATGAATCTACAGGGTCACACGCTTAACGTGTTAGACTACATCAGTTCTGATTGAATCCGTTACTAATGGGTTTAGTGGACTTCACACCTTGTTGGGCTCTTAACGTAGGTAGGGCTGGCAAAAAAGCTCGGGCTCGTGAGTCAGCTCGGGCTCGGCTCGGGCTCGTGAAGGCTTGGCTCGGCTCGTGGATGAAATGAGCCGAGCCGAGTCAGCAAAAAAGCTCGGGATCTAAACGAGCCGAGCCCGAGCCAGCTTGGCTCGGCCCAACTGTCCGATGGCCCAATGGGCAATGGCCCGCCCGACGCCCCCTCCCGCTCCCGGCCTCCCCCTGTCCCCCACTCGGCTCTCTCCTCTCTCTCTCTGACTCTCTCTCCTTCTCGGTCTCTCCCTCCACTCACGCAGTCACGCGCGGCGGCGCGGACGCGCCCCCTCCCTCTGACCCTCTCCCTATTTCCTTGCCCCGGCGGCCCGGCTGACGCCTCTCTTCGGTTCCTCCGCGCCAGCCTCTACTCCGGTCTCCGGCCTCCGCGCTCCCCTCGCGCCTTCGGTCCTAGCGATGCCGCACTGCCCCGCCCCTCCAACACGCCTCCCGCTCGCGCCGCCAGTGAGCTGCGGCCAGATCCGTGGCCTAGGGCCCGGATCTGGCGCCTCCTCCCTCGGATCCGACCTAGCCTCAGTTTGATTTGTTTGCCGATTTGTTTTTATTTTACTGGGCTTGCTCAAGACGTGCTAGGTATGGAGGTGCGTTTCCCCGGTGTGGTTACGGCCGGCTAGAAGCCGCCCGCACGCCGGGGGAGTGCGCGGTGGTTGCTAGCTGAGTGGTTGGCTGGTTGCGCCGGTGGTAGCACGCCGCCGCCTCCCTCTTCGGTGAGCCCCTGCCCCTTTACTCATCTTCTACTCCCTCTCTTCTACCTCCAGTGGCATTCTTTATGTTGGTTCATGGTTGCTAGAGCTATTACTGGTTACTACTAGTGATTTGTCATGTGTGGTAAGCTAGGTTTGGTATTGAGATGAATACTAAGTTCATGTGTGCGTGGGGTTACCTTTGCCGGTGGGTTTTGGTTGCTTTGGCGAGGACGGCGACTCGTGCTCGACGGTCGCCTTCCCTGTTGATGGTGAACCGGCTGGTCTGGGTGGTGGTCTCCTCCTCCTACGGCTTGCTGGCCTATGGTTTTGCTCCTTGCCACCTTCTTGCTCCTGATTGACTCATCCCGATGTTAGTCTGGTGGTCTCCTCCTCTTGCCATCGCTGTCGTCGTCGCCTTGATCCTGATCGGTTGGACTGAATGTTTTTGGCTCGCGAGCTGGCTCGAGCTGGCTCGAGCCGCATCACGAGCTGAGCCGAGCCCACAAAAAAGCTTGATAGTCTAACCGAGCCGAGCCGAGATTCTACCAAGCTTTCACGAGCCGAGCCGAGCCAGGCTTGGCTCGGCTCGTTGCCACCCCTAAACGTAGGGCTCTACCGATAGACTATATTAAAAGAGGCGTAGGGCAGGGGGATGGCTCTTGTAGACATCCATCGAAACCTTAGCCACCAACTCTCATAGGCCATGTTGTGCATGCTGGTACTAGCACACCATCACACGGCGTTCTTCCCTGGATGTATAGACTTCCGTAGAAACGTTGTTGTGATTGTGGTATTAATCAGGATGATCGCAAAGAGGAGACAGTTGGCTTGTAGAAATTGACTATTTCCACTATACCCACGCGCGCTACGTTGAGTCAGACTTCTTCAACTCTTTTTCCGTTGCACTGCGCGTCTAGTAATAACGATCAATGTTCTCTTACTCACATTGTTTATTGGTTTATGTAGTAGAATTTTTTTAATTTATGCTTGTGTAGCCTATCCCGTCTTCCACCACCAACAACATCATGCCTCAGCTTAACCAGAGCCCAAGTCTACAAGCATCTACAAAATCCAGCTAATCCTTTGGGAGAGGTGACAGGGACCAGCACCTGATGGCAAGGAGATGGACAATGACAGGGCTGACACCATGGTCTGGAGCTAATCATGCAGTGTTGGATTTTCATACCCTGACTTGTCCAAATCCCTGGGGATGAATACAAATCCCCAATGAGAATGAATAGTTGCTTGCACTGCAGGCCTCACAAATCTGAGGAGCAGAGGGGTGTGTACATGGGGGGCCAGCACATGTTATTGTTGCCAACTACTCCACATAACTCACTATCCAATCACATTGCACAATCTTGAGCTGCATATAAGCCAACCGAAGATCCAACTTCAATTCTGAATCTGATCAGGATTCACTGCTGGATTCAAATCAATTGAAATCTTCATTCACTGTTTTACAGTAAGAAAATACTTTCACCTGGTAAAAAATGATAAGGTTTCGTGCTTTCATTCCTTCCGTTGTCGCAATTGGTAGGGCGCCTTTATTATACACTTTTTTTCATGTGATGCTAAGGTAGATGTTCTGACTTTGAGTGGCAGTAATGTATGTATGTATGTATATTAGTTGTGACAAATGGTGATGATAATCTTAATCCAACGCACATGCGAGTATGAGATCTAAACATGGCATGCCTAGTTGTCTGTTCAGTGATCCTCCTGATGTATTGATCCACAAAAACATTCAAAACCAACAAAGCTACACAACCCCATGGAGAGCACCAACAACTGAATAAACTACAGATAAACAAACCATGCATATTATAACATGAACAGATCAGCACACTTACACTATAAACATATGGATTTGAGCTATATGATGACGAAAATCTTGCGCGATGTAGCATCGGAGGGGGTGCATAAGATTTTTGTGCTGCAAATGAGAATATAATAGCTGGGGCTTCTTATCTTGGTCCTATCCTTTTCTTGGCACTAGATAGGAGCATCTTTGGCACCTTTGTCATACATGAACTCCATTGGCCTAAGTGACTTGGATTTGTTTGGCATGCGCACAAGGCCCCACCATAACAGTAAAACTAATGACAGGGCAGTATCTTAAATCCCCTCCCTCCTCCCCTGCCTCACCAGATTTGATACATGCCAACCTGTTGCTTCTGAGCAGAACCAAAGTTTTGGCCTTGGCCTAGTAGCAACTAGCAGGAGATATTGTGAGAGCAAGAGGAGAGTGCCTTTTTCAGAGGAATTCAGCAATTGGCATCCTTAGTAGAGGTGAGCACAAGGCTCTTGATCTTCCTTACTCTTGTCTTCAAAGAACTGCACTTCTGCTTTCATGAAGCATGATAACATTTCTGAAAGTTCACAAATCGCATTTCTCGTTCCTTGATTGTTCTTCACTCTTTCGTAATTTCATGTGCAAGGAGCTGTTCCTCAGCCTTTAAGAAGTGCAATGGGATGTTTCAGTTTGCAAAGAAACTGTAGTTGTTCTTCCTCTTGTTTCTTCTGGAATTCTGTGATATTTTCAGAATTGCCTTCTGTAATGAACTCTTTAGTAGTTTTCTTAAAAACCACCATGACATGCATGCGTCAAAATAACAATAGAATAAGAAAAACACATGCAAAATTATGATATATAATTCTGTCTGCAAGAATTAACAATTGCTACAGTTTAAGGATGTAAAATTTGTAGGCTTTATTTTGGGCATGAAGGTGTGCGAGAATTTCTGTCTGTTGAGTCACACTGTTACAGTGAAAGAGAGCATAGAATTTGGTTACTTGGAGAAAGTACAGACAGCAAAACCCAAATATTTATGGAATTCTAGTACAATAAGAACCATAATTAACTGTGCAGCCATGAAAACCCAATCTTTCAGATCAGACCTAAAAATGCATCTTAAATGGTTGTATTCAAATATCCTAGTTTGTTCTATTGTCCAACAAACATTTAAAGTCAGCCTGCATGCTATCTGCATTATTTCTCCAAATTTTGAGCAATTCTTCAGAGGGAAAATGACACTGTTTTTTGGTATCTTATCGAGACATCTCACCAAAAAAATAGCCTCCTCCCAATTATTTTTCCTATTGCAAACCACTGCACTTGCTAGTGTGCACGAACACAGACAAATGATTGATGTGTTAGGTTACGTCACATACAACCATAACACTTATGCTTTCATAGGATACTCATTTACGTAACTATGCAACTTAAATGCCTCATTGTATCACCTACTTGACTTAATTGCAAAGCTGGATACTCCCATTTGAGAACAAGAAACTTCTTCAAAGAAGAACAATGATTCAGATTTTCAGAAGCTTCACTTGAAAGGTGTCAACACTTGACACCAGAAAATGTCCGCATCACAGGCTGAAAAAGATAAGAGAATTCACAGGAACCAGAAACACACAACCAGCACTTACAAAAGCTTCAATAATTGCAATGCAGATAAAGTATCTCACATCCATTGCCCCCAGTTGCAACAGCAGCCATTGGTACTCACTTGTCAATTGTCATGTGAGAGGCAGGCACACTGTTCAGGTCAGTGAGCTGAAGCTTTGTGTGGATTGGTAAGAGATGGAGAAAGAACACGTCAAGATGGCCATCCTGAGGCAAGAACAGACATTCAGACAACAGGTAAACCAAGTAACCAACAATGCCTGTTTAGAGATACTTTCATCTTCTACGTTTGCTGAAAGTGTTCAATGATATGTTCTGTTCAATGATATGTTCTTCTTCGTCGAAGCAGGTTCATGAGCTGCATCACTTGTACCGGGTCCAGAAGCAACTGATGATGGAGATGCAGGTTGTTGAGATGAACCGAGCTCAGGCAAGCGGGGATACTCAAACCAAACCGATGGTGGAGATAGATCGTCCGCGATGGTACAGTAATTCAGGTGAGAAGAGGGCCCCTTTCGTCGAAGACTTCGACCTGGAGCTGACACTAGCAACTGGGGCTGGTAGGAGGAAGCAAGAGAAGCCATCCAACTCAGACTCCGGAGCAACAGTATTATCGTCAAATTCAGCTGAGTCGGAGCCAGGGCGGCAGTTACCTGAATCCAATGTAACCCTAAGGTTTCAGAATGAGAGCAAGAGGCATAATGATCAGCTCATGCAGTCTCCTTGGCTCTACCAATGTTTAAGTCTGAAGATGGCATGATTACTTAGCTAGGGTGGCTTGAATGTTCCAAAGCTCAAACAATAGCACAGGCATTGTTATATGTATATCAAACACTAATTCGTTGCAACTGGAGAAATGAGCTCAGAACAAAGTAACCATATGAGAGAGAAATATACAAGAATGAAGAATCTGAATAGAACATATCAAATAACCAACGTAAAATGCTACTCAAATTCTAGGCAATGTTAATGAAACGTGAAAGCATTCTTTTGGACATAAAAGAAAGAATTTACAGAAATATTCGTCAACAAAATCTGTATTGTATGTAAAGATCTTCAAGCATAAACCTTGTCTGGTCCCCCCTATCTTGAACAAAAGAACAAATTCACCTAACAGCTCCATAACTGGGTACAGAGAATTTGGTAAAAATTGCTTGCTTCTGAGCCGCAGAGTGAGAAACCTTGGAAAAGATAGAAGAAATGCCTAGTATCATTCTATCAACCAGACAAAAAAGGCTTCAGCCAAAAACGTAGGCAAGTAGAAGCCACGTGGACACTATACCCTACTGAAAACGAAAGACGCATAGGAAGCCGTTCATCTCTGTTTAAATGAGCTAGTAGTGCTATTATCGGCCGCAGCATAGTTCCAGGTAATGTCTACGAAGACTGCCTTGCAGAAATAACTGACAGATAATTCAGTAGTCATTCAGCGCTATGACTACGAGCTCATGACCACCTCCACATCTGCTTTCTTTAAGCTGGCCATGTATGTTATGTAGATGTTCCAAAGAAACGAGAAGGAATTGCTCACCAGCGGCTGGGGAAAAAACTTCAGATCAGAACTGCTGTCAAAACAAGCTTTGAGCTCAAATTGGAAGGATATGTTGGGAACTTAATGTTACCTGTAAATTAACGGGGATAAACTTGAAAGTAATAAAGTCACAAAGTGGCCAATATATGAGCCCACTTTTGATGGTTGGAATTAAATCCCTCTTCAATCTTGCAATGATCTCAGGGATGGTCTCACCTATGAATCATATCAAAAAAGCAATTAGAGCACACAGGAGTTTGCCTACCACAAAAGTTTTAACAAGAAAGGTTTCTGTTTGGTAAAGTTGGTGGGGAATGTGTACTGCATGTAAGCTTATCTGAACATTACTTCTCCCATCATGCTCTACAGTGTATAGTGGGCATAAATGTTTACTACATGCAAACCTTATCCTGAATTGGTAGTGCTGTGGTCCATGATGCACAGGTCATAGACTTTACCAAAACTCACTTGAAATGACTAATCCAAAAAGTAAAATCTACAATGAGCTGTGTAGTAAGGAGATTTTTATCACATAAAAGCATCTCAGGAATAAGAAAAAAACATAAAATTATGTTTTTTTTGGGTGTGCGTGTGTAGGTGGGGTGGGGTGGGGTGGGGTGGGATGGTTGTAGAAACACATGAACTCAAAATATTAACATCAGAATGTTAGTGAAGGAATGTTACCAAGGGAATATCAGCCTTTGGGTTTTATTTGTTTACTATGTTGGCTGGCTGTCAAACTAAGTTCACATGGCTAAGGACCAAAAAGAATCAATACAGGCACCACAGCAAGGACAGACTGCAGTTTTTATGTAGCAGCATCAGTACACTTATTTGGCGTAACTAAAAGGCACGGAACAATGAGTTATGACATCATAGATGGCAACATAAACAAGGAACATTAAGATTGAACGGTCTATCTTGTAGTAACTTATTTTCCAGAAAAATCCATGCGTAACTTGACAAATTTACCTGCAATTGACATGGTTGGTCAAAAACAACCAAATCGTAATCGCAGGAATCCCAGCTCTAACAAATCCTCAAAGCCATGTCACTTATGTAACAGACTGAACGTACAAATGGTAAATTGCGACTTTTTATAGTATGGTGGATTTTTGCATTCAATTTTACAGTGGGTCTGATGCAATGTCCTCAGCTTTTTTACAGATCTCAATCTCATGCATTTAGGTAAATATATTTCCGTATGGAATTTATGGTCTTCGGCTTACTGAGAGGGATAAGTTCATGTAAGTCACCCAAGGTCTCAAAAAGGTCTTAGCTAGAGCATAATCTAATGAAAGCTGTCTGAGATTCTTTCCACAGAGACCTAGAAGAGAAGCTTTGGATGAATGTAGTGGAGATCAACGAAACCTTGATGCACATTGGATAGCAAGACATACAATGGCCAGTGTGAAATTGAAATTTAAACATAAGTATAGCATACCAGTGTATGAAAGTGGGTATATTTGGTCATAAAAAGTTATCTCTTCAAATTTCAGAATGATTCTGGCACGATAAAGCAAACAACATAAAATGGTCTTAAAATTCTGCAGGTTAGAAATTTGAAGCTTTAGTCACCTGTTCACCAACCATTTACCTCAACTAATCAGGTTAAATATAACAACAAAAATGCATGCCCTCATGGTCATATCCCATTCACCTCATAGTGAAATACAAAAAGGGTCCATGTTCGAAAGAAATGCAAGCCAGCTTTCGCATGAATATATTGTTTTCATTTAAACAATGCAGACAGAACAATTAAAGCTAACATGTGCAAAGTTGATCATTTCTACCCAAGTCATTAATAGTTGCACCTTACAAAAAACATATAAATAGAACAGTCACTGCATTAGTGGTGTACTATTGTAATGCTGGACCACTTTTGTAACAAGATTACTGGACACACACACCCACGCTCACGCCCCCACGCGCCCGCACACGCGCACACATACACACACATATAAAATTACTATTCTGCCACAGGTGCAGAATGCGCGCCGAAAAGTTACTGTCGTGCGTGAGTGAAGTTACCACATATAGAGTTACTGTCAGTTGTGTATACATGTAAAGTTACTATCAGTTGTTAACTCTACATATGTTTGACGGTAACTTCACTCGCATACGATAATAACTTTCCAGCGCGAACAGTATGCGCAGGCGCAGAATGGCGTAGCCGTGTGTGTAATAAAACCGGTTCAGGGCACGATGCTATTTTACCCCACCGACCATTTCAACACTGAGGTAAAACCTCAAATTATAGCATTCCGGACTCATGGGATGGGCCGGGTTATATATATATATATATATATATATATATATATATATATATATATATATATATATATATGAAAAATGATTCTGTACTCCTGAGAATACGTACTCCCACTTCTTATATACCACTTAAATGATATTGTTATATCTTTTTATTCTTTTGAGTATACTCTAATAATAATTATAAGATACTCTAAAGTGAGTTCCATGAAAAAAATCATCAAAATCCATTTTTTATAGCATAATTTATGTATACTCTTTTTATATATGAAAAATAGTATATAGCAAAAATAAAGTACCTTGATAAAAAAATTTTCAACCAAATCGTATTGGAGTCAAGGTTCTAAATACCGACGGTAACCGGCCGGTTACCGCCGGTAACTAGTTTTACTGGTACCGACCTGGAGGAAAAAACCACCGGTTTTTTATTTAATTCAAATTTAAATTTATGAATGTAAAAATTAGTTTTTTTAATGATATTTATATTGTTTAACACTAATAGAATGTATGAGGAAGATGCATGCACCTCCCGTGCTTGACTTCATAATTTTTGCCATGAATGTATTAGGAACTTTTAAAGTTTGAATGTAAAAGTTAAGTTTCCCTAATGATATTTACATTGTTTAACACTAATGGAATGTATTAAGAAGATACATCATGTATGTACCTACCATGCTTGACTTTATGCTTTTTGCCATGAATGTATTAGGAATTTCCAGATTTTGAATGTAAAAATTAGTTTCTCTAATGATGTTTATATTGTTTAACATTAATAGAATATTAGGAAGATCCATGCATCTCTCATGCTTGACTTCATACTTTTTGTCATGAATGTGTTAGGAATTTCCAATTTCAAATTTGAAAAACCGGGTTTTAGCGGTTTTTCTCTGGTTTTTTGGGCGGTTACTGGCCGGTTTTTCCGGTTACCGATTTCAAATTCAAATTTTAACGCGTGAAATTCGATTGGTTTTTTTCCGGTTACCAGCCTGTTTTCTAGTTATCGGCCGGTAACCGGTATCAACCCCCTAGCGGGATTTACTCCAGTAGCGGTATTTTGAACCTTGATTGGAGTATCTTATAATTAGTAATAAATAAGTATAACACGTTTATTTAAGTGGCATATTAGAAGTGAGTGGGAGTACGGTATATACATGTATATGTATATATATGTACATATATACATGTATATGTATATATATGAATATATATATATCACGTCTCTAAAGTTTTTTCATTTCTTTTCTTTGAAGAGGACAAGGAGTCTTTAGAATTTGGAAAAGTTACTACTGCATCTCAATCCCATATCCCATATGTTTAGCATTTTCCTACAATAAGTTAAACACAAGAAAAAGAATTACTGCAAAATATAGCAGGTTCATCACGCTGTTATGGCCTGTACTCAATTAATTGTTTATATATCAACATTATCAAGTAGAGTAATGATCAGCATATGAAGCAGCATAGTTGGAGTTAAAAGGGCAACATTATCAAGATAACGTTAAAGAAATGAGTCCCAACAAATGATTTGCACACGCACAAAACAAGTGCATTAACAATAACACCCAAAAGAAAAGGACAGAAAGCATTTCGAACTAAGTATGTTTATAGAGAGGCATATGAGCATGATACCTTGTAATCCTGCATTGTATGAGAAGAAAACTGAATTCATAATTGGTCCATAAACTGCTTGCCCTATAAACATCTTCTTGAAGGTGTTCACTACATCCTTTTTGGGGAACACTTTTGAGACAAAGTTGAACCAAATATGCAGGGAAGGTCCTGAGATCAGCAGCCCATAACTAGCCATACGCAGGGTTCTAATTAGATCAAGTGAATCCTCAGGTCCAAGTGTGATCATCTGACGAGACAACAACAAAAACAAAAGAAATCATATGAGAAGCAACATCCTTTCTTTAAAAAAAAAAACCAAAACAAAAACAGGCTAAATAACAAAAAGTAGCCACAGGTCCCAGCTAAGAGATAATATGAGTCAAATGATGAAACTAGGTTGCAAGGACAAACAACATAATATAAGCCTCCCAATATGCAAAAGTAATCATGTTCCCATTTCATAAAGATAGTTCCAGGAGAACATCTATCTAGTTTAAGCTTGGCCATACAAACTACAAATTGTTCTAACTATATAGTATATACTCCTTGTTGTAACTATATAGTATATGCTCCTTCGTAGCTATGAACAACTGAGCACAAGGAAATTTGTAAATTGTAGATCAGCTTCATCAAGGATGTGTTTGGTTGGAGGGATGGGGTGGGATGGGATGGGATGGTTCCTTTGACCAAGTCTATCTGTGTGTTTGGTTGGAGGGATGAGGTGGGATGGAATGGTCCAGAGTGGGATGAGCCTGTGCAAATTTAGAGAATATTCTTCTTAGATGCTGGACCATGTGGTTCCATTTTTTTTTGTGGAACTATCTCATCCCATCCCCATCCCATCCCATCCCACCACATCCCTCCAACCAAACACATCCCAAAACTCTGCCTGTGTAGTTTTGTACATAGCTTGTCTCAAACTAGGAAAGAGGAGGGGGCTGTGCTAGGCTCAGCGAGCCAACGTAAAAAAAAGGCGCCTTTTCATGGAATGAATTTCTTTGACCTTGATAAGGTTTCATTCCTAACCTACCTCGACTTGTTTACGACAAAAAACTTTGTTGTTTTGTTGTTGTTGTTGTAGATCAGCTTTATCACATATTACAATGACTGTCAGCTTGACAGTAGATATGTAATCAAGACAAACTTTCAGAATGATGTACATATGTACCAAGTAATAAGGACATCGGCCATCCATTATTAATGCCATATTTCTTCAGGTAGATTAATGGTACTAAACAACATAAATGATTAATTAGCACAAACCACAAAGTTAGAAGGGATAACATGCTGGACGATATGGTTTATACGACAAAGCAAGCATTATGTAGATAATCAAGAGTGAGATTCAGATGAAAGATGTTTCTTTATAACCTTTCGCAAAGTTCTACCTTCACAAAATACAGTAAATTGCAGACTAGTTGAATGACTAGTGGCTACATCTTAGGCCAAATGTATCTGCCTGGGGAACTAGCCTACACAAGTTAAGCGCCTGCCATTTTTGTCCATATAACAAACTTATAATATGTTTCTTAACTAGCTTTTCCTATTGTTTTGTCCGGAGCATTATAGAGTGTACAAGTTTTTCTAACCCAGCTTGGAAACGCTGAGCCCTTGAGGACCACCTATCACCTAGCGGTACTATATTGTTTTAGAACTTCTCATGCATAAATGAACACCAAGCTTATCAAATGCCTAAGCGGTAAGGCACTGGCAGGAGGCAAGGCATCGCCCCCGCCTTGCTGTTAGTGCCTAAGATGTCCGCCTTAGTGATGGGGTGTCGCTAAAGCATACGTAAGGCGGCATATGGCATCGGCAAGTCTCGAGGCGACGCCTTAGGCATCGGAGGAGACGACGGCCGCAACTAAAACTAAGCGACCCGAGTGCCAGCGACCCGAGGAGGGGAACTAAGAAGTGAGAACCAGAGAGAGAAGAGCGAAGCACCTAGAACCCTAGGCGGCAGTCAGGGGCGCCTCCATCTCACCGCTCCAGTCTCTCGGCGACACTCCATCTTGTAGATCCAGTCTTGGTGGCGTGTCCAACCCATCACCGTCGCCCAGCAGGCAGCAAGCTCTCGGCGCCGTGTCGCCCTCTGGCTCCAACCCCATCGCCCAGCAGCAGCACCGGCAAGGTGCCCACCCTCCTCCCCCCTCCTCTCTGCTCTATTTCTGCTCTCTGCGCTATAATGAACCGGGGCGGCACGGCAAAAGTCAGGAGTTGCAGAGGGGAGGAACTTAGAGGAAGTGAGTTGCGGAGGGGCGGAACTGAGAGGAAGTGAGTTGTGGAGGGGTGGCGTCATCGGGCATCAGCAGAAGCAATTGGACTTGCGGAAGTCAGGAGTTGCGGGCGGAGGAACTAAGAGGAAGAGAGATAGCAGGAGTTGCGGAGGGGAGGACCAAGAGGAAGTGAGTAGGGTAAGTGAGACCGTGAGAGTAATGGGGAGGGATAACCACGTTGATTCATATGTTGAGAGGGGTGGCAGAAGCAAGAGCATTCATGTGGCTTGTTGCTCGGGAGAGGAGAAGAGAGGAGAGATTGTCAATAAGGTATGTCACTTAATCTGTATTTACTCAATTAATTGAAATACAATTTATATCTATTACATTTATAACAAACTAATAATCTATATGTTGAAACTTGCAAGGGGCCAAGGGGACGGATGCTACATGGGAGAAGAGCAATTGGAATGGGGGATGGGTGCTTCATGGGCTCAAGAATTGACAATAACAAGGTACATATGTAGTGCTAAAATGCTCATTTTATTTTCTGCCCCTTAGCGCCTTAGGATGTGTAAGGCGTCGCCTCGCCTCACGCCTTACCACTTAAAAGGTGTGAGGAGGGTGGGTCGCTCGCCTCGCCTTACCACCTTAATAATCTTGATGAACACAAACTCACTTGGACTTTAAAACCAAATTAATTATAATAAATGTCTGGTGGACCTCTACCCACTACACAGTTTTAACTCAAAACATGAACCCGTTACCACAATTCAATCCCACAAAACTAGAATCTGAGGCGTTCAATGGCAAGTTGAATTTTGAGGGAAATAATCACAACGAGATGGACCAAACCTTTGTGTATGGAGCACAGGAAGTCACAACCCACACAGGTACTTCATTTGTACAAGGTTCGTTGTTTTATATTTGTACTGGAGCCAATACAGGTAATTCTCACTAAACAACATTCCAATCATACTGTCAATTACAACAGTCCCTACTGCGAACCAGTTTTACCAGCCAATACTGTCAATTACAACTAAATCCCATTGCGGACCAGTTTACTGCCAAATACCATCAATTACAACATAGTCCCTACTCCCTACTGCAAACCAGTTTACTGGCCAATATGAAGAAACCAAATGGACAAATCCCACATGCTGGCAGCTACATGTTCAGTCAGAATTTCGCTTATTAAAATGCATGATGAAAGTAATTAGGTACCACATCTCCGATTTCTAACAGGATTTTCAGCCCCGTTACTTCCAAGGTTTAGAATTTGAATCAACACCCAACAATCTTATCCTGACATGTTAATACCATTTTCCAGAACTTTACTGCATTGAAATCTACACGTTGTAGAATCGTGTTGCTAATAATAATATAACCGATACCACGCAAAATAGATCCTTTCCTATTCCCCAGGACCCACGTTTCTACAATCAGAACAAAAACGCCACGAAAATCACTACCAACAGCGCTTCCGCGAGGAAAGGGAAAAGGATTGGGTCTTTACGAGTGATCGGGGGATACCGGAAACCCACCTGGGAGGAGAGGTCGGCGACGGTGAAGATGGCGGCGGCCGTGATGCTCTTGGTCAGCACGGGCCGGGCCTCGAGCGACCCGAGGTACCACCCAACCACCCCGGCCTCCGTACCAACGGCGCCGCTCCTCATGCTGGGGGGAACGAAGGTGGGGGCAAAGCGCGACGCCGCGGCGGAGGAAGGCGGCGGCGGGAGCGGGCGAGAGGAAGGGGGCTTGGATGAGAGGAGGTGGGAGCGGACGTGGGACCAGGGAGCGCTTGGGCTGCGGCGCAGCGGGAGGAGGAGGCGACCGCCGGCGTGGAGCGCTCCGGCGGGGGCCATGGCAGCGGCGAGTTTGGTGTTCTTGGCTGCCCTGCGGTTGCGAGGGTTGGGTTTAGTGGGCTTGGGACTTGGAAGAGAAGAAAGGACGGGAAAGCGGCGGGTTGGGCCACGCGGCAGTGTCTCACTCTCTGCCGGATCCTCCGTTCGGAGAGGCATTCACTGTGGGTGTGTTTGGTTCCCTTCTCAACCTACCCTGGCTCGCACGAGCCAGTCAGGCCACCGTTGGCCAGACTCAGTGCATGCAAGTAGGGCGTGTTTGGTTACCTGGCTCGTTGCAGCCAGGACAGAAGCAGCTGGTGTTTGGTTGCATGCATTTGCATCATATTCAAAATAAAAAGCTACATGAACCTTGTTTGGTTGCCTGCATACAAGCTGCATGGCTGACTAGGATACAAGAACATATTGTAGCATACAAGTTTATTTGTATTGCATATTACACCGATTTGGAAAGCAAAATTAGGACCACTAAAGCCTGAACTAATATTATTGCACCCTCCACTAAAATAACAATGTCTTTCCATTTGTAACCTCCCATCTTAATTTTAGGTACTCCAGGCTCTACTAAAGCCATGTCCTTTGGTCCAGGCTGTATTTTTTTTTTGAAGTTGTGCACCATTGAATGTCGTAAAGGCTTCTTCTCTTGTCTTATATTTCCTATAGCAAGCTCCTTTGAAGCCGATGACTTGCTCGTGGCATGCCTCCCATGTGGAAAACACACCTGTTTTGCGGCCAGCATGCACTACGTACCAGGACATAGAGGTTGACAATAAAAGCATGAACCATGAATTAGAATGAATAATGAGAGTAACTTCAACAGCAAAGAAAAAACCAACTCTTCCTACAGCAAAGAATAATAAGAGTATCTTCAACAGCAAAGAATAATAAGAGTATCTTCACAGTTATGGCTTAAGAAAACATCACTGGCATATGGCATACGCCCTAACAGTCAAGGCTTCTCATATGGCATACAGCATACCATGTTTGATGTGTCTGTAAAAAGTCATGTGACCCAAGTCTCAAGTTCCAGTGACATAAAGGGCGTGTTTGGTTCCCTTCTCAACCCAGCCTGGCTCGCACGAGCCAGCCAGGCCACCGTTGGCCAGGCTCAGTGCATGCTCAGCTGGTTGAAAAAAACAGAACCAAGCCCAACATCAGTGGCTTGAGGCAAAATATGCTCAGAATTAAGAAAACATCACTGGCTGGAGGCATATGCTCAGAATTCAAAAAACATCAGTGGCTTGAGGCAAAATATGCTCAGTTTTAAAAAAACACAACATCAGTGGCTTGAGGCATACATGCTCAGAATTAAGAAAACAACATCACTGGCTTGAGGCATACATGCTCAGAATTCAAAAAACAACATCAGTGGCTTGAGGCGTATGCTCAGAATCAAATCATCTAGTCATAGGCAAGCAGGCCCATGCTCAGTTTAGGTTAACAGCATCAAGGTTTAGTAGTAGTGGCACATTGAAGTCACTAACTATATGTTAGTGTCAGTAAGAAAGCAGGATCAGGTGAACTGCACAAAAGTTTGGTGACTAGCCAAAAGGAGCAAATTATGCACAAAAGAAGCCACCACTAACATATAGTTAGTGACTAGCCAGGAAGGTCCTCAGCCACAGCACACGATGGGAGTCAGACATGTGCACAAATGCAGAACCCAAGGCCTTATTGTCCAGCAGATGCCCATATGCAACCATCAGTGCTTCCTCACTGAAGCCTGGCACAAACATGACAGCACCATACAAGTCTGGATGAGAATCCTCAACCTTGGTAGAGCGAATAGCATCTGCAACATTATTCACTGCATCTGCCATACCAGTGAACAATATCATGTCCTCCTCTGACAGCAAGGACCTCT
Organism: Dendrocalamus latiflorus; assembly: GCA_017311315.1. NCBI lineage: Eukaryota > Viridiplantae > Streptophyta > Magnoliopsida > Poales > Poaceae > Dendrocalamus > Dendrocalamus latiflorus. Next base: position 7,445,852 of record CM029650.1, read on the forward strand.
TCCTCTTGGATCCCACACCCCCTCTGACTTGATTCCCTCAAATGGTTCAGTTTTGCCACTTTTGAGATCCTTAGGTGCGTCAGTTTTGAGTGAGCTCTCAGCAAAGTCGGAAGGAGAACCAAGTGGCTCATTTGACCCCATAGCATATTTGCCTGTTGCCTGACCATTGCCAAAGATGATCATCATCTGCTTGTAGCGCTGGATAGGCTTGTTCAGGAAGTCAGCATCCTTGGGGTGTGCCTGCAATGACATCAATAAGTGTTAGCAACTAATGTTGAAATATTCCATGATTGTAGTGCTGGATAGGCTTGCTATTGTTCCATGATTACAGAATACAAACCTTGATATGGCCATTGTAGTGCTCCTCCTCAAGTACAATCATGGAGTTGTCCTCATCCCACAAAGCTCCACTAAGCTCTCTCAGTTTTGACAGTTTCATCCACCTCTGCCTCCACTTCCTTAAGTGGTTGTACACCTGCGTACCAGTCACTTCGTTGCCACTGAACTCATGTAGAGCCTTTGCAACCTGGTTCAGGTGTACTTCCTTAAATCCCTTATCAGTCCTCACACCAGTTGAAATAAGCTGGCACATGTGGCGGAGGACAAAACCAGACATGACATCAGTCCATCTCAAAGCAGGCCTCTGTGGATCAGCACCAGCGCTGGCAGCAAAGTTCCCAGCCCCAGGAACATTTCCAGCAACAGAAGAAGCACTGCCAGTGCCAGCAAAGTTCCCAGCAGCCCCAAGTTCAGGTCCAGGAAAGACAAGCTCATCAGCAGCAATGATCTCCTCAGCCATATCCTAATTTCAGTGGCACACCTAGGGCTGGACGAAAAACTCGAAGCTCGTTAGCTCGCTCGGCTCGTGGCTGGCTCGGCTCGGCTCGGCTCGGCTCGTTAGGATAACGAGTCGAGCCGAGCCAAGATTTTAGCTCGTTAGCTATAACGAGCCAACTCGAGCCAGCTCGCGAGCCGCTCACGAGCCAAACGAGCCATGCTTCCAGGAATTTAGATATGCATATGCTGCTTCCATGGACCTAATTTGTACTCTATTGCATGTGTTAATGTGTAAATTTGTACTCTATTGTACCCAAACGAGCCATGCATGTATTAATTTGTACTCTATTGTACCCAAACGAGCCAAACGAGCCTAACGAGCCAAACTTCCATGGATGAATATATGATGGAGATATTTTTTTGCCCTGGCTCACGAGCCAAACGAGCTAACTCGAGCTTTTTGTCGAGCCGAGCCGAGCTGGCTTTTTAGCTCGTTAGTTATAACGAGCCAGCTCGAGCCAGCTCGTTATCTACCGAGCCAGACCGAGCCGAGCCGAGCCGAGCCGAGCCAGCTCGTTATCCAGCCCTAGGCACACCCCACTCAGCTATATCTCACTCAAGTACAGTATAATAGGCACATCACTATAAGAAAGAAACTATAAGAAAGAAACATCACTGCACATGCCTCAAGCCTCAAATGAACCCAACTATAAGAAAGAAACATCACTGCACATGCCTCAAGCCTCAAATTAACCCAACTATAAGAAAGAAACATCACTGCACATGCCTCAAGCCTCAAGTTCATGTGTAGTACCTTAGAATAATATTAATCATCATTACATTTGTCCACTGCCTCATATGAAGAGTAGTACCAAGAAAGACAGAGAAGTTTACCAAACACAGGAAAACAAACTAAATGTGAGAGGAACCCCTATTAGCCCACATGTGATTAGCCCATTCATCCCTAGTAAGAGCCCAAGCAGCATTGTCATCCACCTGAGTTCCTTGGGCCTGACTTTCAGAGTTGTTTGGCACCCAAGAAACTCAGCTGGAACTACCTCATCAACCCCATGCACAAGAATCCAATTATGCAGTATGCAGCAAGCAAGAACTAACTTGACTTGTGTACTGAATGGATGGAAAGGTTTGTTATCAATGATGCGAAAACGATTCTTCAAAGCACCAAAAGCCCTTTCAACAGTTACTCTCAGACTTGAGTGCCTCAAATTAAACAACTCTCTTGGGTTGGTTGGGTAGTTCCTACCACCGTACTCTCTCAGATGGTATCTAGTGCCACGATAAGGAGGAAGGAATCCAGGCCGACATGCGTATCCCGCATCTACTAAGTAGAATTTGCCTACATCAAATATGGACATGCATTAGGTTCATACCTCTGAATTTACATGTTTTATTTGTGTAACCAGTTTATTTAGTTACCTGGTTCAACCCTTAACCCATCCTCTCGGTCTAGTGCATCAGCAAGAATGGTGGCATCATGTGCTGATCCCTCCCAACCAGCCAAGACATATGTAAATTTCAAATCAAAGTCAACTGCGGCTAGCACATTTTGTGTGGGGTAGTGCTTCCTACCCCTAAATGCAGCTTGGATCTTGGCTGGGACTTTAGCATAAATATGAGTTCCATCTATTGCCCCCACACAGTCCTACATGGCACCCAACATTTCATTGTTACTTGATATGCACCCAGGCATGCAACCACATCCTATAAACTAAATGACAAGTTATTTACCTTAAAGTATGGATACCATCTTGGGCTATTGCTAATCTTAGCTGGTGTCTCATTAGATGGAGGTCTAATCATCTCTTGTCTAAGTTCACCAATAGCGTACAACACCTCTTTGAAATGGCGGTGGACTGTCTCTACAGACCTCCTCCAGTTTTGATGTATCACACTAAATCGTTGGTTATGGCCGACTATATGAAGGAACATTGCAACTTGCTCTTCTACACAACTATGTATGGTGTCTCTGAGCAAATGTCTTTCCCTAAGCAAACTGCATAGCCGGAAAAAGGGAGCCCTTCTCATGCGAAGCATCTTTACACACTCTACATCATTACAGTTGTAAATCAAGTCCAGATTTTTTGGCGCTCTTCATCCATCTTGCTAAGTGGCCCATAAGTGAGCTGAGGCCGTGAACAATGATGCAGTCTAAACCTAGTAAAAATGAATGCGTACATGGCTGTGATAAGAGCGGCAGCCCGAGCAAAAAGCAAGCGTCTCTTCTCTTGCAAATCCATCTATACAAAGAAAGGTATTTGACAGGACTGAGTAACCACGAACTCAAGAACAGCATAATTTTTTCTACAAAATAACAGGACCACAACATTTGAGTGCAATGGACAAAATGCTCAGATTATAATAGCCATCATCATAGACTTGGACATATGCTCAGATTATAATAGCCATCATCATTGAAAGTGGGGACGAGAGAGGGGATGGGATGTCTCATATGTACTGAACACAAAGAACGCAGAACAAGTTGGATCTGTGCCTGATTGCCAACCAAGAACTCAGATCTGGTGAGCCTGAGGCGACAGTCCTACAAAAGATGAGTGATGGTGTCATCACCATCATTAGGGTTACGAGATCAAGAGAAGAGACCAAAAAAACACAAAGAACGGAGAACAAGTTGGATCCGTACCTGATTGGCAACCAAGAACTCAGATCTGGTGAGCCTGAGGCGAGATTGCTACAAAAGGTGAGTGATGGTGTCATCACCAAGCATTAGGGTTACGAGATCAAGAGAAGAGACCAAAAAACACAAAGAACGCAGAACAAGTTGGATCCGTGCCTGGTTGCCAACCAAGAACTCAGATCTGGTGAGCCTGAGGCGACAGTCCTACAAAAGGTGAGTGATGGTGTCATCACCATCATTAGGGTTACGAGATCAAGAGAAGAGACTAAAAAAACACAAAGAACTGAGAACAAGTTGGATCCGTACCTGATTGGCAACCAAGAACTCAGATCTGGTGAGCCTGAGGCGAGATTGCTACAAAAGGTGAGTGATGGTGTCATCACCAAGCATTAGGGTTACGAGATCAAGAGAAGAGACCAAATAAACACAAAGAACGCACAACAAGTTGGATCCGTACCTGATTGGCAACCAAGAACTCAGATCTGGTGAGCCTGAGGAGAGATCCAGACTTAGATCCAGAGCACCTCGAAGACAACGAGCCAGAGAGGGGAAGGATCAACTCACCATGAATCAGTAAACAAGAGCACAAAGAAGAGGAGACCGAGGGTTCGAAGGTGGATGACCTACTTCCGGAATCGACGGGGAGCGAACCGAGGGGATGGCGGCGGGGGAGGGGGATATATACGCGGTGAGTGGCGCGAAAGGGGGAGCGAACCCTAGCGAGTTCGCGCCATCTCCCGGCGGCCAGATTTCGCCCCGCGCGCGCGTCCGCGGCTGCAGCGCGAGAGCCAGGCCGGGGAGAAACGCCAGATTTCTGCGTTTCCACGGAGCCTGGCCGAGGGGGTCATTTTGCATGAGCGGGGCCTGGCCGAAGCAAATACCCAGGCAACCAAACACAGGTAACCTGCACCCCGCCAGCCTGGTTAAGGCGGGTGCAGGGAACCAAACACGCCCTATCATACTTATATTACCCCCTCGCACACACTATGTGTCCCTATACATCATAGAAAATTATGAAGAGTGACACAAGACCTCATAGAGGATAAACATATTTTTTTTACTTAACGCGCACACGTGTGCACTCCTAAAATCGATGAACACCAGTGTCAAACATGGGACTTGAATCTGGGTGAATTGGATGCACGTTCGCACACCTAGTCATTTGACCACAGGCCAGCTTCCGTTCCTCCAAACTTGGAAACTTCATTGTGCTTTTCGTTTTTTGTTTTTGGATCTTCTTTTGTAGCCATGCCACTACTTAGACATAAAACACCCTTTAAAAAGGGGAAAAATGATCACATGCCATCGCCTAGATTGATCATTTAGAATTTGTCACTCTTTCCATTGTAATTGATCATAGTGTTTCCCATTGTAATTGACCATAGGGTTGTTTAGATATATGCCACTGTAAAGTTTCTGGTTTTGAAATACGCTACTACAAAATGACGGCTTAGAAATGTACCGATCTAGTCACCGTATTTAGAGAAATGCAACTTGCATACAAATTTGTCCCAAATTGGACAATTATACCCCCTACCATCTTCCTTCTCCAACTGATCTCCTCCGGTTTCCGCTGAGGTTGAGTCATACTCGCCAGTGAACCTTCAAACACCATCCCCATCACTGGCTAGCTCACTCGCTATCAATTCACCACCATGTCCTCACAGCGCCACCTCTCTACTTCCATAATTTCTCCACATGGCCAATACTCCCATCTCTTTCCTTGACAACCAATGAGGAGAGGGCGGTGGGTCCAACTCCATCCGCCACACATAACCTTTGCTGGGCCTAGTCGGCTGCCATCATGTTATACCACATGTCCTACCGTTGTGTACCACCACCACCATGCACCGCTACCAGAGTTCAAAGAGATGGAGAGAGAGAGAGAGTGTGTGTGTGTGGCACGGTATTTGTCACCGTGGTCTACCCACTGGAGCTCATCCATCGGGTACATCGGATCTGCCACCAACGGGGACTCGCTGCGGCCACCACGGGCTCAGATTCGGTGGAAGAGATGGTGGATCCGGTGAACTAGTGGAAGAGGTGGTGGATCCAACGAACCCTGGATAGTCATGGAGGAGGGGAGGATAGTCTCGTCGACAGTCAAATGGGAGGTGAGAAGGTAGAAGACAAGGGTATTTTTGTCCAATATATGTGAAATTGTAGGCTAGTGGCATTTATCTAACTATGATGATTCTAGAGTAGCATATTTCTAAGTGGTCTCTTTGTGGTGTTATATTTCAAAATTGAGAACTTTGCAGTAGTATGCATACATACATACATACATACATACATACATACATACATACATACATACATACATACATACATACATACATACATACATACATACATACATACATACATACATACATACATACATACATACATACATACATACATACATACATACATACATACATACATACATACATACATACATACATACATACATACATACATACATACATACATACATACATACATACATAGCCCTTGATGATATGACATTCAATCTGTCTTTTTCTCTAGGATTTGCCATTTTTGGCTTGAGTTGACCCTTTTGCCCTTACTCTTCTTCCTCCTCCCAAATTCTTCTCTTCTCCCTTCCCTCCCGACCAAATTCTTCGCTACCGAATCATTGACCACTCCTCCACGCACAACGAAGTTGGGCTGCCGCATCGCTGATGACATCCACATCAAGGCACTCGATCACAACAACGAGCATACAAGAGTCTCATGTAATCCTAGGAACGAACAGAGCATTACAACTTGTAGATTATGTTACAAACGCGTGCAATATTTTAATTCTATATTTTACTAGAAGGCAAATATGACAAATAACTAGCGATGTATAAATCAATACTAACAGCCGGCAACACATTGCACTTCGAACTATACTCAAGAGCATTATATAACAGAGTCGATTGGTTATACGAATATCATATAGTTGGGTTTGATGAAGAACGAGAAGCAGCATAGGTTCGATGCAGTGCGGAATGTAGATGAAGCAGCAAAGTGAGTGGTCGTTGCGGATGTGCACTACCTAGAAACCTTATTTTCGCCCATGCAGGTGTCCTCTACGGCAATGGTCTGAAGATCTTGCTCCCCTTCCTTCCAGGTGTATGCCGAGAAGAAAGGTCGGTGACATTCGGCAACTCAACACTTCACACACAGCTTACGAGAGGAGGAAGAAGATGTGGGAGAGGAATGGAGAATTCAGTTGGTGAACCGTGCCATCTCATGCCATGTGTCATATGTTTTAAGGAGTAGCAAGGACTCCATCTTGTAAATTATCTTTCCTCCACTTGGCTAAGCAATATGGTACCACACATGCTTTGAAATTACTAAAGGAAATGAGTCTCAACTCATGGGCCAATTCCCAACCAGGGTTTAATCTTTCGTGCTCAAAAAAATTTCGCCAGTGAATGAAAGCAACGAAAAACGAAATTTCGTCCATTTCGTTCAAAAATTCGGACAAAAATTTCAAATTTTTTGATGAAATTTAATCAAAATTTAGACAAAATTTAATATATGGAAATTTCGGCCAAAATTTGACCGGGTTACTGTGCTTTCGAAGGGCAACGAAAGCAATGAAATTTCGTTGTTTCGGCGAAATTTCGGCCGAAAGATTCAACCCTGTTCCCAACAATCCCCTACCAATTCCAAAGCAAAAAAATAGAAAAGATGACAAGGATTGATATACTGAAGTGCTTTTAATATACCTGTTTTTTGGTGTAAGTCCCATACAAGTTGAACTTGCACCTAGATTAACTAGAATTATCTTCTCACAGTTAATGAATAGACTACGCCTTGAATTCACAGCTTTTTTGTGATTAGACTTCACTTGAAATCTCAAATGATACTAGGCTGCTAATGAACCATGAGAAAGATTGAAGTGATCTCAAGGTTAATTAGGTACATAAAGGAAGAAGAGCTCATCAAAGAGGATGGTCGGTTGGTTGGGGTGCATGACGGTGAGCGTGACGAGCATGGAGGTGGAAAGGGAGTCAATGTCAAAGGTTGGGATGATGCTTTCATAGTGGAGCACGGAGAGGTAGAGGGTGCGGTGGAAGGAGTCATGCTACAACTTGAGGCCTCTACGAGTGTTGCGCGAGAGCCTAAACGGCAGTGTGGTGACAGTCGAGCCTGAAGGAGAAGTGTGGGATGGCTTGCACAACGACGCAATGGTGTCCTATAGGCCCGAGCAGTACATCAGCATGTACGTGTACCCCATTACTGTGGCCATGGCCGGGAGGGAGGGAGATGAGGAGAAGTCAATTGCCTATGAGCATGTTGAATGACCGCTTTATTTTTATTGTTTTCCACTGCTAGTTTTATTAGCCCTTCTGACTGTTAAAGTGTAAAATTGATCATAAGGTCATAGCTCTGGTAATTGATAATATTAGAGTCTTTTTCTTAATTAATCATGAATATGGTCAATATTTCATCTATGTTTCCACTGCATGCACAAGCATTATCCTGAACTAGTGCAGAATACACAGAGAGTCCGGATTTGTATATTCGGGTCTCGACAAGTAAAGATGAAGGAATATTTAGGGAAATATTCTGCTCTAGAATTGAAGATAGTTAGGCATAGCCGACCGAACAATAATGGTGCTCGATCCTAACTTAATGACCTCTTTTACTATTTTATGTTTATTAAGAGAGTTCCATGAGTTAGTGAGACCTACGGATAGATATGATGTTCTACCCGTGGTAGGTATAATTTTAATTAACCAAATTAATATTATATCTCACATTGCTAGGAAGCTTAAGACATATTATTGTTTTGGGGTTCAACTGCCAATTAACCGAATGATTAATTAACTTAATACATGGGGCCAACTATTTAATTAATTGCTACTATGCATAAAATTTCCCAAATTACTGCTTAGCAAAATTATTACTAAGGACCAATGGTCCATGTGCTATGAAGCTTAAGTTATATTTTAATAGAGTTTTCTCAATGAAGTTGCGCTTTGAATTAAATACTATTGGTATAGTAATTATCTTTAACTACCATTTAACACTACAACAAAACAGGTTATACTGGACGTCTCATCACAGACGGTTCATGTGGAACCATCTGTGCTTTGATTATTACAGACGGTTCATGGTTAAAACTATCTCTTAAACTATCACAGACAGTTAGGTTTAAAAGCTATCTGTGATACACACATTATCACAGATGATTTTTAATTAGAACCATCTATGAAACTATCACAGACGGTTCGTATAACGAACCATCTCTAATATGTGCATTATCATAAACAGTTCGTATAACAATCCGTCTCTGATAATGACATATCACCGATCGTGGCGTATCTCCCAAGATTTCGATCTTAACCATCCATTCTCTCCACATTGAATGGCAGGCACCGGTTCCTCCCACCGCTCAGCTCTTATTAATTACTCTCCATCTACCTTTCCACTGGCAGTCACAAGAGTTCATCCACTATATAGCTAGCTTTCTGCATCCTTCCCTCGACAACGCCGAACACTATGAGCTAGCGCCTCCGTTGTGACACCACGGTAGCCTACACAATACACTCTTGTCGTAAGTGTCGTAAGAATGTCTTCTACAGTTTCACCGGCGTGCCACAAAAGTAGCACTACCGCCGCCTTTCCATTGCCGGTGATATCCGGCCGCTATTAGATGCCCACCCTTTTCTTTCTTGATGGCAGGCGTCAAGGATATCGCGCGCTACATCCAGCTTGTTCCTCGACAACGCCGACTATCGCCGTGAGCTAGCGCCTCCATTGTGATAACACGGTAGACTGCACAACACACTCTTGTCATAAGTGTTGTAAGTGTCTTGTGTAGTCTCACCGTCATGTCACAAAAGGTGGCGCTACCACTGCCTCTCCATTGCCGGTGATATTCGGCCGTCATCTAATACATCCAGCTTCTATTGTCTATTAGGATCTCTGCTTTTTATATATATTTGCCATGTTAAAGAGTTGGGTTCGTTATCTTGTTATGCCACGGCATTGTAACGGCAAAGGAGAACAGTGGAAAGAAGGGGGATGGCTGCACAAGTCACTGTTTGAAAGGACTGTACATATCCTAGATATCTGTAACAGTTTATCCACACCGTTTTTCCTAGATCGGATGGCAGTCCTCTGCCATTGCCATTGCAAATGCATTGGCAGAGGATGCGGTTCCTGTGAGTTGGTTATGGTTACATTGTCTCGTCGTGTTTAACCTCACCACCTAGATGCATGACACAGCAATATGACCTTGTTGGAGGTGCCTGCTCGGTGTGCATAACCTACGGGAGGAAAGTTGCAAGCTCTCTAGACCAAATAGATATAGATTTGTTTTTATGGTTTATAGTTTTTTCTAAATAAACAAATAGGACGATTATTTTATCATTTTTTCGAAATGGTTTTTTCGAAGCAACTTATCACTTTATCAATATTCGGTTTGTTTATACAAACGCTGACTCTAGAGCAAAAATTATAAGGCACAGCAAAAAAGAATATGCCTTTGTAACTGATGTCAAAGTTCGTGGGTTTTCTAAGATTTATTAGTATATTATCAAGCAGTTTTTTCTTCTCTCTCGCGGAACAAGGCTTCCAGCATACTTCCTTTCGCAAAAAAACTGCATCGCCCAAACTAGTGTCCGTCATCTACAATTTCATCACAATCTCTTGTAATCGAGATCCCAGACTTGTCCCGTTGTATAGCAGGCAGCAGAGCATCCTACACCGTAGCCTTCCACTGAAGCCAAAGCAGAGAACAGAAGAATCGAAACCGATGAGCAAGATATCAGGAGCTTGATTCCACTGTTAGACCTCTCCTGGTACCACTGACAGCCTGATGCATGCATGCAATATCTAAAATGTAAAAAAAAAAAACCCTTCTTTATCTTTCTAATAATGCCATGTTTGCTGTGACTCTTAAAATAAAATCTGGAGTTGCACCGCAGCTATGCATCCTGCAAGGGGGAATCAGATCCCATGCTCTTCATTATTGTGGAAAAGGATTGTCGATGATGCAGATCAGATAGAATGCATGGGGAAAGATGGATCAGATCAAATAGTATGCGGAAATTCTTCCCAGACCGTGCTGCACGATATCCAGCAGACAAACATCTCTGCCATGAGTGTTTCTAGCTCAAAATCAGTACAGGAAATCACCGGCAGACATATTATGCCAAATACGAAGACCAATATTCCTATTAGAAAATCCCATGAATTATCCTCATTCTGGTTACAATGAAAATGTCTAGGTTGATCAAAACATCCAAATGCTACCAACGAACTTGCAGGTATGTAATAAAACAACAATTGACGGGACAATGGTAACATTGCTTCTGCAAATTATATGATGGCAGCTATACTAGCCATAAGGACGAGACTTTTCAACAAGCTCTGGCGAAACAAGCTTTGGTGCTTCATCCCCTTCAGATTTTTTCTGAAATTCAATGCCCTGAAACTGGACTCTTGAAGATCGGTACTGACAACCATAAGCATTGCCGAAGCCCCATCCTAGCCCAAGACCAACTCCGCATCCCCCACCTATTAATAAAGCCGAATATTAATTCAATACCAAGTTATTCTAGGTGATGTAGATCAATATAGTAATTGATAAGCTTAGTACCAATGCCCAAGCCAAACACATTCAGAGGCATTCCTGTGGTAGAAAAGCAAAAACAAAAGCATGTTATTTTCTTACAATGAATGGGCATAATGAATAAAAACTCATAACAAGTACTAGTTACTAAGGCATGATGGGACATAAGGTTAGAAACATTATACTATAATTAAAAGACTAGGCCCTTCTTATCTTTCTATGACCTCCAAGACGGAGCGAGTTATGTGAACTCTTAAAGAGCAAAAGTCTGTTCCCAGTAAATTTTGCTTCAAGACAGAAGCCAGTTACAAAAACCCCTATCATCCGGGACTACAGAATGGGCATAATGAATAAAAACTCATAACAAGTACTAGTTTCTAAGGCATGATGGGACATAAGTTCAGAAATATTATACTACAATTAAAAGAGTAGGCCCTTCTTATCTTTCTATGACCTCCAAGACGGAGCGAGTTATGTGAACTCTTAAACAATGTTATTAAGGCGACGCCATTATTAAGGCGTTGCCTAATCGTCGCTTTGGCGTCGGAGCGGCCTGGAGCTGCCGCCACGGCTGTCGCCTCGCCTCGAGTGCGTATGGCGTCCACCTCGGACGGGATGGCGTCACCTAGTCGTCGCCATGGCCGCGACGCCAGGCGGGAAAATGGAGGGAGGGAGCGCGGGAGGGGGGGGGGGGATAAGGGGATACCGGATACGGGCGTAGGCGTTACATGCGAAGCGAAGGGAGGTCGGCGCGGCGGCGACCTCGGGCGATCTCCAGGCCTCCACACCACCGCCTCCCTCCGGGCCTCCACGCCGCCGCCTCCCTCCGAGGCTCCGAGCCTCCACGCCGCCGCTTCCCTCCGGGCCTCCACGCCGCCGCCTCCCTCCGGGCCTCCACGCCGCCGCTCAGGTTCTTCCCTAATCCCTATTCCCTCAGGTTATTCCGCCGGCTGGTTCTTCCGTTCTTTCGTCGGCTGGCTCTTCCGAGCATTTAATAGGCACCGAGCAGGCGAGATGTTTGTCCATATGCAGTGTTCCGCCGGCTATTTCCGTATGCAGTAGGCATATGTTTAGATGTTTCTAGATATTGCTAGATGTTGATTGTTACATTGTTGCTACTTGCTAGATTGTTAGATGTTGCTAGATGTTTTTATTGCATAGACATGTTTTTATTCATGTTTCCATGTTCATTGCTATGCAGTAGGAACTAGGTAGCACAATGGCAAATGAAAGTGAGCCCGTAATAGCAACTACTGTGTTTGTCACTTCAATTTATTGGAAGGTGTTAATAGTTTACTAACGTACTAAGTTGCTCTATGGCAGCAATGCTATTAGAAGGGACTCATGGGAGCTGCATCATGCTACTTGGGAGAAGAGCAAAGTCAACAAACAATGGATAATGTCGTCAAGGTATGCCATTCAACATTCATGTTTTCTAGCTGCACCATTATGCATGTTTATTTGCTTTGTTACATAGTTAAAATAGTCACACTGTATGTTCAACAAATTTGCTGCTATAAAAGGTTAGGATGTGAGTATGGCGTCACCTCGCCGCACGCCATACTCACCTAAAAGGTGTGAAGGTAGTCTGGCGCCTCGCCTCGCCTTATCGCCGTGATAACCTTGCTCTTAAAGAGCGAAAGTCTGTTCTCAGTAAATTTTGCTTCAAGACAGAAGCCAGTTACAAAAACCCCTATCATCCGGGAGTACTACAGAAATTTGTCTAACTGTGTGGAGCATATTCTCCATTTATATGGAAAATGTAATTATATAACCAGGACTGGGATCTTTAAGGCAAAAACTTCTCCCTCTTCTTCTATTTTGTTGTCGTAGTTTTAGTGTTACAGAGCATTATGCAGAGTAAATCCATACAGCGGCACAACCGCACAAATCCTTCTGCATACAATTTTTAAACTCGCTGGCTAACTAAGATATTAATCTTCCTTCTCATCTTCTCATATCAGGTAGACATCAAAAGAAATGCCTACGACTTCAACAAAGCCTAACAGTCTAAGCCTCCTCACCAAAGGAAAAAAAAAATCGAAGCAAAGAATGGATGATATCTCACCTCCGAACCCCCACCCGACTCCAAATCCGCACCCGATGCCGAACCCTGCACCGAACCGAACAGAGAGAACAGATCAAGAAAAAAAACCTAGAACGAAGTGACCACCGGAACAGAGGCAAGATCCGAGTTTTGACGGATCCTATCATCGAGAATCGGGTCGCTCACCGAGCCCAATACCGGGGCCGTTGAAGGTGGTGACCACCATGGGTGGCTTGGCTTCCGCCGGTGGCGCTCTCGGAATTCGGACGGCTGGGGAGGAGAACAGAAGCCGAAAGGGCAAGCAACCACCAGCCGAGGCAAGACGACGCGCTGACGTAAGCGCTTAATGGGCCAGGCCGAGCGAGCCCGTGTGGTGGACTTTTTGGGCTCGGCCCAGCATCAGGCCTAGTAGCACACCGGCAGGTGGGCCCTACTATTATCCATTTCCGATTCCTTTCTTTCCCCCGGTGATTGATCTTACCGTTGGCTCTCACGAAGCGGATGAGTTTTTTTTCAAACGCACGTTCTCGCGGCGATCCCGACCGTGCGATCGCTCCGCCTCGCGGATCCGACGGCCCACGCGTGCCCCAACCAGCCTACACCGCTCCAAAACCTCGCACCCTCCGCCACCACAAACCCTATCCCCAAACCATTCGAAAACCCTACGCACCCCGGCGATGTCGGCGACGGCGGCATCCGCTCCGGCGAGCTCCTAGCGTGTCCCGTTGCGCTGCGGCGGTGTCGGTGGCGTTTCGGCTGAGGGCGCCGGTGCTGAGCGTTGTGGCGTTGAGGGCGGCGGAGGGGGGGAGGCAAGGGGAAGAAGAGGTCGGCGAGCGGGATCATGAATGCAGCCGAAGCCGATCTCGCCGGAGCTGAGGGAGTTCGTCGGCGGCGCGGAGGAGCTGCCCAGGACGGAGGCGCTCAAGATCATCGTATATGTTCCTATGGCTGTTATTTGGTAATTACAGCGCTTTGGTTGGCAGGATTGTGTCGCCTCGTTGTGATGCCTTTTTCTCTCTCTCGCGATGAGTTTGTAGGATACTAGCAGGAGGAAGTAATCATATCTGTGGTCAGCACTGTATAATAGATGGGAGAGGGCACGCTCATTTAGGGTTCTGAACTTACGCTTGACAACCTTAATTACAGGTAGGTTATTGACCGGTATCCTAGTCAGGGTTAAATATTTCAGCCGAAATTTAAACAAAATTTGGTTATTTTTATCAAAATTCAAATGATATTTGAATGGTTTATCTGAGATTTCGGCTGAAATAAATGAAATTTCGGAATTTCTTTCATTTCGCCGGGCTCCGAATTTTTTTGCAGGACGAATTAATTTTCCCTGATCCTAGTATATCTGTTTGGGAGTGATCTGAGTGTCTGATGCGCATTCGGGTGAAGGTGCATTCCGATCTGTATGCAAACCATAGAAACTGGCGGTTCTCCGTCATATGCACATGTATACTGCCATAGGATTAGTGAATGCACAAAGCCATCCAGTACATGAGAAACACCCTTGGTCCACAAGAGGTGTAAAATTTCAAGGCTGCACCTGCAGAAATCCATTTTCATGCCCACACCTACAGTAGAGATAATTAAAGAAATGGCCCCAAATTAGGAGTGTCACACGTTTGGACCATCCCTTGCCCAGCTCAGTTACCAGAAAGCCTGGCAACTGGGCATCTTTCATGTTGCTAGCTCAGTTGCCAGACAGCTTGGTTACCACTTACCAGACACATGAGCATATGGTACGTTGGCCAGCTCAGCTGTTATGTTTCAAGTGACTGGATCACTCGACCACGCCAACATATTTGTGAATTTTCTGTACCCTCTTTGACTCCTACAGATCCCAGAAAAATGAGGCAGTCATTACCCTGGAATTTCAACTAGTGATGGTAGAATATGGCATATGCGCGCAGTGATGCACAGACGCAGACATGCAGTTTACATAGAGGAGGGAGGGTGGGAGCTTATTTCGATGATTTTTCAAGGAAAAAGCCTCATTATTGTTATAATATTATGAATGGCACCTTAACCTTCTCTATTGATCATGAGGAGTTATATATACACCCATACATGGGCTACATGGGCCATATGGGCCTGCCATATACAGTAGACCACTCTAACTCTATATTGCAAATATATACTTTAACAATTATAATTCAAACTTAACTAAAGAGTTGGCTCTCTATCTTAGTGTTGGTATGAATAATTATGCAAACACTACATGAGCACATGACACACACAGCCTGATATTTATAGCTGCATGGACCACAAGCAAAGGTGCTTTTGTTGGGAATGTGTTCACTGAGCATTCTTTGCTAACAGCTTCTGAATTATAATCTAGCCATCATGATCTTTTCAAATTGTATAGCAAGCATTAAAAGTTTGCGATGAAGTGCCATTTAGTGTTCCTTTAACTACTAGAACTCCCGAAACAGTATTGAGTTGTGTGTTCTGCAAGACATTTTACTTTATTGTCCCATAAGATGATCACAAACTAGCTATTGATTGTTTCTTCTATATAAGACAGTTTTATGTTATGTACAATAAGAAGATACTAGTAACTAAGATAGCTGACTGCCTTAGCTTTAGTTAATGCATTATGCGGTGCAGCTTTTCCGTAGTACAGAATACCTCAATGGCTTAGCCTTGCAACAATATTTTCTGTTTTCTTGGAACAAACATTTTTCTGATTCTATTTATTTTTGCTGCCAGGATCCAAGTAACAAGATAATAGTCTGCGACGAGAAACTGAAGAAGATATTTGGAGGACGTGATCGTGTTGGGTTTCTTGAAATCTCTGGGCTGCTCAATCCTCAATTCCAGAAATGACAGGATTTATGTAGTTCTTGCCTTTTTGTACGCTATGACTGTTATATCAGTATCTTTAGCTGAATCTGGTATGAAGGGCCCCGTAATGCTGGTTTAAGAATGGTAAACGTGTTCTCTGAACACGCATCTTCATCTAGTATTCGCAGTAAATGGTTTGCTGGGTTTTTGGCTCATCATTAATTATCTGTCCTTGATCATTTATGTTTACATCCTATTCACCTACTATCGTAGACCTGAGTGGTGGATCATCACATTCTTCGTTTGTTATACTCTTTTTAGCCTTGTTTTAGATGATTGCTGAAAGCCAAACAATTATCTATGATAACCGGGGCCTACAACAAGGAAAGGTACGGTTCCTTGTCTCTGGCTCACTAATAATTGCACTAGTGAACTGCAGACTAGCAGCGGTGGTCTATGATTTGTCTCCGAAACTGTTCATTTGGCAGGAAGGAATATGGGAGATTTTTTTGTACAAGCCGCTCATCAGATCAAGCCCAGGGGAAAGAATGTCTTCCTTCTGGTCGACGCGAATCGCATTCTCAAGCTGGTTGATGTCTTTGACGATTTGGTGTAGGCCCCTCCTTGCTCGCTCAATTCTGGACCTGTGGATGGGTGGCAATGCGGGACACCCCATGCAGAGTTACAGGCCGTGCTTGAACAGGTGAGCTGCTTCACATGCTCCAGTGTGTGTCTTCCCATGGCAGTGGTACCAGATCCTGCTTACAGAGGGTACGGAGGCTCGTCATTTGTCAAGAGTAAGTGATTATTCTACTTCCCCAGGCTCGTGCACTCAGATAGCAGAATTGTGTAGGAATTTCTTTTGCAAAACCTACATCGGTCCAATTCAGTGAAGAACTGCAACCTGAGCTGATTTAATTTAGCCTGGCTTCCATTCAGAACATTGAGTGATAGTGAGAAGGGAAGCTCAAATGATTAGCACCTGGGTGAATGAATTATGACATTCGTTTTCACCCTACCAACTAAAATTAGTGCGTCGATGGTCAGTGCACATGTCGGTCAATGGTGGTCGCGTAGGGATTGAATAAAGTTGGTGCCACCTTATGATAGCGGTGGCCTTTGAGAAAGACCGGCCACTGGTTTCTATTTAGGGGTGGCTCATTTGGATTTTTTTTGTGATTTATGGTTTATTTTTTATTTTTTGGTACTGTATCTGTTTTATTTTACATTGTAGTCGCTTTTTTGTGTAATTAAATTTAAAAATAAAAAGATTAGACTATCACAGACAACACAGAGGAATAAAAAAAAGATAAAAAACCCTTAAAAAAGCTAGAAAAAATGAAATTAAGAAACTAAAGCTAAAAGCCTAATGGAGAAGCAGAAATGAGCATATTGTTGATTTTCTGTTTGGGCTTTTGCAAGGGACGATTCTCCCTCTACAGTGCAGTGCAGGTATTGCTGCAGTCCCATGCAGCTGTACCATCTACACCCTTGTACCCTCGGATCGAAAACTAAGGGCAGAATTGGTTTACAGGGCATCGTGTTTGTGTGGCATTTGTCCGGGGATAACAACGTGGACCTGTGAACTAGCTTAGTAGCACTGCGAAATTATGGTCATTTGCCATGGAACATCAAACTTATTTAAAAAAATGAAGTATCACTGTAGCATAGACATGTGTAGATGATTCATTGTAGCACGTACTATTCGTGTGCTGTAGCACGCGACTGCAGTGACCACTTGAAGCCATTGGATTCCAGATCATCAAGATCAGATGGTGGAAAGGCGTGGGTGCTTCAGGCTACTGTGAAGCTGCTGCACCTGATCGTCTTCCTTGCGGATGCATCAAGCATTTTGTAGATCCTCTTTCTAGTTTCTACATTTTTTTGGCTGGTTTATTTGGCACATTGGCCCTGTTTGGAATATACGAATTTCACAAGAATTTAGCAGGAATTTCACTAGAAACAGTTCAATTCCTGTAGGAATCATGAAAAATTCCCGTGTTTCAAATGAGGAATCATGAAAATTTTCTGTGTTCCAAACGAGGTTTGGAATGTAGGAATTTCATGATAATTTAGCACAAATTTTATATGAAACGGTTTAATTTTCACAGGAACTAAGAAAAATTCCTATGATTCAAATAGCGCTTTAGCTGTGCTTTTTTATCATAGAGATCAAGACTATCAATGCAAATAGGGAAAAATGCATATCATTTATAATACATTTTTTCTACAACATATGTATAAATAAACCGGTACTTTGTAATTTAGCATATGATGTCCTGTCTCTAGGTTTTCTGGGAGGTCATCCTAAAAGGTTGAATTTACATGCGCACATCTCTTGTCCTGTTTATGTACGTGATTTACTGATGACATGTTCAAAATCGTAATAACAACATTGTCAATCTGTAAGGAAGTACCAGAGCAAGAGAATGTGCGTGCTAGATGTCATTAGAAAATTCAGTGATGAATGTACGAAATCTGTAATCAAGAGCTCCTATAGGGACAATGCAACATGAGACATAGGACTCCACAAGTTTTACCTTTTTTCTGTGATTATCAGCACTCTCCAAAGTTGGTATATCGTCCATTAGATCATTTGTCTAATCGACGTGGTTGAGTGGTTTAGGAAAATGCACCTAATTACACTGACCAAGAAAACTACCCGGTCTACATTGATTTGTCTTTCTGTGCTTCGAACGCACTTTTTTTTGGAAGCGCTCCAATACTCCATTTCTGAATGAATATTGTTCTTTTTCTACTTCATGGTACAGTCACTCTTTTTAAGGAAAACAATTCTTTTATTACTTTAAAAGAAAAAATTGATAGTGGCGATTCATCTGCTCCTCACCTCCTCTTCCCTCACACAAACAATAAGTGCCGACATGTGGTCCCGATTATTTCCCACACGAGCGCCCAAACATGCTTCGCCCTCATTGCCACACCTTCTCTTCTAGCCTGTTGTACTCACTCCTCCGAGTTTACCGCCGTGTTCCTCAAATTTCATAACAAACTCCCATCTCATCCTGCGGCTCCCCCTCGCGCATTCCTGCTCTTTCCATTCCACTGCCACCCCCAATATCATCCTCTTGTTCTCCTCCTCCATCAATTTTCCTCTCTAACCAGGTCGTGATTGCCATCCACAAAGTGCTCTACTCCGCCTCCGCATTCACACGTGAGAGTTGAGATCCACTGCCCCCTTGCTCACTCTCTGTCGCGTGCTATTCCACCCCATCTCTTGGTTAGCCTCACTATCACCATAGCTTGCCACCTCGTTACACACGCTACTCCCCAATGAAGTCTACGACCCCCACATTCTTAGTTCTTGTTGTCCCTCTTGCTATGTGCATGTGGCTTTTGTTTTTGATTTGGCTCTTGAACGGTGTAGTGGCAGCGCGTGGGGATAGGAGGTGGTAGTTCGGAAGCTAGTCCATCGAGGCACTATCACCGGCGTGGTGGCAATGGAGTTGGTGGAGGTGCCAATGGCACAGATCAAGGATGGCATCACCGAGTGCGCACTGCTGTGTTAGTTTGCTAGGGGCGAGTGTAAGTAGTTAATTCGCCAAAGAGATTTGCTTCCTTCAATTCCTTCGTGGTCCCCACAACCACCTCACTCCTCAGTCTGGATCTAGCAATCAGCAAGTGTCCTTCGTCTGGATCTAGCGGCTAGTGAGCGTCCTCTATCTGGATCTTGTGGCCGGCATCCTAGATATGATGACTTTGACCTCCTCTTGCTCGCTAGCCCAGGTTAGGGGAGGCAACGCTACATCAGTAGGAAAGGAAATAGAGGAACTACTCAGCCCCTACCATAACCAAACCACATCGTCGCCTTCTTCTCGTGCCACCAAATCACATAACTACTGCCACTGCTTCTCTAGCACCGCCACCAACCTCCAAATCTACTTCATACCTTCCTCCTCTCCTCTCCAGATCCATACCGCACCACAACCTCCGCCACTGACCACACCCACTGACTGGCCGCTCCAGCTTCTCGTCAACCCCTGCTCCACCTCCTTCGCATGGCCGATGATGATGACCCCAACATTGGCAAACACCTGTTGAGCCTACTCTAGTTGAGTCGACATCATGTGGGCCCGACATCTCAATGTCGATGATAGTTTCCTCCACTACGACATCTCCATCGACATCTTCTTCCTCTTCCCTGGTGACTTAATCTTCTCCAACGTCGGCTTCCTCAACCTCTTCTTTCCCAATTGCCACTACCCTCAATTAGAAAGGAATGTGCCTCCGCGATGCCACCGCCTCTCCTTGCGTCTACACCACTATCCCTTGTTGACTTCCATTTGACTAGTGATACTCACTGGCACCACGGTGGTCGTCATCCTCCACAATGCGCGCTCTCACCAAAAGCCAAGAACACAATGCTAATATGGTCAGCTCCCTCACTAACCACCTAGCTTGACTACATAGCACATTTCTTACAAATCGTCTAGCTTGAATGCACAGTGATTGCAAGCAAGGAACGAGCATGAGCGCTCGATGGTTGCCTCTTTCAACATTACAAAAGGTATAGCTCTTCTTTCATCTTCCACTACTCCTTCCACTTCTCCTTATCTCCTTATTATATGTAGCTACACGTCACTAATCCTGTGCCACACTCACCAGAACGATGCCAATGCTATGTTGAAGTTGCTTGAGGAGGATGATAGGTGCGTCAACACCCGTGACTACAATAGCTGCACTTTGCTCATGTCATTGCCCTTTAGGCTGCCACAATGTCGCCGAGTGCCTCATCACCGACAGTATCGACCTCAATACCTAGGATCGTTGGTAGAACACGGTAAGACATCAGTGCCCAATCCATCCCAATTTTCTCTCAAACCATCCAGATTCCTCTCTATTTCTTAATTAAGATGATGCTTGACTGAATATTAAATTTCTTTTATTCGCTTTACAAATCTAATGGATTGTTCATATGCAAATTTCTTTAGATGTTAGCTATCAAATAAAACATGCCTGAGAAATGTGTTAAAACTGATGATCTTAAGGTACATCACAAAGCAAATTAGTCTTCAATGCTATTCATGTCCTTCTTTGTCAGCACAAATTTGTTACTACTTGCTAGAGCTAAATCTTTTCTCTGTGTTGCCTTACCTATTTATAGGATTTCACCAAATTTGGCCAATAAGATATGAAGGAAATAATACACTGTTTAGATTTGTTAATGAACTTTTAATGTCACTAATTGTTTAAATTGCATGTTGTTCTACGTTCAAAAAAATTGTCTGCTGCTTTTTGGCAATCATATGATCTTATTATGCATCGTGATGCGTATGCGGTATCCCAGATTGTTATTGGAGTTCATAGGAAGCTATCTTGCTGACATGATCGTGTTGACAACTTGACATGCGATTGTGTATAGTGCTTGCCATCAGTTGTTGCATCCCAGGTAGTGTCTCTTGTGAAGCTAGCCATTGATCTAGACTCCAATCCTTAGGCATATAATAGTTTTGCCACATCCAGATTCCAATAAGTTTCTAACATCATATAAATCTTCTACTATGAAAAGGCAAGAATCATTCTATTCTATGTAGTTGCAGAGCAAGACATTCTTGATTGTTTGCTATATGTTTGTTCTATTCTTTTGATCCCGGTATGCTAACTTCTCTATTTGGTGGATTTCTAGTTGCTTCTGGCTATCTACTTCCTCACTCTTGGCCAATCCAATACCTGATAGCTATTATAGCCTCTACATACTAAATTGCTAATTATTTGATTCTTTTTCCTCAATTGACATGTATTGAATGCCAAGAACCACAGTTTACAATTGTTTGCCATCAAGTTACTGTTTATGTTGAGATGGTCAATTCTGATGTTTATTTTCTTCTCGATAAAGCTTTGATGTTGTTTTTTGAATAATTCCAATGCATAATTCATATTTGCTCAGTATTCATATTCCTAGGCATTTTCATTTGTAGGCTTTATTCAGATTTGTCTAGTATTCATCTCTGTATTTTTCTAACTTTCCCTTCCTTTTGATTGGAATAATGATTGATTGTGAATGATGAGGGTGGTATGCTAGAATGGCTCTCTATATTGCAGTATGTAGAAAGAGGAGGCGGGGAGGTTAAGGCTGAGGACTTACAATGAAGGTTATGATGGAGGAAGGATGGACGCAATAAGGGGGTACCTACTACTAAGGATAGGTCCCCAAACAATGTTGTGGCTATGGAGCCAACAATAGGGTGAGACAGTCATGGAGCTTAATTGTTGATGGCTTATAGAAGGAGTTCAAGATGCACCTTGATCTGGGGTTCGAGATTAGCTACCATGTAATCCCGTTGTTATGCGTCATGTTGCCCATGCCCAAGCTCCATGAGCAAATGGTTGTCCAACGAACACCACTCACCCTTGAAGGTTGAGACAGCGCGTGACAGAGCCATTGGTGACACTATCGAGCCTCGTCGGATCAACCGAACATCGCCAATTGGAAGATATGGTAAGTAAGAATAAATTGTTTGACTAGAATCTTTGTGTGTGTGTGTGTGTTCTTGCTGTTACTTGTTCCTAGTCCGTGAAGCGGAAATGCAATCCACAACCGATCTTCTCAATCTTACAGAAAAATATCTTCATTTATTTCAATCTTGTGAAAATATTCATTCTTCATTCATCTCAGTCTTGCGAAAATATCTATTCTTGATTCATCTTAATCTTATAGAAGAGCCAGTTATAGATTTCTCTTGATTGAAAAAGGCTATGGCTTTAATCATCAAGAGTAGTTGCAATTGATGATGTGTATATGTGAAGATGGGGGAAGAACGTTGAGCAAAAATAGCCAACTTACTAGCAACCGATCAAAATTTGTTTGCATGCAATAACAATATCATATGAGTTAGCCACATTGTGCATGCATGTCATAGCCTCGTAGGTGTATGCCAACATGGACCATCCAAAAATTAGTTGGGGTGACCTCATGTTTAGTTGGCGGAAACAAAAAGGTTATAAGAAGGAACTTGACAAATAAAACACAAAGGTCGCAATTGAAATTAAGTTGTTTTTAAAGCAATTCGAATGCAATCGAGGTATGTCTATAACATGAAAAACATTCTTTCACTCAAGCAGCATGTTGTTTCCCTTTTTGAATTGCTTGTTGACAAATTTTATTGTATTCGGCTGGATGCGGCAACGACAAGGAGCCATGAACACAATGTATGCTGAGCACGACGACGACGGTGTGCGCATGAAGGCCACGACGGAGCTTAGTTGGGTGTTGCGACGGGGCCAGGGTGTGGCACAAGCCGAGCCTAGCGATGGGCGACGTAGACTCAATGTGCTACTGTAATATGAACCTTTTTATCTGTTGTTGCTGGTGGTGGTTCATCAGCCCCTCTCCTCGCACCCATGTCGAAAGGTGGGTTCATACTCTCTCACATAGTTTTCTCTCCTTACTAGCTTTCCTGCAAACTCAAAACAAACACAGTCATACCCCAACATTTTTCTATCCTCTTTATCAGCTCTCCTAACAAATTTGCAATAAATTACAATCTTAATTTGTCATGTGAAGCCACCTCTTCCAATATCGGTAGGGTGGAGTGATGCAATAACGGCGTTGCAAGACATGCATGGTGATCAAGCTGAGGGTGCGAAGTAGATCAATAATGGAGTTGAGGTGGGTCTGGGTTGCGACGGCGGAGCCGAGGGCATCGAATACGACAGCGAATGCATGAACATGTGCCGAGGCAGAGCTCAGCCGAGTGCCATGGCGGAGCCGAGGGCATGGCGTAGATTGAGCTCAGTGATAGCGGCTCAACATGAATATAATTTTTTTTGTCCGTAGCAAAACACGGGTATTCAACTAGTAAATATTAAAAGAGTGGCCTAAACTATTAGAAAAAACTCATAAAGGAAATTAATGAGGAAATTACATAGAAAAATCAAGCAAATCCTGCTTTCCAATAGAGTCCAAGCACAGGTTGCAGCAGGAGTTGTTGGATCAGCAGGTGGGCACAACACCACATCCTTACCCAATATGGAGCAAGAGCCTCCAATAGAGTCTCAAGCAAAACCAAACCCCTCACAACATACAAACGCTCGTACCACCCACATCCACACCACTCCAAACCCCTCCAAAAACATTCACAAACCCAAACCAAAAGCTCAAAGCAATCCAACCAAAGAATCCATAGCACCAAACCATCGAGAGCCAAGCAAGAGCAAGATCAAGATCAAAGCACACTAGCACCACAAGTGCCACACACTTATGTATATGCATATGCATATGTAAGAGAGTAAGAGGAGCAGGAGCAAGAGCAGGTTGGCAAGGTGAAGGGCAGCATGGGCAGCGCGACCAAGATCATGAGGATGGCGCTGCACGCCTTCTTCACGCACTACCACCCGGCGGCCTCCGCGGCGGCGCTCCTCGCGCTCCCCTTCTCCGCTGCCGCGCTCCTCTCGCGCTCGCCGGTGTTGCTGGCGCCAGCTCCCTACCTCCTGTCCTCTCTCTCCCGCCGCCTCCGGCGGGTCTTCGTCGCCGCGGGGTTCCCGCCGGCGTCGCAGCTGCTCTTCCTCCTCAACCACAGGCTCTCCCAGTCCATCCTCTCCTTCTTCGCCACCCTGCCCTTCTCCCTCTCCTTCCTGCTCCTCGCCAAGGCCTGCGCCGTGCGCTGCTCCATGCAGGTGCAGCGGCAGAGGCAGCCGGCGCCAACGGTCGGGCCGCTGCTCCGCGCGTGCCACTACCCGGCGATGGCGCGGACGCAGCTCGCCAACTTCGCGGCGCTCCTGTTCGCCAACGCGGCAGTGTTCGCCGCGCTGCTCGCGGCGTTCAACGCCGCCGAGGCGCTGCGGCTGGGCTCCGACGGCAAGGCCGTGCTCGCGCTCTCGGCCGCCGGCGTCATCGTCTACTCCGTCGCGCTCGCCAACGCCGCCGCCGTCTGCAACCTGGCCACCGTCGTCGCGGCCGCCGAGGGCCGGGGCGGCTGCCACGCCCTGCTCAAGGCTCTCCTCCTTGTCCGGGGCGACGCTGCCACCGCCGTCGCCGTGGCCCTGCCGGCCAGCCTGGCCACTGCCGCCGTCGAGGGACTGTTCCAGTTCAGGGTGATGAGGCTGTACACGATCAACGGCAAGCTGAGCTCAGCAATGATTTGCGAAGGGTTCTTGATCGCCTACATCCACTCCATGATTTGTGCTCTTGACACTGTCATCACCTGCATGGTCTACCAGACCTGTAAGGCCAGCCATTCTTGTGATCTGTTGGAGCTGGAAGAGAAAGGGGATTTGAGAGCCTGAATTTCTTCAGAACTTTAATTACTAGATATTAGAGCACATCTTATACATGATGGTGATGCTCATTGATAAATTTTGAGTTTTGGTTTTTATCCTTTTTTTAATGATCTTGACAATGGTTAATTTCTGGCTCTGGGGACAGAGATGGTGTTAGTGTTAGGAAGTGCATCAGGTCCATCAGGTGGCTAAGGGGGTCAATCTGTAAATAATTGGAAAACAGGATCTATAAGATTTGGTACCATATGAATGAATAATTTATAATTTGGCATACATTACCTACTTGCTTCAGATAATTGAAGTTGTTTTTTTTTCTGATTAAGGTTGTTTTTGTTGTTTTCTGATGCTGTTCAGATACTTTAAGTAGTATCTTAGCTAGAAGGGCTCAGCTAATTGTTCAAGAAGCAATACTTTTATCTAGATGAAACAATCTGTAGGCTAGCAGCTTTTCGTCATAAATTACCAGCTACATGTTCCAAAATCATGCCATGTTTTGACATTTAAGAAACACATATTTGTAGTCACTCCAATGCCTGCAGCTGGATTATCTGATGGATAAGATCCACATCCTGACATGTCGCCTAAAGTTACCAACAATTTGGGTCAGTTGTAAGATCCTGAGCCCACCATTTCAAGTGCTCCTTTCCTTGATTCCAAAGCAAAGCAGTAGGCATGCATACTGCTATTGCCACTGCTACTACCACTACCTATCAGCATCAACTTGGAGAGGTCATCAGTCTGGCTGACCTGGTGAGTGAGTTGTAAAAATTTCAATGATCTCTACCAGCTTTTTTGTAACTTTCTGGCCTCCAATCGAATCCATACTCTCAGATCTGGGAAATATATATGGTTACACCACTTGCCCCATGCAGATTCCCAGTGCCACAATGCTACAAGAACTTTCTTCCAGTAGAAACATGGACTTTGGGTACCATTGGAGCACAAAAGTTGGACCTGGGGACTAGGTTACATACTAAATGGGTACACCAAAAGTTAGGGCATAGTAAAGTAGCTCTACTTTTGGAATGGCCACATGGGAAATAACTGCAGAAAGGCTTTGCTCTGTGTAACTGTGTTTCACTTCAGTTATAGTATGTTATACTGACATAAGGATGCACAATGGTGTCTTTAATTAATTTACTAATGAAGTGTGAGAGGAAAGAACAGTGCTTCTAGAACCTCAAATTGCCCCAGATTGCAAGCATTTCAGCTTTACCAAAAAAAAAAAAAATGCTGCAAAAGGTGGGTAGGGCATCAGAGTGAATGAATGGTGAAACAGAATGCAATATCTCCACGGAGAAGTGGAATGGGTATGAAAGGTTCCCAACGGAGGGTTTTCGATTTAAGCGGCGTAAAAAGTGGACAATTTTGGTGCAATTTTACCAAGAACACCAAGTTGCAGAACAGACTTCAGCAGTTAAGACTACTCACTGTCATATAAGATGTCAGAAATTCAATTGACATTTGACAGACAAGTTGAGTTTAGAGTTTCTCGGAAGGTCTAACACTGTCTTGGTCAAAATTCCTTTTTTTTTAAAAAAAATTTACTCCCAGCTACCCAGATAGATTTTCCACCCGGATTTCATTTTCAAGTGAGGTTCAAATGAGATAGCATAGTAGTACCATAGCATCTAAAAAATGGACATGGTACTAGTAGAAAATGATGCTATCATACATGAATCCTACTTAGGTGATGTTACCATGTTAGGAGAGAAGCATCTAGCCAAAGCAAACTTTAGCTTCAAGCATGGGTGATAAAGCCAACACCTATGATGAATAAAATAAGTAAAGAAACTGCTTACTATGGGATCAAATGTCCTTATCAAATTTCATTCTGAAATCACCCATGGAGGGTATGACCTAATGTTTCTTCCAAAAGGTTCAAGATCAACCAAACAAACAGTACGTGGGATTCTGAGTAGATGCAGCAACATTAGATAAGGACATTCTGGCCGATCTTGACACTGATGTGCCTGAAATTTGCAGTGATAATGCTCCAGGAGATCAAAACAGCAACATTCTTAGGAACATAGGTTATAAAAATATTTCCATAGCTTATTGCATTTAGGCAAGGAAGAGAGAAAGTGCCAAAGTTGAGAAAAGGGTATTGTGTCAGTATCCAGAGAAGAGCTAGTCTGAAATGAAGTAATAGGTGCCTGTTAAAACACTTTGCCGACTTCAGTTTACAGTAGATGGAGGATGGAGATGAAAGCAAGAATGGCTAAGGCCTCGTTTGGCACGGCTCCACTTCACAAGTGGAGCTGTTTTTTTGGCTTCAGCTCCACGAACAGCTCCACCGGTGGAGCTGGAGCTGTTTTGATAGATTGTTTGGCAAAACAGCTCCACCTATTTTATCATGCATGGTTGAGAGATGTCAATTGTCCAATATACCCCTGTCTATTTGGCTTGTAGTAACATCAAGAGCTGTATGTTTCTACATGATTTTTCATCCGAGTAAATTTGAATTCAAAAAAAAAATTAAAATTTAAAATAACACAAAGTATTAGCAACCAATATTTAATGGCGGTGGCGCTCCCTTCACGGTCGAAGACGAGAAGACCGAACAGAGGAACGGGAACGGGAGAATAGAAGAGCCGGTGGCAGATCGCGTAAATTTACGAAAGTACAAGGGCAGTGGCATGCGGGCCTACGGATGGAGCCGGGTGGAGCTACTTTTTTCAGCTCCATCTCGTACATATATTTTGTCCCAGCATGTTTTAAGAGACTCCTTGAGTGGAGCTATTTTGTTTTACCCCGTTTGGCACAAAACGGCTCCAAACAGCTCCAGGAGCCGGTGGTGGAGCTGCGCCAAACGGGGCCTAAGTGAAACCCAATAGTCACCAACGCTTTTAGTAATTACTGTGTGTGGGGACATGTAGACGTCACCCGTTTGTCGTTGCTCTTTTACCTTCAGTGAAAGTTATCTTCTGTTATTTTTGTTTCATCTTGTACTGAGCTGGAAAACTACAGCCATGACTGGCTTGGAATGGAAGTAAGAATTGAGAAAGCAAAAGTTAGTGTCACTAGTCTAGTTTAGCGTAGTGTAGAAACCCTAGTTCTTGCTTTCCCCAATTTCTTCAAACCTACCCCTAAATTTATCCTTGAGATCTCTGAACTTGTGTGTCCATTTCGGTGTGAGTCTGATTCATGCTACACAGGATCTGACAAAAGGTATCAGAGCATAGCTTGATTCTTGGATTAGAGGTCGAATCAATTGAGTGTTGGGTGAAATCTAGTGATTTCCCAGTAAAATCCCTGAGCTCGGTTCAATTTTTCACTCGCTAGGTGTAGTCTCTTCTCAGGACTAGATTTCGAACCCGAACCCTTTGTGTCTGCACTAGTCTCAAATCAAAACTAGTACACACAGCTAAATAATGATGATTACATAATCAACAATATTTTATTACAATAATAGAGAGTACCGACCTTCGAACCACTTATTACAAATGAGGCTACAAAACCTCACAAAATTACAAACTCAGCGGAAGTAAAAGAAACTCTAACGATAGACCATCAATTGACCATAGGCAATTGATTGGGCAACCTAAAACTCCGAAGACCCTTCGTCAAATCTACACGCATAGTAGTTGTACACTCCTCCTTCCATGTCTTCATATTTTTCTGAGATTTATTTGAGTGAAGCATGTGAGTACATAAAGTACTCCACAAGTCTTGGAAAAAATGCAATTATATGCAGAGCCTAACAAAGGAGGGATAATATGGTTCTTTTGAATAAAACAATATTTTATTTCAATTTCCATTATATATTTTCCAAAGAACCATTTTAACAAATTAATTGCAATATTTGAAACTAGATTAAATTTTATAGTGAAGGTTCCAACCACCTATACTAGTACACTGGCTTTATCCACCAAGTTTAAGTCTATGGGTTCCATCCACCCGCACTGGCTCTATTCGCTAGGACACACTCCCAAGAGTTCTAACCATTCCTGAGTTCTCAAAACTTTTACTTTGAAACCAAAACCAAATTCTACCATGTGAAAGCGCACTTTGCTAGTCCTTGACCGTGGGCATGGTTATTCGAATAGTTTTATACTCTGCAAATGTCGTACATTTTTATCCATAAGAGATAAGTTATCTTAATAACCAACATGCTTCCTTAGGCATGAAACCCAGATAATTTATCATAAAGCCTTTACCTCACTCCGAACTCGCTACACACCACCTGCTGATGTTTCACCGCTGAAGGGTTAAATCCATCGCAGTTAGAAACCCCTCTTGTGCCGTACATGCATATGAGTACAGTAAATCCTTGTACCTCACTGTGAGTAAAACCAGTAAACTTGGTACCTACTTACCACTGGTAATATCTAAACTACATTTTTGCAAGTTAATCAGCTAGGTCATACCTATTTAGACTTGTGGTTGTACCGTAGTACTTAGTTTGAACAATCATAAGTGTCGGTCCTTAATTGACTAGGACGGTACTTCCACAATACAAGTTCTCATCCTAAATCTGTACCAACCCAATCTTACCATCCACCTAAGTCTAAAAGCATTTTTGTCATTTTATTTTATTTTAAAAACACCAGCAATACCTATTGCCTTTAAGTTATTTAAATAAAATGATTAAAACATACGATATCAATTTTCCAACCTAAGGGTTAAAATGACTGAATAGCTAATCTAAGCAATTCTACCAATCTAAAATTATCAAATAGCATTGTAATCTTAATACTGAGACAAAGGAAACCTAGTGCAACAATGATACAAGGAATTCAACGTCAAACAAGGGCATAACAACAATTGGATTAACTATTATCCTAAAGATAAAAGTTATCATTTTATGTAACATAGCAATGCATTTAAATTTGAAATAGTAAAATGATTTTGGCAAACATAGGTACAAGATGATTGAAGGAGACTTGCCTTCTTGCATATTGACTGGTCCTTCTTGCTGTGGGTCAAAAAATTCTTCGGCAACGTCAGTTCTACACGTAAAACGGAAATACAAATAAATAAATAAATTCAAATAAAAATATAAAAATTTAAAATATATACTTGAGGAAAATTATGATTTATATGAATTTAGAAATTTGAATCACTAGATTCAGAGTTCGGACAATGGAGAACGGATTTTTAGAAGATCGAATGGAATAGAAATTCCAAAAATGCAAAACAGGGGAATATTCCTATAATCTTCTTTCTGGCATTTTGGGAATTTTTCTAGTCTATGACAGGTGGGGTCTGCTTGTCATTGGCTCTAGGAAAAAAAATCAAAAGCCAGCTTTTTTAAAAAAATCCTTTTATTCAAAAATACAAAAAAGATACCCGAATTTTTATTTACAAAAGTAACCTACTGTCGCCCAACCGTTGGGCGATTGGACACTATCGACCAAAGGTGGAGTGACAGAAAGCCAGTCGCCCAACTATTGGGCCACATAAATGCAATAGCCAAACAATAAATATTGTCGACTAACCATTCGGCGACAACGCCCTCTAGTCGCCTAACCATTCGACAACTGGATGGGCTATATAAGCCATGTGGCCAAGCAACTGGCTACCGAACACAAGAATAGAGAGAAGAGAAGAGAAGAGAGGAAAGAAAAAAAGAGGCGAAGAGGGGAGGGAGAAGGAGGAGATTCCCCTATGTCTACGAGGAGCGATTCGTCCGTAAGGTAAATTTTTTTTATCTTTTAGTCGATATTTTTATAGTAAGTAAATAATTTGTTTAGTGTAAAGAGTAGTATAACTAGCATCCGTAGAAAATTATAGTTAGAGGAAAAATAGTATAATTTCAGTTAGATGGCTGGAAAGAAAAGCAAGAAGAAAGGGGAAAGAAAATAAAAGGGAGGAGAAGCGCACGTATAATTAATTTATTTAGTTATGAATATTTAAATGTGAGGATCCCGTGGCATGTTACACTACTGTAAAAAAAATTTGATAGTGATGTTAAAATGCAAAACATTAGTAGACAACATTTATGATTAATTAAGAATGTCATAAATTTGCAGCATCGGCTTGTGTGGGAGTAGATAGGGAGTCGATGCGTATTCAGGCAAATGAAAGGGAGTGGTGTTGGTGCGAACCAGGAGGGGTTCAGATAGGTAAAGAGGAAGAGAGAGTGGGCCGGTAGTGGGTCAAGACTAATGGGCTGGCCAAGGATAAAATGAATATGTCCTTGTAAATTAAAATGTAGTAAGGCACCATAGCGTAGCGTATTATATGTCATCGTATACAAGTTAAATTTAATCTTACTTTACATTCCATGTTTTTTGTGCGTACATGCTAACTTCAAGTTGTTTTGCAGGTATGGCTCATGACCTTCGCGGATCGGACTGGCCTCTCGACTACTGGATGAGCACGTCAACTGCCTGCATCGCGCATCGTGCCATGTCCCGCATCCTACTAGCGTAGACAACGCGACTGAGTTGGGGTGATCTGCACGTGGACTCCTTGAATGGCCCAGAGGCTAGACCCACACTGGACAGACAGGTTTGCATCTCAACAGTACTCTCTTCTTGTCTTACGTAGCTCACATATTGATCTTTTTTTACTTCGCAAGCTCAGCGATGCCAGTCTACTACCTCTAGCTCGGATGGTGCAAGCCACAAAGGAGGACGGTTCGGCAGCAGTGCGGTCATGGACAATGGAGAGGTCTAGGCCGGGACGAAGTGGTCACGACACTTTCCATTCGACCGCTCCCTACTGACATCTCTGGTGGACCAGTAGCTGCCAAAGACGCATATTTTTCACTTCCTATTTAGGGAGATGGCCCCTACTCTGCAAGACATCTCCCTACTGCTTGGCCTCCCAATCGCAGGAGGTGTTACCTTCCCGCTGGAGGCCCCAGCCGGTTGGCGTAAGGACCTGCTGGGCAGGTTTCACGGAGTCCTTCCGCCTGCGGCCATGGAGGGGTGCTATGTCTTCCCACCGGAACGGATGCTCGACCCGTCCTTGCAGTGGCTCTCACAGTTCTAGGTATGTGGTCAACACCCTTCACATTCGGACCTCTACGCTCTACTTTTCATACTATAGTCTTATTTACTTTTTGGTTGTACTTGGGTCGAGCAAATGGACCTGGTCACCGATGAGCACTGGGTGTCGCGACACCTGAATGCCTACTTGTTATGGCTGTTTGGTTGGGTGTTGTTCACTAGCAGCCATGACGACACCGTCAACGTGTGGCTCATCGCTTACGCTAGGGGCATCAGTGACGGGGATGCCCCCAGATCAGCTAGGGTTCGGCCGCACTTGCC
The DNA here is from genome assembly GCA_017311315.1 of Dendrocalamus latiflorus. Classification (NCBI taxonomy): domain Eukaryota; kingdom Viridiplantae; phylum Streptophyta; class Magnoliopsida; order Poales; family Poaceae; genus Dendrocalamus; species Dendrocalamus latiflorus. The sequence continues at coordinate 7,478,161 of CM029650.1, forward strand.
GCCACCTATCATGGCTTGTGCGATGCGTGCCGCAGGTCAAGGCCAAAATCGGTCCTCGTGGGGTGTCCGCTCCTACTGCAGCTATGGTCATTCAAGCACTGTCCAGGCTTTCTGTTGCATCCAGGTTGGAGCCGTACGTGTCGTCAATGTGTTGTTGTGCACAAGGATCCCAGAGGTTGACATACCGATGCCTGGTTGACACTTCGTATGTCTGCCAGCGCCGTCCCGTCCAGTAGCACAGTAGGTGGGAGGGTCAGCGTGGCCATGTCTGGCATGTCAGACATCGTCGTGGCCTGACGAGGACGGAGGGTTAGCCTAGGCATAGCCCCATACACCACCAGCGCCGAAGTATCTGGGTCCTCTGCAATCATCCAGCTTCGCCACGTTAGGCACGTACGACTTGTCGTACTTCACTTTGAATAGCTTTGCACGCACCATGGCGCTAGCCGAGGGTACATTGCATATCCGTTTGTTTTCTCCCATTACTTTACTCACGAACTAACAATATTTGCACTGCAGGTCTTGCACCCACTAAGAGATTGGGGGCCTCCCCAGGCGACATAGACATGGATGCCTACTTTGCAGACCCGGACCCGCCATCTCAACCCACACCCCCTGAGGTTCTCTCCGGGTCACAGCTCGGGGGTGCACCAGTACCCACACAGCTGCCAGTGCTGTCCACCCCTCAGGCTTTGGGAGCTCGTTAGGCAAGGGCTCCCGACCGTCTTTCCCTATTGGTGTCGAGGCCCCGACACCCGGTGCAGAGGAGGAGGCCCAAGCAGGGCCGTACGGGAGGACACTGAGCTAGACTGGGCCATGGTGATGAGGGAGGGGGTGTTGGGGGTGATGTTGGGGGGCCTAGTCACATCTTAGGAGCATGTGACAATTTTTCTAAAACTTTTATACCTCATTTAGTCTCTGTTTGTAAATAGTAGCCTTTATTAGCATTTAAATTAAGTGTCTAAAAATTTCCTTTGAACATCGCCTTCAAATATTTTTCATAGCTTAATGACATGTTGAACAACACCACTGTGAATTTTCATAATTTTTGGAGGTTGTTTGCTATTTTAAATAATTTTCATAATATGAAAAAAATGCGCTAGTCTCTAGTCACCCAACCGTTGGGCAACAGGAGGTGTTGTCACCCAGCAGTTGGGCGATAGCACTTGTCATCCGATAGTTGGGGGACTACATTCTTGTCACCTAACAGTACAGCTAAGGCCTGCGTGTCGCTTGGCCATTGGACGACAAGGTCCAGTTGCACAACGGTTGGGCTACAGGGGTTACTTTTGTAAAAAAATAAAAACACAGGTATATTTTTGTATTTTTGAATAAAAAGAATTATTTAAAAAATTCTTAAAAGCCACTCATGACCTACTGTTTGCTAGCCAACGACTCTACCATTGAGTTGTATTATCACATGTGAATGCTACTCAATACAAATTAGTTCAATGAGGCACAAATGCTAAGCTATTGCATAGCTTACATGGTGTCCTGCCATGGCTCAGCCGTGGCCATGCTAGCAGAGGGCTAGGGCGGCTTGGGGACTAGTTAAGCGGGTCCGCTGGGGCCTAAGGAGAGGTTGGATGAAAGCAGCATCGACCAGTGTGGCCCACGGCGGCTGTAGCACGCTTGGAAGCGACGACCAAAATGGTGGCGAGGTGACGGTGGGGGCCAGCGATGGATAGAATGAGCATGGGTAGCACCTCAGTACATGGATCACGCCGAATGGGTTTGTTTGGCTAAAAGATGGCCAGGGATGGCACGTAATGGTGAGGACGTCTGATATGGTGGTGGCGCATGGTGGTGAAGCTCCTCAGCCAACCATTGGGCGAGCTAAGGAAAGCGATGAATTGATGAGTAAATGAAAAGGAAAGTGATGAATTGATTGCTAGCATAAATTTGAACAGTTTCCAAGTGAAGATGATGAGGGAAAATGGCCCTTGGCTAGTTGGAGACTTAAGCTTGTTGGTCTGGACGCTAGGTAGAAGAAAATGAATAGTAGCCATAGCCTAAAGAATACAAGGAAGGAAGGAAAGAAGTTAAATGAGAAAGGAAAAAGGAAGTGTGGTGACTTGTCGCCATTCGACTGAAGTGAGCCACACAAGGGGCAACCGTGGGATGGGTTCCCCGCTGGAAATATTTTATTTTTTCAAAAGTCATATTAGGCTTTAATTAATTCAAGAAAATCCAAATAAAATCACAAAAATTTTAAATAATTAATTGGAATTAATTTTTAAAGAAAACAAAATTTTTGGAATGTTAGAAACCTACCCCCCTTAGAAAGAATCTTGTTCTTGATATTCGAACGGACTGGAAATAGGCTAGGAAACTTTGCTCTTAGATCCTCACACTCACAAGTTGCTTCTGACTCTGAATGGATGCTCCACTGCACTTTACATAACTTCAGGGTCTTGCTTCTTGTGCGATGCTTAGCTTCATCCAAAATTTGACTGAATACTTCGGATAGGTTAGGTCCTCCTTCAATTCAAGTTCTTCTAGTGACATTTGCTCTTCTGGAACTCTCAGACACTTGTTCAGCTGAGACACATGGAAGATGTTATACACAAACTGACAACTACGGTGGAAGCTTCAACTCGTAAGTGACTTCTCTTCTAGCCAGAATAGGACATGGTCCAATAAATCTGGGAGCAAACTTCCCACTTACTCTAAAATGGTGCATTCCCTTGAGAGGCGAAACTTTCAGATACACATGATCGCTCAGTGCAAATTCTAACATCCTACGGTGATTGTCTGCATAACTTTTCTGTCTTCTTTGTGCTATTTTCAATTTGTCCTGAATCAAGCAAACTTGCTCTTCGGCATTCTTCAACACATTTGAGTCCAAACATTTGTCCTTTTTGGTCTCTTTCCAATACAATGGTGTCCTGCATTTTTTGCCATACAAAGTTTTTAACGGAGACATTTGCAAGATTGATTGATAACTATTATTGTAGGAGAATTCTGCATAGAGCAAACTTTCCTCCCAACTAGTTTTATTTGCCAAGGCATAAGGTCTGAACATGTCTTCCAATATTTGATTTACTCTTTCTGTTTGACCATTTGTTTGTGAATGATATGCTGTACTAAATTTTAAATTTGTGCCCAAAATTCCATGCAACTTCTACTAAAATCTTGAAGTGAATTGAGATCCTCAATCTGACTTGGTCTTCTTTGGAACTCCATTCAAACACACGATCCTTAACATACATAGCTCTACGAGTCTATCTCCTGAGTATGTGGACTTCACTGGAATGAAATGTATGACCTTTGTTAGACTATCTACAATAACCCAAATTGAATCGTACCCTGACTTTGTTCTTGGCAATCTAGTTATGAAATCCATACCAATATCTTTCCATTTCCACTCGGGTATCTGCAAAGATTGCAAAAGTCTACCAGGTCTCTGGTGTTCAGCTAATGAATTGAATATTTGGATTCATGTGTTTCCTTCAGAATTAACTCCTTTATTTCTTTCTACTCGGGTATAAGAATTCTTTTTCCAAACCAAGGAATATGTTCTTTATCTTCTGAAAATCCAGATGCTTTGCCTTTCTTCATGTTATCTTTGATTTTCTTAACATATTTGTCCTCTTTTTTAGCTGTCTTGATTTGATCCTCTAAGGTTTGTTGCACCTTCAAAGTAGCTAGAAATACTTCCTTAACTACTTCCAGAATGACTCACTCAAATTCCTCAAGAAGTGCAGATTGATTTCCTTGAATCATCATATTATTACAATAGCTCTTCCTATTCAAAGCATTAGCTACTACATTAGCCTTCCCTAGATGACAATGTATTCCAGCATTATAATCCTTTATTAACTCAAGCCATCTTCTTTGTCTCAGGTTGAGATTAGGTTGGGTAAATATATACTTCAGACTCTTGTGGCCCATGTAGATCTCACAATGATTACCAATCAAACAATGCCTCAGTATTTTCAGAACATGCACGACGGTGGCTAGCTCTAAATCATGGGTTGGATAGTTCTCCTCATGCAGACGCAATTGTCTTGATGCATAAACTACTACTTTTCCTTCTTGCATCAGTATATAGCCAAGACCTTGTGTTGATGTATCATAGAAAACATCAAAATCTTTCCTGATGTCTAGAAGTGTTTGCACTATATACAAGTTAACCTCTTCTTCGGTTCTTGAAAACTATCCTCACAAGCTTTAGTCCATTCAAACTTTTTTTCTTCTTTAGCAATTGGGTGAGAGGTCTCGCAAGCTGGGAAAAACTGGGTGAGAGTTTATAATGCGAAAGTGTAAATCAAATCAGTTTTGCACAAATAAGGCCTAAAACATCTAGGTTCACATAAGTGCACTAACACCTTAAGCCTTTGTCAAAGTTTGCAATCATAGAGTGACAAGCAATCAATTTAATTCTAGGAATATAAATTACTTGAATATAAATTGTCGGGACCAGATTTCCAAATTTGAACCCTCTGTATATTACCGGACTAATCCCAGATCAAAGCTAGTGTGCACAGCCAAACAGTGATGATTACATAACCAACAATGCTCTATTATAATAATAAAGAGTACATGTCTTATAGCCACTTTATTACAAGTGAGGTTACAAGACCTCTCAAACTAACAAAATACAGTGAAAGCAGAAATAAACTTTGATGATGACCCATCAATACGCCATAGGCAATTGACTGGGAAAGCGCAATCTAGTACTCCAGAAAGCCTTCGTCGAATCTACACGTGAAGCAGTTGTAATCTCCTTCTTGACCTTCATAATTCTCTAAGAGTTGTTTTGAGTGTAGCATGTGAGTACATAAAGTACTCTACATGTCTTGGAAAAAATGCAGTAGATGCATGGCTTAACAAAGAAGGATAATATAATTCTTTTGCACAAAGCAGCATTATGTTTCAAATACCATAATAAATTCTCAAAAGCATCAATTTAACAAAGTAATTGCAATAACTGAAACTAAATAAATTCTCTAGTGAAGGTTCCAACCACCAATACTAGTAAACAAGCTATAACTGCGAAGATTCAAGACTATGGGTTCTATCCACCCGTACTAGCTCCATCTGCCAGGGGACACTTCCGAGAGTTTCATCCACTCCCGAGTTCCCAAAACTTTTACTTTTGAAACCAAAACCAAAAGATCTACCATGTGAAAGCGCACATCACCCGTCCTTGACCGTGGGCACAGCTATTCGAATAGTTTTACACTCTGCAGAGGTTGTATAATTTTACCCACAAGAGATAAATCATCTTAATAGCCAACATGCTTCCTTAGGCATGAGACCGAGATAATTTATCACAAAGCCTTTACCTCACTCCAATCTAGCTAGACACCACACGCTGAGGTTTCACCACTGAAGGGTTAATCCACCAAAGTCAGAAGCCACCTCTTGCACCATATGAGTATAGTAAATCTCTGTACCTCACCGTGAGTAAATCAGTAAATCCTTGGTACCCACTTACCACTGGTGATATCTAAACTAAACATTTGTGAGTTATTCGGCTAGGTCGTACCCATATAGACTTGTGGTTGTATGGTAGTGCTCAATTTGGACAATCACAAGCTTCGGTCCTTAATTGACTAGGACGGCACATTCACAATACAAGTTCTCATGCTAAATCCACAGCAACCTAATCTTACCATCCACCCAATTCTTACAGCAACAATACCTATTGCCACTAAATTACTTGAATAAAATATTAAAGCAAGCAATATAAATTTTTCACCCGAAGCGTTATACTGACCGACTAGCTTGTCTAAGCAATTACTACCATTCTGAAATTAACAATATCATAATAATCTCAATACTGAGATAAGGAAAGTCTAGGGTGACAAAGATACATGGTTGTTGATGTCAAATGAGGGCATAACAATTATCGGTTGAACTATTATCCTTAAAACAGAAGTTACCATTTTATGTAACATAGCAATGCATTTAAATTTGAAATAATAAAAAGAATTTCGGAAAACATAGGTACAAGATGATCGAAGGAGACTTGCCTTCTTTCACGTTGTTTGGACCTTCCGGCTGCGGATCAGACAACTCTTCTGCAACATTGAGTTCTACATGCAAAAATGACAAACCCAAATAAATAAATAAATAAATAAATAAATAAACATAAACAAAGTCACAAAAATACAGAATATATATACTGGAAGGATATTTATGATTTTATATGAATTTGGAAATTTGAATGGGTGCAAACGGAGTTAAGATGAAGAAATACGTCTTCCGGAAGTGTTTGCCGTGGTCAGAGGGTTCTGATCTTCGGAGAGTAGTCGGAAGCTACCAAGTGGTCAAAAGGCTATGGTAGCGGTCTAAAGTCGAAGGTTAAATATGGTCGAACAGCTCTGCATGGTCTTGGCCACCGAGTGGTTGAAAAAGCTTACTAGCTGGTCAGAAGGATTAGAGTCGGAGGGATCTAACGGTTCGGAGTAGTCGAAGGAGTCGATCAGCTTGGGTGGTCGAACAGTTGTGATCGGATGGGTGAATGCGGTTGGAAATTTAGACGTAGTTGGAAGGAGTGGTCGAAAAGTTTGAAGTGGTCGAAGTCGGGGGCTACCGTAGTTGGAGAAATACGAAAAGAGCTGGGGTACCTCGATGCAGCCTTTGGGTGGTCGAAAATTGGAAGCTCTATAGAGTGGTCAGAGTAGTTATAGTGGGCAGATCTGTATGTGGTCGAAACCTACGAGAATTGTTGGACTGCCCAGAGTGATCATAGTCAACGAGGATGCTGTAACCGTCCAGGGTGATCGTAACACTAAGTGTGGCCAAGAGGCCAGGAGTGGTCGAAGACTATAAAGTGGACGAAAATGAGGGTGGTCAAAGGATATAACGTAGTTGAAGGATAGAATGTAGTCGAAGGTGACTGCAGACGTGTGTAGGACCGAAATGGCGACAGAGGGGGGGGGGGTGAATGTCACTCTCTTCAAAAATATGCCCCCGAGAAGTCGTACACTGATTTTTCAAAAAGATGTAGAACAAAGCAACTCACAGAAAATTAATTTTGCTGAAATCTTAAACGCATGCGATACTAAAAAATTCAGCATAAATCAGAGATTAACCAATAAAAATTTCAGCTGAAAATAACACCGTCTGGATTGCATGCAAAAAGGTTGAAGATCAGCAAAAGAAAGAAAAGAAAGGGGATACTAGAAGAAGAGCTCACGTTTGAACAAAAGAGCTTGGAGTGCAGACTAACAAAACAAAAGAAAAGGAGCTCACAAAAGAAGAAAGCAAGGATCGGTTGCTGCAAAACAAAAATGAATCCCAAGGCTGCAACCTTCAACCAAAACTGCACTGCTGCTCATAAAGAAAAAGCTGGGCGAAAAACTAATTTCATTTCTGCTGGCCGAAATACCTTCATGCTGGCCAACTCTTGAGAACATGCAGAAACTAAGAGTTGGATGGCACAAATCTCACGAGACAACCAAAAGGAATGCCACAAGAAATAACTTGCTGGCCGAAAGCAGTACTGCAGCAAAAATCATTGCCGATAGTAAGAAATGAGAGATCCAACAGAGCATTCATTTAATGCAGTCTTTGTGCACAGGTCGGCACTGCAATAAGTGGCCGAGAGCACCTCCTTGCTGCCAAGAACTTGCAGATAAAGACAGCAAAAAAAATCTACCAACCCAAAAGAGAAACCAAGAGCTCCTAGCAATTGATGTATGCTGCCGACCAGATTGATTGCACAGAAAAATAGACTAACAAGATAGAACACAAGAAATCATGAAATCGATACAGAGACATACATGATTGACATAGAGTGTTTACATACTGCCCTACTACTTTCAAGAACTCAATCTAAGTCCCCAAACGCCTGGAGAGCATAGAGAAAAGCTCACACCTCCTCTCTTTCTCTCTTTCTCAATTTTTTCATACAAGGAGAGAATCAAATGAAACCCTAACTCTTACACCCACTCTCTCAAAAATTCAGCACAACCTCTCCCTCTCCTTTTATAGCCTTCCACTAATGGGTTTGCACATGCTTTACCCATTAGGTCACCACCTACTCGATGCTTTATCCAACCCGCTTCCTTTAGTGCAGCTTTGCGTTTTTACCGAAACGCCCCTTGCGCACCTTCCAGGAAGCTTCCTCCTTTCTTGCCTTGCAAGCCTCGCAGCCACCTCGAGCCCTTGCCGTCTTCGATACCTCCCGACCGTTCTGACCTCAGTGCCACCTGCGCCTAGTCCGGTCCACCGTGTCTCGCCACGACTCCGCCTCGATGTCCCGCAGCCAACACAGACAAGAAACACATCAAATAGCACCGCTCGATACATTTAAACATAAATGCATTAATGAAATAGCCCAAACCTGACAAGTCGACATAATATGCAATCTAAACCCTTTGACCAGGTTTGACCAAGTCCGACCGAGTCCTTTGCACCACGCAACGACATGGTCCGAACCAACCAAATCAAACTCTACTTCCCTAAACCGATGTCAATTACTCATCACACACATGAGATGACCTCCACATGGTCTCTCAATCTCCCCCTTGATGAGTATATTAACAAACCCCGAAAAAGCACAAAGTTGAGTTTGAAATGCAAGAAAGAAGTCAAACATGGTCCAAAGGAAGAAAATGAAGCTAATGACCATGTCGACACAAGGAGCAAAAGAAAGAGCAATTTTTCCTCAAAGCTCCCAAAATGGCTTTTTCTACCACTATTCTCCCCCTTTTGGCAATAAACACATCAAGGATGCAAGGAAGAGAACAAGTCATGGAAACGGATGAAATGGCTGAAGTTTGATTATTCTAAGCATTTAGAGCCATGAGAATTATCCATAATGACCAGAACGAATTACACCAAGCCATAACTCAATAAAAGGCTATCTAGATCATGACACGATATGTATAAGCCAACTAGAGCAAATAGATGTCAAACTGAAATATAGTGCATTTCGTGAGCAAGTCAAGTCATCAATAAGTAAAGTCTAGCTAGAGATATCCAAGGATGATGCAGGCCATGTCAATAAGCTAAGCGGAAACAAGAAGCTAGCATTGAGTCAATTAGAGTGCTACAAGCTAAAGAGTTTATCATTTGTTTAAGCACTTTTCATTTTTAGATGATTAAGCAAATTTTGCACAATTGACACATTTTCTTTTAAAGCTTATGGCTGTTTCCAACCAGAAATTTTATCATGTGCTAGATCTCAAGCCTTATGTGACTACTCCAAGCGAGAAGCTTAAGAAGATAGTCTAGGTCATCCAAAACTCCCCCTGAGTTCATGCCTAGTGCAATGGCAAGCCGTCTCATGAGAAAGAATTGGTGAAATCAGTTTTTTCGCACATAAAAAGAGATCTTTTTGCTTTTAACAGGTTGTGCTAACTCATGATGTATCAGGATACTAAAATAGCTCAATCTAAGACTCACCCTAGATTCAAGACTCAACTCAACCTATTTGACTTGGCATGAGTCATACAAGGATAACTAAAGATAGACTAAACTCAAATGCTAGCATGACAAGTGTTAATTCAAGTTGAGTAATTTTTAATTAATTTATCATGGCAGAAGCTAGTCTACACATATAAAGTCATGATAAATCTAGCAAATAAAAACAAGTCATGGCAAGGTGTAAAGCATTGTAAACATGTCATAGCAGGATAATAATCAAGGCTCAATGTAGTTATATTACAATGCAGCATGCTAGAAATGCAGAAAATCCAGCTCCCCCTCAACATTAGATGCAACTTTTAGTTCAAGTTGAGTTATGTCAATATTAAGCTCCAGAAGCTCCCAAATGAACTCCCCCTGAACCAAAGCAATAAATCCAGAAGCTCAGACTGACTCTCATCTACCCCATATGACTCTAGGACTATTAGACCGGTAATCTACCTCACTAGGGAGCAAACACGTACCCTGTCTACCCAAGGGTGGCCCGACCCTTGCTAGAACCTAAAAGGAGTGAGTGGGCTCGACCTAGTGAGAGAAGAGAAGCGGCTAATAGAGCAGGATCCTAGGTCACAAGATGAGAAGAAAACATCTAAGCAGCTAGACTAGAGAAACACTCTAACCTATGCTAGGACTAACCCAATGCACCCCGAATGCAATGCAACAGAAATGAGACAGAAGCATAATCAATATAGTAAAGCAGTAAAGCCCAAAGTTCCCCCTCACTACAGTCCATAAGGACAAACCACCCCAAGCTCTCCCCGCAGAGCTGAAAACCTCGAGCTATCCAAGGCTTGGTAAAGATGTCAGCCAACTGGTGGTCACTCTCCACAAACTGGAGCACTATATCACCCTTCTCCACATGGTCTCTAAGGAAGTGATATCGGATATCAATATGCTTGGTCCGAGAGTGCTACACTGGGTTTTTAGCAGAAGTGTTATCACAGAAGAGTGGAACACTGTCTATGACTAACCCAAAGTCCCGTAGGGTCGAAGCCATCCAAAGCACTTGGCTACAACAACTAGCTGCAGCAACGTACTCGGCCTCTGCGGTGGACTGTGCAACACCGGACTGCTTCCTCGAAGACCAGGAAACAAGAGAAGTGCTAATGAATTGGTAAGTGCCAGAAGTGCTCTTCCTATCTATCCTACAGCCGGCAAAGTCTGCATCCGAGAAAGCTCTCAAGGAAAGACAGGAAGAAGAAGAGTACCAGATACCATAGTCAATGGTAGCTCGAAGGCACCGAAGAATGCGTTTCACCGCCTGGCGGTGAGATACGCGAGGAGAAGCCTAAAACCGAGCACAAAGACACACATCGAAGTGTATGTCCGGTCTCGAGGCAGTGAGGTACAAGAGGGAGCCAATCATACTCCTATACTCCTTCTGATCAACTGGCTCACCATCCTCATCTGGGTCGAGTGAAGCTGAGGTAGCGATCGGAGTGGACACCGGCTTACCATCACTCATATCGAAGCGCTTCAGGAGGTCTCGAGTGTACTTGCCCTGATGCAAGAAGGTACCCTCCCGAGTCTGCTTGATTTGGAAACCAAGGAAGAAGCTTAACTCGCCCATCATGCTCATCTCAAACTCCGAGCTCATGACATCGGAAAACTGGGAAACGAGAGCATGCGAGGAGCTGCCAAAGATGATGTCATCCACATAAATCTAGACGAGCAAGAGGTCGGTGCCATGCCGACGAATGAACAAGGTCTTATCCACCTTACCCATCTCAAAACCATGACTCAACAAATAGGACTTAAACCTCTCATACCAAGCTCTAGGTGCCTGCTTAAGTCCATACAACGCTTTGGAAAGCTTGAAAACATGGTTAGGGTATTTGGGGTTTTTGAAACCTGGAGGCTATCTCACATAGACTTCTTCCTCAATGAATCCATTAAGTAAGGCACTCTTGACGTCCATCTGGTAAAGCTTGAAGCCCTTAGAAGCTGTGAAAGCAAGCAGAATTCTAATGGCCTCAAGTCTAGCTACAGGGGCAAAGGTCTCCTCGAAATCAAGACCCTCAACCTGAGAGAACCCCTGAGCTACCAGTCTAGCCTTGTTTCGAATAACCACTCCATCCTCGCTCTGCTTGTTCTTGAACACCCACTTAGTCCCAATGATATTGTGACCTCGCAGGGGCTCGACAAGCGACCAGACCTTGTTTCTCTCGAAATTTTCTAGCTCCTCATGCATGGCATTGACCCAAAACTCGTCGGAAAGAGCATAAGAAACATCTTTGGCCTCGAATGAGGCGACAAAGGCAGAATGGAGACAGAATTGAGACATGCCAGATTTTGAATGAGTGACTCGCTCAAACAGGTCTCTAATAATCTGCTCAGAAGGATGGTCTTTCTGAATGTGTCTAGGAGGTCCAGGATGAGATGAAGAAGTGGCCTCTACCTCGTGAGCTGACGGGGTAGGAACAGAGCCACTAGCTCCAGAAGAAGCAGAAGGCATGGGCTGATCTTCTCGAGGTGCGGTGGAAGAAGGCACCTCAAGGGATGGATGAGGGACTGGATCAGGTAGACAACCATCGTCTCCATCGTCCTCGTCATCCACGAAGATGGTCTCGGACTGCTCTAACGAACCTGAGATATCGGGCCTAGTCCCCAGACTGGCCTCATCAAAGGTCACCTCACAGGTTTCTACCATTTTGCTAGACTCATAGTTCCAGACCCTATAAGCCCGCGAAGAAGGCGAGTAACCTAGAAAGATCCCATCACAAGAGCGTGACTCGAACTTGTCTAGGTTCCCGAACTTCAAAATAAAGCACTTGCAACCAAACACACGAAAATGAGAGACGCTGGGCTTTCGCCCATATCTCAGCTCATAAGAAGTGCGGTGCAAGTGTGCCCGAAGAAAAACTCAATTCGAAACATGGCATCGATTCGCAATGGCTTCAGCCCAAAACTTCCTCGGTGTAGAGTACTCATCAAGCATAGTCCTGGCCATCTCGACTAAGGTACGGTTCTTCCTCTCCACAACGCCATTCTGCTGAGGGACGTGTGGAGAAGAGAACTGGTGCTCTACACCTGTCTCACCACAGAAACTCTCAAAGTAGGAATTCTTGAACTCCGTGCCATTGTCACTGCGGATCGCTCGTAAGGCACCTGGAAGCTCAACAGAAAGCCTACTAAAAAGACCTCAGAAATGTGAAAACGTCTCATCCTTCGAGGCTAAGAAAAACACCCAAGAATACCTCGAGAAGTCATCGACCACAACAAGAACATACCACTTCCCTCCTGCTGACTGCACTCGAGCTGGTCCAACTGTGTCCATGTTGAGCAGCTGTCCCGGTGCATCGGTCATAGTAACTGTGACCGGAGGATGAGAAGCGGCAACCATCTTGCCGTGCCGGCATGGAGCACAAACAAGATCTTTGACCATATTGAGTTTCGGCAGACCACGAATGAGATCGTGGCCACTAACTCGGGTCAAATGGTCAAATCCAATATGACCAAGTCTCCTATGCCAGAAAGAGAGATCGCGGGACTCAGAAGCAACTAAACACCTGAGAGGATCACCAGAAGACTCAGAAAACTCAGCACGAAAGATCCTCCCATAACGAGAAATCCCGCAAACCAGACTACCCGAAGAATCAAGAATTTTGCAATTGTTTTTATTAAAGCTCACCTCGAAACCGTCATCGGTAAGCTGAGAAACTGAAAATAAATTGTACTGCAGCTTACTAACCAAGGCAACATCTTTCAAAATGAAAGAATCATTCACGCGCACAGTAGCTTTGGCGATGACGCGCCCAGATGAAGCATCTCCGAAGGTGATCTTCTCATCACCTGGAGCACGGGCTAGGGAAGAAAACCAACAAGAATCTCCGGTCATGTGTCGTGAACACCCGGAGTCGACGAGCCAAACCTTTCCCTTCACTGCCCGGCGAACCTGAGTCAACAAGAGAGTAAAGTCTCAGTACTGGGGTAAATCAACAGTGATTTTGGCACCCAATACTGAGTAACACATCGAGCAGATGAAGTAGTCAAGCACGACTGACCTCTGTCTACCCTACGCTCTCTGTCACTCGAAGCAGAAGGTCTATGAGCAGACCTGAAGCTGTTGCTAGGTCCAACTGCTACGAGGGAGCGAGTCGAAGCATCTGCAACATGCTGAACACGCCGCGGGTAGCTATCTCGATGGGGAAAACGAGATCTACCCTCAGGACGGCGGAAGTCACGACCAGGAGCATATCGAGGACGAAAACCAGAAAACTCAGTAAAACCGAGTCCTCGATACTTCCCAAACACAGACTCAACAGTCCGAGACCTCGTGTTGGTCTTAGGTGCACTCAAGGTCTGGGGACGACCCTGAATACGCCCAAGAGACTCAACACGGTCTCTACACGCGATCTTGACGCGCCTAAAGCATTGATCGACTGTGTGTCCATCCTTCTGACAGAAGGTGCAGTGATACTTCACCCTCTGAGAGGTAGAAGTAGCACGGGGAGGCTTCGCCTTCTGAGAGGCTGAAGCAGTAGGTGGAATCGCCTTACTGTCAGAAATCCCCTAGACATAGCCCGCTGACTTAAATTGGACTTTCTCGGTCCTGGACTTAGTCTCGATCACACCTGGTGCTATGGGTCTGAGCACGGCAGGTGGATGCTTCCTCATGTCCTCATAAAAATCATATCCTAGACCTTGATTAAATCTGCAGATCTTAGATTGGTCTAGAATAAGATTGAGCTTCTTTTTGCCTCCTACAAATCTCTCGAGAGTGTTCATAAGGTACTGACACTCCCGAAAGAGAGAGGTGCAAGAAGAGCAGGGGGAAGAAGAGACAGCAGAAGGTAAGGGAGCAGAAGAAGAACCAACAGCAGAGGGAAGAATGGCTTGTGCACGCACAACCGACTCTGAAGGGACAGTCCTACTGCTAGCCAGTTGGTTCACGTCGCTAAGCGTCTCAACCTTACCCTGGGGCTTCTCTCCCTTCTCCACAATCACATTACAAGCACAATGTGGCTTCTCTAGAAGATCCTTAGTTAGCTTCACACATTTCTCATCCAATGCAATCAAGTCAGATTTTAGTTTGTTACAATTAATGCATGGTGAGCTAACAGGGTCTTTAGAAGCAAACTGAGCCAACTTCCTATCATGATCAATCATATCTTGAAACTGTTTGGAGACAGCTTCAAGTTCAGTAGTTAACTTAGGACAATTCAAGCATGAATCAATCGGCTCAAGTAAAGAAGCTTGTAGTTCAGCAATTTTATGATCTGCCCATTTTAAGTTCATCTTCAAGTTATTGCAATTTTCATAAGACTCGGGCAGATCAAGGAGCATGGCATAAGGTCCTCTAGCAGCAATGTCCTTAACCTAACATGAGGTGTGAGAAGTAGTCTCATCAGTAGTAAGTAGGGTAACAGCCATCCTACTCAACTCTAACTCAGCAAGCAGACTAACATTCTCCACCTTAACAATATCAAGCTCGGAGGACACACTATCATGCGAGGTCCTTAGTTTCTCCATGTCACCCAACAGAGCACAGCATGTATCACAATCATCACGGGAGGGAGCAGATGTAAGTGAAGTAAGCTCATGTGATAGTCTATCTACTTCCTTCTCTAACTCAGTACACCTAGCCCTAGCTCTAGCATGAAAACCACCTAGCTTAAGAAAAGCATGATTGAGCTGGTCGTAGGTGGGGCATACCTCGTCCGAGTCGGAGTACAGCTCGCTGTCGCTCAGTTCGCCCTTGAGGGCCATGAAGCACATGCCGGAGAAGTCGTCGCTGTTCTTGGGATCTTGGTCACCCGTCCCGTCGTCGTCGCTCCATCCCTCCACCTCGCTGAGGTCGAGGTCGTCGAAGGCGGTGAGGACGCGGTGGAAGAGCTTCTTGGCCTTCCCGAAGTCGCGGAACTTCTTCTTGCCTTGAGGGTGCGTTGGAGTCTTCTTGTTGCGGTTCTTGTCGGTGTAGTCGTTCTTGCCCGAACCGCCGTAGTCGTTCTTGCCCTTCTCCAGCTTGGGGCAGTTTGCCCGAATGTGGTTGGGGCCACCACACTCGAAGCAAATCACGGGTCCACACCTCTTTCTGTCCCTCCTCCTCTTGTAAGCATGGGAAAACTTTCGAGCTAGGAGGGCTAGTTGCTCATCCTCGAGCTGCTCTAACTGATCATCAGTTACATCACATAGAGCAGCAAGGGAGAAACCGCAAAGCGAATCAGAAGAAGGACCAGAAGAAGAAACGAGATCGGTGACCAAGGCCATCGACTGTGACTTCGACCTACGAGAGACAACGTCAATCTCGTGAGTCTTGAGGTGCGAGTACAGCGCGTCAAGAGTCAAGGTCGAGAGGTCTGTCGTGTCTTTGATGGTGGTCACTTTCATCTCCCAAACACGCAGATCAAGTGCTGCGAGCATCTGACGAGCGTTGTCCGAGTCGGGGTATGTGAGACCGACCGCTCGGAGGTTGCTCAAGATCTTGTGGAAATGCGCGAAGCACTCATCGAGGGACTCACCAGCAAGCATCTCGAATTTGTTGTATTCTCGCTTGAACTGGTCCTGTCGAACCGTCTTGATCTGGGTGGTACCCTCATGGTATGCGTCGAGGGTCACCCAGATATCGTAGGTGGACGACAGGTGGGAGATGCGATCGAACTCGCTACGACTCAAACCCTGGATAATGATGTTCCTTGCCTTAGCGTTTTCCTCAACATCATGCATATTCCCAGCATTGATGTTCTCATCGGCGGGAACAACAAACTGGACCTTGACCTTGTGCCAGATAGCATACCCCTGAGCCTGGATGTATGTCTCCATTCGGCTCTTCTAGAAGGGGTAATCAATGCCATCGAAAATGGACGGCTTGGTCGAGTACTTGTCCGTCGCCATGGCTCTTGAGATCGGTTAAGATCTATTGATTAGAGCTAACCTGCTCTGATACCAATTGTAGGACCGAAATGGCGACAGAGGGGGGGTGAATGTCACTCACTTCAAAAATACGCCCCCGAGAAATCGTACACTGATTTTTCAAAAAGATGTAGAACAAAGAAACTCACAGAAAATTAATTTTGCTGAAATCTTAAACGCATGCGATACTAAAAAATTCAGCATAAATCAGAGATTAACTAGTAAAAATTTCAGCTGAAAATAACACCGTCTGGATTGCATGCAAAAAGGTTGAAGATCAGCAAAAGAAAGAAAAGAAAGGGGACACTAGAAGAAGAGCTCACGTTTGAACAAAAGAGCTTGGAGTGCAGACTAACAAAACAAAAGAAAAGGAGCTCACAAAAGAAGAAAGCAAGGATCGGTTGCTGCAAAAGAAAAATGAATCCCAAGGCTGCAACCTTCAACCAAAACTGCACTGCTGCTCATAAAGAAAAAGCTGGGCGAAAAACTGATTTCATTTCTGCTGGCCGAAATACCTTCATGCTGGCCAACTCTTAGAACATGCAGAAACTAAGAGTTGGATGGCACAAATCTCACGAGACAACCAAAAGGAATGCCACAAGAAATAACTTGCTGGCCGAAAGCAGTACTGCAGCAAAAATCATTGCCAATAGTAAGAAATGAGAGATCCAACAGAGCATTCATTTAATGCAGTCTTTGTGCACAGGTCGGCACTGCAATAAGCGGCCGAGAGCACCTCCTTGCTGCCAAGAACTTGCAGATAAAGGTAGCAAAAAAATCTACCAACCCAAAAGAGAAACCAAGAGCTCCTAGCAATTAATGTATGCTGCCGACCAGATTGATTGCACAGAAAAAGAGACTAACAAGATTGAACACAAGAAATCATGAAATCGATACGGGGACATACATGATTGACATAGAGTGTTTACATACTGCCCTACTACTATCAAGAACTCAATCTAAGTCCCCATACGCCTGGAGAGCATAGAGAAAAGCTCACACCTCCTCTCTTTCGCTCTTTCTCAATTTTTTCATACAAGGAGAGAATCAAATGAAACCCTAACTCTTATACCCACTCTCTCAAAAATTCAGCACAACCTCTCCCTCTCCTTTTATAGCCTCCCACTAATGGGTTTGCACATGCTTTACCCATTAGGTCACCACCTACTCGATGCTTTATCCAAACCCGCTTCCTTTAGTGCAGCTTTGCGTTTTTACCGAAACGCCCCTTGCGCACCTTCCAGGAAGCTTCCTCCTTTCTTGCCTTGCAAGCCTCGCAGCCACCTCGAGCCCTCGCCGTCTTCGACACCTCCCGACCGTTCTGACCTCAGCGCCACCTGCGCCTAGTCCGGTCCACCGTGTCTCGCCACGACTCCGCCTCGATGTTCTGCAGCCAACACAGACAAGAAACACATCAAATAGCACCGCTCGATACATTTAAACATAAATGCATTAATGAAATAGCCCAAACCTGACAAGTCGACATAATATGCAATCTAAACCCTTTGACCAGGTTTGACCAAGTCCGACCGAGTCCTTTGCACCACGCAACGACATGGTCCGAACCAACCAAATCAAACTCTACTTCCCTAAACCGATGTCAATTACTCATCACACACATGAGATGACCTCCACATGGTCTCTCAACGTGAGTGACCGTGGTCGAAAGCAGCTATGGTCATGAGCAACAGCAGTCGTAAGCGACCATGGTCAAAAGGCCTTAGTGGTTGGATGGTTTTAGCGGTCGGTATGTCGAGAGTGGTCGTTTCCGACCAGAGTGGTCGTATCCGACCAGAGTGGTTGAAGGCTACAAAGTGGTCAGAACTCTGTAGTAGTTGAAAACAACAGGGGTTAGAAACAATAGTAGTCGAAGCTACAGACTACAGTGCTTGAAAGCAACAGTTCTTGGAAGTTAAAGAATGGTCAAAACTTAGGAGTGATCATTTTCAACAGGCAAGGGGGTTCATCAGAGATAGCTGAATAGTGGTCGGCGATGGCGAAAGACGGCGGCGGCAGAGTGCTTCGGTCAGGGAAAGGCTCCGGCGGCGGTCTTGGACAGTGTAGCGGTCGATGACTGTGTGGCCGGCAACCATGGGTGGCTCACGTGGCCAATGGCACATGGGCATGGAATGCGGAGAACTAAGGTCAGCACAAGAATGACTTCGACATGTGGAACACGTCCTATGCTCAGCTTGGCTGGAGAGCGACCGAGGAAGGCCGATGAGGCATAAGGTGGCCGGAACGGCATGGTTCATGGTGGTGAATCTCCACAGTGACTCATTGAGCAAACCAAAGAATGGAAAACATAGAACAGGTGGAGGTGATGGTGCAGTAACGGAGGTGATGATTCGACGACGGAAGTTAAAGACGGCCGACGACGAAGAACGTTCCATTCCTGGTGATTGGCTACGAGAAAATTTAAATAAAAATGGTGGATGATTTACTTGGATGCTAAAACAGTAGATGACATGAGCAAAAGTTAAAAATCTTAACCAGAATGATGAATGCCCAAATCAATTGTGATGGCTAATGTTCGGGAAAACGAGAAATTCATCATCGTCGAAGCTCTGAAGGTTATGAGATTTTGAGAGAATGAAAAGGGGTAGAAGAGGTGTTGGTGTGCCAATTTATAGCCTCTCTCATGATTCAAATTGCCAGGAACACAAGAAATTCAAAGCGATGATTTTCGGTTTCAAAAATTGATGGATAAAATGGCAATGAAAGCACTAATGGAATGTGGTAACAAAAGCATTGACACCGGCGATGAATGCGTGGTGTTGATGGGCTCACATTGCATTAGACGGATTTGAATTGGACGCTTCAGTGGAAAGATATGGGAGAAACAATGAATACTGTTTTTGTTGGTGTTCAGCTCAAACAGCACAATACAGTAGCGCACGTCTTGAGGAAGAAGATGATCAGGAGAAAAAAGAAAGAAAAGAAAGGAAGGAGGGAGAAAAGACAAGGAAGAAAGTAGGCAACTGGTTGCTCACTTGGTTAGAATTGAGGTTAAGCGAGGCGGTGGCTTGGGCAATGGGTGACCCTCTAGGAACATTTTTTTAGAAAATTGAATTTTTAGAATTGGAATTTGAATTTGGGAATTCGGATTAGAATCGAAAATTTGGAATTTTAGCGGGGAATTGAAATTTGGAATTGGAATTTTGAGATTTTCTTCCAGTATTACACAAATAATCCAAATAAAATTCAAACACTTTTAAATAATTAATTTAAAATTAAATTTTTAAAGAAAGTGAATTTTTAGGGTGTTACATAAATTGAGTACAAGAAAACAAATTACAATTGACACAGTTTCTCGTTACCTTGGTGTTTGAAGACTTGCACGTCTTCCCTAATTCATATTGAGGTAAATCCACATAAATTAGACCGGCTCCAGAAAATAAGCCAAATACCTCTATTTTCACTAGTGCTAGCTCTTTCCCCCTTAAGGTAGGTTAGCTCTAACTTTTACAACACATCGAGCCTTCTCACAAGCTTATTTGAGAAGATCACCAACATGTCACCTCCAACACCGTTTAGGAATCGGCAATCTCCAAAAGTAACAAGTCATGCCACTTGCTTGACCCTCACCAAGTGCAACGAATGCACAAACTCAAGTGGATACAAAATGCACCTCTAAATGCAATACATACAAATAGAGACACATCTCCTTGCTCACAATGTGCAACACATGCACAATTAAGTGGAGAGTTTCATACTAGCTTAACAAAATGGAAATTGGTTCAGCAACCTTCCAACAATGTTTAACAACCGTCTCCCAATCGGCCAAGGGGGTATTTATAACCCCTATCTTAAAAACTAGCTGTGGGACGAAATCAACAGGATGACGGTACTACTTCTCTCCTCACAACGGCTAGACAACTAGCCGTTACAGCCTCGGTGGGTCAAACCGCCCTCACAAGGGCTGGTTAATTAGACTACTACACAGGCCAATCAGACCGCTTGACCAAAACCAGAGAAAAGTGCTCTCTGGACAACTACTACCAGTAGATAATGCCCCAATCGGTCTGACTACGAAGGGCGGTCAGACCACCAGTCGGTCCGACCACTTGTCATGAGTCGGTCAAACCGTGGCCAATCAGACCGCCGACACACAGCCAGTTAGACCACCCCGATCATACCACCACACACAGAGCGGAGAGCGGTCATACCGTAGGTTAGTCGAACCGCTCACATAGAACTAGTCATACTGCCTCGGTCATACCACCCCACAAAGTATGGTCATACCATCTTGTATTTTTTAGCAGAGACAAGAGTGCATATACATCAACAAATTTACAAAACACATGCGCAAATTATAGTACCGTACATACAATGACTAAAACATGATTTGTGACAAATTGCAAAACATGTTCGTACACTTTAAAATCATACCACAAGGATTAGAGGCATAGACTCGAACTATTTGCAAAACACATTCGCAAACCTAAGTCACATGTTACATGAAACATACATAAGCTTCAAATATTTGCAAAATACATTCTTAAACCTAAGAATCATACCATAAGGAGTAGATACATGGACTTCAACCATTTACAAAACACATTTGTAAACTTTAGTCACGTGATATAAGGATTATACATGAGCTACAACTATTTGAAAAACACATTTGTAAATACTAGCATCATACCATGGAGAGCTAGTGCAAGTGAGATTGAGCTATCAACATATGATGAGACTCAAACTACTAGACACGACCCCTCTTAATAGTATGGCAACCTATACTAGTAATCTGATCTTTCTCCAAACACCAAGACTAGCAAAAAACCAGGAACACATCCTTATCCTATACTAATTATACCTTTACCTTATGCATCATCTTGAAGCTTGATGACAAACATCGTCACTTCAATCTAGGTCCTTATCTTGATATTCATCAACATATGACACATCCTTCACTTGCCCTCCATCAACACATGATAGGTCTTTATTTGACTTGATGATCAACTCATGATCATCTCCTCTTCGGGATCTTTATTTGATGACTATCAACTCATGATGCCATCCTTCATCCTAAATTCTTAACTTGATGACAATCAACTCATGACACCATCCAAAGTCTTCATAATTATAGGACATAACCTATTCATCTAACTTACGGACCATATTAGTCCCATAATATAATTATCATTAATTACCAAAATATATCATTAACACATAATGACATACAAATTATTAATTACCAAAATATATCATTAACATATAATGATTATCATTAATTACCAAAATATTAGATCGTTCAATCTCCCTCTTTTTGGTAATTGATGACAACCACAACAATTGTAAATAATTGAATTGAAAGCGACATGAGTATATATAAAGCACACAAGCTTTATATACTCTAGGATATGTTTCAAAGTAAAGATACTTAATATGTGAATACAAGAGAATGATCAATATGAATGAAACCACAAAATATAGAATAAACTCCCCTTACATATGTGCTTATATATATATATATATATATATATATATATATATATATATATATATATATATATATATATATATATATATATATATATATATATATATATATATATATATATATATATATATATATATATATATATGAGTTGGAACTACATGCACACATCTAAGTTTGACTTGAAGTGGAGTTCAACCTATATTTTGGATCCAACGAATGCAACAATTGAAGAAATAACAATTAAGCATATGAGAATATAAACCGTGCATTCATAAGATCCATAAATCATTTAGGGTAAATAAGTAAAATAGTTTTCCAATAATAATACTTTACCCGTTTTTAAGTAAGACCAAAATATTTAATATATTTTGCACTAAGAAAAACTCCACCTTACACAAAGTTTCTTATTATCATTTCTTTCTTCTCCTTTGATAAACAAAGTTTTCCTCATCTATTTTTGTCATCTCCCCCTTTGACATTTTTGAAACACTTTGCAATTAGTTTTCTCTCCCCTGAATCTTATGTAACTCCAATTTGCAATTGTAGATTCTCTTCCCCTTTACTAATGACCCATTGTAGATTTATCAATTTGCAATTGTAGCTTTCTCTTCCCCTTTCTCATTAAACACCAAAACTTCTTTTCTCTATAATAGGTGTCTTTTGATTCTCTTGTGGTATTGTCCTTTTGTCTCTTCCATGAAGGTTTACTTAAATATCCATAAGTATGTGTTGCCATGATTTTATTATGGCGTTCCCAAATTAACACATGTACCACTTGTATAATCAATATCACTTATGATGACAATTGATATCACTTGTAAAAAAATTGATTTCAGACACTTGATCTTCTCTTGAAATCCACTTGTGAGCACCAATTGAAGATATCACTTGGATGATGGAGGTACCACTTGTAGATCACTTATAAGCCACTTGATATCACTTGAGAAGTCTTCAAGAATCGCCATTTGAAATAAACAACTTAGATACTACCAAATATGGGATACCAAACCTAGGAAAGAGCTTGAGTTTGGTCAAAAAAATTGCTCAGTATGGAAAGAATTAGATATCACTTGGAAGAAATTAGATGAAGCAAAGACCAAGGTCAAGATGATGAACATGCTACCACTTTAGAGAACACTACTTGAAAAAATCACAAATATGATCACAATGGCATTTGGAATCAAGGTAAGCACTTGAGGGTAGCTATGAAGGAAAACATGGATCAACCTGACTTTGGGGAGCAATAAGACTGGCTAAAAGATTTAGAAATCAACGAATGAGACAACGTCAACCAAATTCCTAGGTTCCGATCAGACTGGTGGTAAAGGTGTGGTCTGACTGCTAGGCATACGTGGTCGAACCAATATGCGACTCTAGTCAGATCGTTGGTTAGGCCTAATTGAACTGTTGGCACTGGGCTGATTTGACCGGGGTGAAACAGAATGCACTCCGAGAATTAAAATTTTGGGAAAGGCATTAGGTATTGATGTAATTTGCTCCAAAAATTTAGCCAAATAAATTTTGAAACACATTCACAAATACTAGCATCATGTCATGGAGAGCTGTCAACATATGATGAGATTCAAGTTACTAGACATAGCCTCTCTTAATAATACAACAATCTATTCTATCAATCCAGTCTTTCTCCAAACACCAGACTAGAAAAAGATTAGGAATACATCTTTAGCCTATACTAGTTATATCTTTACCTTAAGCGTCCTCTTGAAGCTTGATAACGAATATCCTCACTTCAAGCCTAAGTCCTTATTTTGATATGCATCAACCCATGATGCATCCTTTACTTGCCCTCCATCAACACATGATAGGTTTTCACTTGACTTGATGTCTAACTTATGATTATCTCCTCTTCAGGATCTTGCCTTGATGACCACCAACTTATGATGCCATTCTTCATCCCAAATTCTTGACTTGATGACGATTAACTCATGACGCAATCCAAAGTCTGCATCATCATGGGATATAACCTATTCATCCAACTCATGAAAATATTAGTCCCATTATATGATTGTCATTAATTACCAAAATATATCATTAACACAATAACGGGTCTAAATTCTTTAGCTAGTAAAATTCCTTGAAGCAATCTTGATAATCTAGAAGAATGGTGGCGACTATCCGATATCATGGGAGCTTGGCGGACGGGGAAGGTGATTTTGATGCAACATCTGAGATTGTAGGACTCAAGGTCGAGATTTAGGAGTTACATGGACTAAAGACCCTAAGGACCAATGTGGATGAAATCAAGAATATGCTGAGAGCTTGGGGAAACCCACCATGGATGGTGTCCAAGACTCAAGATCCAGTCGAAGAAGGAGGCATGGGGAGAATAGAAGGTGAAATACTAGGGGCAAGAGTCCAGCTTCCACTTGTGGACACAACATTAGCACAAGAGAATTCGATACCAGCTGATCATGTGTTCATAGAAAACCTCATTTTTACTGATGCTCCCATTGGCAATATTGTTTTTCCAGTAGATCATGTTGCTATTAGCAATTTACTTGAAAGAAATATTGTTGCTAGTGGTGGCCCAGGAGGTAGCAGACCACCAGTGAATTTCTTCCTAGAACACAATGCCCGGTGGAACAATACCAACCCAATATACACTAGTTCTGCAAGACCTACAGTGCCAAATACTACACTATCAAGATTGTATCAGGGAGTAGCTGGAATAATTAAGAACTTGGGTTATGCTATAGCATAGCAGTATGGAGACAATGTCAATGCATGGGGACCAACAGTGATGCAGTACTAAAGAGGGGATTATGGGCTTCATAATCCCAATGTTTGATGTCTAGAGAAATGCTTATGTGGTGAATGTACCAGGAGTTCTGTATATGCTAAAGCTATTATCAATGGGCCAAGATTGTAATTCCTTTGTTTTCAGGTGATGATGCTTTGAGTTGGTTGAAGCAATGTGAGAAGTTCTTTAAAATCTTTGGCACACCTTGTGATCGATGGGTCAATTTAGCAACAGCTCACTCTAGGGTAGAGCAACTACTTGGCTTAAAAATATTGAGCTTCCTTGGAAAATAGTGACCTAGCCACAATTATGCTCCATGGTTAGTGATCGATTCTCTGCTACAAGTGCTCATGAAGCTGTGGAGTAGATACAAAACATCAAACAATATGACTCGATTGTCCTTAATTATATCAATAGATTTGAGTGTGTGGAGTTAGTGAAAAGAGATCACCCCTATTTGCATATGTTAGAAATAATCTTGACTTCGAGTCCTAGACGTAGTAGAGTCCGTTTTCAAGTATAACTCAAGTTGAAGTTGTGTCCAACTTAAAGTCCGAATACATATACGAGTAGGAGATTATTAGCCTTTATATTGAGCAGGCTTGTACCCAATTTTGTAAGAGAAGAAAAAGAAAAGCAAGAAAAAGGGGAGCAAGTAAGTGTAGGATCGGAAATGGCAACAGAGGGGGGGTTAATGCTGCCTTTTAAAAATCGCCCCCAAGTATCCACAACTTCTTGTCCGATAGCTATAGAAGCTATGAAGAACGCATGCTCATGCTTACTGGCATCCAGAGAAAAACCGGGAAACAAAGCAACAAGGGAAAGCAAGCTGCAGAAAATAGGTCAGAGGAAACAGGCCAGGCCGGTCAGACCGCCGGTTTGTAACCGGTCTGACCGCCGACCTACCTCCGGTCTGGCCGCTCAGCCTAGCCGGTCAGACTCCCATGCTTCGGCCGGTCTGACCGCTAGGGTTAGCGGTCTGACCGCCAGCTGGGCTCTGGTCTGACCGCCATTGAGTGGCCGGTTTGACCGGGCATACCTCCAGCGAGAGAGCAAAGCCCGCAGAAGACTGCACAGCCTAAAAACTGAACAGAAAATACTGAAACCAGCTGAAAACCAGGGAATTCTCGAAAGAGAGCTGTTCTTCTCTAGACAAACTAGTAGGACTACAAATCAAACAGCAAATCCACCTCAGAGAGAAGAAAAACCATACTCAGATCATTTGAGAGTGGAGAGTGCTGTTTTTGTCAAAAAAGATTCAATTGAAAGGGACAAAATCCCTATTTCTCATGATTCATGAATCTTTAGCTCAAGAGACTTTGAATCTTAGCAACAAATGATCTTACAACACTAGAGCACAAACCTAGAGCACATATTTCATCAAGACAACAAGAAGGCCAGGTTGCTCTGCCTTCAAACCCTAGCATCTGAGAAGCAAAGGAAATTGTGGTGCAAGAGAAAGAAAGGAGTACACATGGATTTTGAGATTTGCTCTTAGGAATAAATTGGTCAAATGACCTTGGGGCTAATTTCCTGCACAGAGCAAAAAGAATTCATCTCCTCAAGCCAAAGAATCAACCAAAACACTTAAAACACAGAGAAGAACAGAGAGCTTCTAACTGAAACACAGGCACAAGAAAATGCATGAAACTAACACATGATCTCTCAAATGGATTCATCATCATGAATGATTACATAGAGAGGAATGATTACAAAGAGTTTTAGCTCACAACCATCTCACTATAGACCCATACGCAATTGGAAATCAGGAAGAACACACACACAAGAGCCACATGCTCACAGCCTTTAGCTCACTCTTAGTCTAGAGACTACACTCACATGAGCTAAGACACAACACACTCTCCTGCTGCTTACTCTCCTATACTACCAACACCCTTGACTAAATAGAGGAGCCCACATCCTCAATTAGCAAATCACGAAGTGCAGGCCAACACCCACTCCATGACTTCCATCCAAGCAAGGAAATAAGTCAAAGCAACCAGGATTGGAGGGAAACAACCACTCCACTCCAAACCCTAACCTCTCTACTGTCATCCACTAGCGGGTCTCCAACCCGTTATCTTCAACCGAAACCACTTCCATTTTGCAGCATTGTGCATTTTACCGAAATGCCCCTGCCGCACCTTCCCGGAAGCTTCCTGTCCTCGTACGACCACACCCGGCATCCTGACCGTCTGGACCTCAGCTCCTCCCTGAGCCTAGTCCCGGTCCTCCTCGCTGTTGCCCGTCGTGTCCACCTCCGGTAACTCCAGTTCCTCATCTCCCGGCTTGCAACCACCTCAGCAGCCTCGATCATCTTTGGCGTCTCTGACCGTCTGGACCTTAACACCTCCTGTGCCTAGTCCCAGTCCTCCCATGCCTCACCATGACCTAGCTCCGAAGTCCTGCAGCCACACAGACAAGCAAACCGTCACATAGCACCGCTCGAAACAGTATAATCAATATTAGCAACAATGAAACATACTCAAACACAAAAAGGCCCAAACAACCGATCAAGAAGAAGAACAAGCGTCCTAAACACGTCCGACCGCGTTCGACCAGGTCCAACCGAACCAAACTACGACATGCATTGACTTGGCGCGAACCAACCAAACCAAACTCAAACTTTCAAAACACGAGTCAATTACTCATCACAAACATGGGGACACCTCCACATGGTCTCTCAGTAAGAGAATAGAGAAATTCGGAAATTCTCCTATGTTCTCTCAGTTTATTTGCGATGTGTGCGTCTTCTCCTGGATTAAAGTTGTAACAAGTGGTATCAGAGCACTGTTCTAACATCTCTGGCCCAATGAATATTAGTGTGTGAACATCTGATGGACTGTGACCCTGAGGGACCGTCGGTGTACGGTTAAGGGGCGCAGTGAAGGGCTGAGGGACATAAATGTATGAAGGGGGAGATTGTTGGAATAGCCCACACTGGTTGTGGAAGGGCAAGGGACCTAACTTAAAAGTGGGGGAGTCCCTCACCTCATTGCTAGCTTTTGGGGTGAGAAGGCCCTACGATCCAACAAGTGGTATCAAAGCCGAGATCCGATCGAAAGTAAAAAAATCCGGCGAAATGTTCACGCATCGTGCGGTGTCTGTTCGCGAGTCTCCTGCAGTCCTCCCAAGGAAAAAAAGAAGACAAAGAGAGGACATCGCATTGCTTGCATAGAAAAAAAGATTGCAGCAGCAGGCAACCAGGAAAAGAAAAAAGGCATAGCGTGCACAGACAGCAAAGAAGCCTTGTCTTCTTGAGAAAGTCAAAGATTGTAGGAGAGAGAAACCTATTTTCTTGCGCCAGTACTGAGACAAGATAGGAAAGAGATTTTCTTGGAGCCAGAGCTGTGTCCACGCAAGGGAAAAGCCAACAGGAGCAGCAGTGGTATCAGGTGCAAGAATTCAAGGGAGTGGGACCTGAGACAAGACAAGCTGCACCAATTCAGAAAAAAAGCAAAGCCAAAGGAGGAGAGAGACAAAAACCGAATTCGAGTGGGAGTTGTTCGGTTTTGGTTCTCTGAGACGACAAGCTACACCAATTCAGAAAAAAAGCAAAGCCAAAGGAGGAGAGAGACAAAAACCGAATTCGAGTGGGAGTTGTTCGGTTTTGGTTCTCTAAGACGGAGACATGTCCCGATGCAGCAAAATAAAAGGGAGGTCGTGCGTCCTGGTTTAGTGCAAGCGACAACAGTTTTTTTCTTCCATCCACGCGTGAAGAAAAATTCAAGACAGCAAAGAGCAAGTCCAAGTAAAGAAAAAGAAAAAATAGTACATTTTTTCTTCCGTTTCCTCGATTCAAGAGCCGCTTCAAAGTAACCCGATTTCTTGATCTGTGCTAAAGATCATGTCACGTTCTTCGGAAAGTGGTGTCAAAGGTGACGAGGCATCATCTAGTATGATGGCGAAGGAGAGTTTCGATGTCTTGCTGCATTATCCCATGCTCACGATGAGCAATTGTACAGCATGGGCAATCAAGATGAAGATGTACATGAAGGCTCAAGGCGTGTGGGATGCGATTGAGAACGACAACATCGATGTGCGCAAAGATCATATGGCATTGGCGGCCATCTATCAGGGAATCCCAGAGGAGGCGCTCTTCCTACTGGTCGAAAAGGAGACGACCAAAGCCGCGTGGGAGGCGTTGAAGATGATGCGTCTTGGCACAGATCGTGTGAAGGAAGTAAAGGTACAAACTCTCAAGACCGAGTTCGAGGTGCTACGTATGAAGGAAACGGAGTCGATCAATGACTTCACCATCCGGTTGACGGTCATCGTCAACAAGATTCGGGCCCTTGGCGAGAAGGTGGAAGAGTTGTACGTAGTGAAGAAATTTCTTCGTTCTGTTCCCTCACAGTTTATCCCAATTGCTTCGGTCATACAGCAATTTAGAGACATAAAGACAATGACCATGGAGGAGGTCATCGGTCGTCTTAAGGCGTATGAGGAACGCATCCACGACAATAGTAACAAGGGCGACGGAAAGCTCTTGTTGACCTGTGCTGAGTGGGAGATCCGATCATCGAAGCGTGAAGGCAAAAGCACTTCCAAGGGTGGTGGTCAAGGCCGTCAGGATCGGAAGTTCAATAAGGCAAAATTGAGGTGCTATAATTGTAATGATTATGGATACTTTGCTTCAGAATGCCCTAAGCCGAAGATGAAGAAAGCATTTATTGCTGAAGCACTCAGCGATGATGAATCAACAGTGCTCTGATGATGAGTTGAGTCAGGGACGTTTGAGAAAGATGTGTCGCTGTCCAAACTCAAGTAAGGTGTTAGGCATAAAGTTTAGTAAGTCGTAGTTAAGTCCAACTACCTCAATATTTTAGAGTCAAGTCAAGATTAAGGGGGATTGTTAGAAATAATCTTGACTTCGAGTCCTAGACGTAGTAGAGTCCGTCTTCGAGTATAACTCAAGTTGAAGTTGTGTCCAACTTTAAGTCTGAATATGTATACGAGTAGGCGATTATTAGCCTTTATATTGAGGAGGCTTGTACCCAATTTTGTAACAGAAGAAAAGAAAAGCAAGAAAAAGGGGTGCAAGTAAGAGAATACAAAAATTCAGAAATTCTCATGTGTTCTCTCAGTTTATTTGCAGTGTGTCCTGGATTAAAGTTGTAACAGCATGAATCATATTTGATGAGTTGTTTCATTGGAGGGCTAAGGGGGACATCAAGCATGATGTGTGCTATCAAAAACCTCAAGGCATGGTTGAAGCATATTGGTATGCTAAAACATATGGAAAGGCAGCAAGTGCAAGAGAGATATTGGCCAAGACAATTCAACAAAGGGAAGTTTACCACAAGACCAATGGAACACAACAAAACCATTGGATAGAAAGCAATTCCCAACAAACATATAGTGGAAAGAGGGAATATGAATGTAGGTGAAAAGATAGAACAAAAGTGCTGGTATTGCAAGGAACCACGGAGCAAACAACATGAGTGTAAAATTGGGAGAACCGTTCACATCCTACAGGAAGAAAAAAATGATGAAACAGTGGAGATAAATTAGAACCATGAGGAATGTGCAGAAGGAGGCTATAAGATAGCACCTAATAGTCCTTCAAGAGAAGAGACGAATGAACAATTGGTGCTAATTTCCACTGAACAATTGGTGCTAATTTGCACTCATGCTATGGAGGGCACAACTAGACCTGCAACTTTCTCTCTGATTTTGAACATTAATGGAAAGAGAGGAGTGGCATTGGTAGATAGTGAGAGTACTCACACATTTATGAGCTATGAATTTGGCCTGAAGAGTTATTGTCCTCTTGACAACAACTAAATCTAGAAAGGTGAAAATAGCAGAAGGGGGAGAATTAACAACGGAAGCTATGGTCAAATCTATATAAATTATCAAGTGCAAGGAGAAAAATTCGATAATTCATTTCAGTTATTGAAAAATTCGATAATTCATTTCAGTTATTGAAACTCCAGAGCTATGATGTTATTCTAGGAGTAGACTAGATTTATGATTATAGTTCTATTGGATTGAACCTGAAACATAGGGCATTAGCTATAACAAAGGAAGGTCAATTAGTACTTCTCGATATCATACTTTCCTAAAAGACTTCAATGTTGAATCCAAAGAGCTGCAGATAGACAGTGAATCGTAATAACTATTTATCGTAGAAAACCAAAGATAAAGGTACTAAAGAATTTTTTTTAACCAAATCAAATTATACCCATATCTGTAGTACATTTCTAGGACCCACAAGTTAGTCTCACAAGAAATAGGAGCATGAACGATGATATAATCGACATGTAGAAACTCAAAACTTTATGTTAACAAGATATTGAATGTAGTGCAATGCAGATATAACAGCTAGAAAGTTAGAAACATAGACAAAAAAAGATAATCTGTCCAGGATACCTAAAAACAAAAACAAAGTGCCATAAAAGGTTGAAAGAATCAAAATAGTCCACAATATACCTTTCTTATGTTGATTTCCTCTGTACAAGCATATACAGAGATACCTGAAAGCATGTGTACATTCACTACTCTTTCCAATCTTACTACAGTACACACAAGAACTTGTTGGGGTATAAATTACAAAGTAAACATGTACACGTCTGATCCATCTACAATATCGTAAACATGTATACAGAGCTTCCACCTAGCTGGTATTATATTGCGTATGCCTCAAATTAATAACATGCACGAGCTAGAAAGGCTGGTGCTGTATCAGCAATTCCGTGTATCTGTGGGAAACAATGATAACGTTGTATTATTGAACTTAAAGAATTGCAGGCATCCAATATTTTCCTGAAGAAAATCAACCAAATACCAGTGCAACAACTCTGAAACGAGGGTCTCGAGAGTTAATTCGACAGTGCTATTCTTCCCTTTTGAACTGTAAGACCACACTTGGCCTCTGGTTAATGTTGCTGAAGTCTGTTCTTGCAAGTGAAGCTTGATTACTAGATATGCTATTCTGCCCTTTCTGTTGTGAACTGTTCGAAGGAGCCGAATTTACTGCATTTTGGTTGCTGCCCCTACCAACCGGTGGTTCATGGTTATGTTTTCCTTCGTAAGTTGTTATGACAGCCTTGGGGTCTGACGAAGCTCTCTCAATGTGCTTCCTAACATTGCATCCAGCATATGTGCACTTGTAGTAACTCCTACAGGTAGAGAGACATCATGTAGGTAGCAATGAAACAAGAAAACATGTATACCGTGGTTTTTTGTAATGCACAGTATCTAAATTAATTGTGGAGCTTGCGCATGGCCAATAAATCAACCAAACCAGGCATTGAGGCATAATGGTTCCAGCAAGCCAATATTAAGTGCAAAAGCAGGTAAATAAATCCACAAAAATGCATATGCTTTGGACATTCAGCGATATCTATCATATCTGCGGATTCAGTGATAATGTTTCACAATCAAGGGAAAATGTCATTTCTCAGAACTACAGTAATTGAAGAGGATATCTTCTTCTATCCTCTTCATCAAGGAATCACAACTTATACTACCCTCGCTTTCTGTATCCGCCTTTATCTTCCTCTTCCTTCGCCCTCTCAGATTAATTTTGTTGGCTACAGGAATATTTACAATGACATATATCTCATGGACAGTTATCACCAATCCTTCTGCTATTTTTTGATTAAATGAGAGTCCTTTTCTCTGTAGCTACATCATTTTTCTTCATTTTCTTAGGCTCCCTTTTAATTCAATTTGACCAATCAACTCCATTTACTTTCAGTTAACTCACATCACCAAATAGTCTTAACAGTATACAATGAATTGGCTTGTGACATGGCAATAGGTGGCTGATGTTATAAATACATTGCAAAAAGAATCCATACTTTTAAATATCCAAAATTCCAAACAATAGGGAATAGAAAGTGGGCAATGATCCCACTCCGTGAGATGAGTTCCACGATGTACAACATTTCAACCATCCAAAAAGGAAAAACAGTTTGAGATGAGCTCCACATACTCCTGCTAGCGAGATTTTCCACTTCTTTTACATTAGGGTTGAGGACTAGCATGGACTTCTAGATGCATATTTGGTAGCTGTGAATGGTGGCTGAGTATGTCCAAAAAGGGATGATGTTCAGCAATCTCGAATTAGTTTTCCATGATGATTCTAATTGGTCTAGCAATGCTATCATGAAAGTGACAACTAATTCAAAGAAAAGATTAAAAGGTCCTGTTGCAGTTAGTAACAAAAGGCACCTAATATGAATGACAATAGCATGGTTCAGAAGTCTATGATTTAGTATTTATTCAAATTTAAAGGTGGCTGAGGATCCATTCTGATAGTATCTAAATTCTGAATTTTAGATGTGTGTGACAACGCTTCTATACAGGGAAGTTTCTATACAGGAGAGAATAGGAGACTCAATAAATCTAAGATCTCATGTGCGATAGACTACAACTAGTTGTTTTTCCCTGCCTGTGGCATGTAATATTGATACTGCGTTGCATAAACTGTTGATTGTTTTGACATGCATTACTATACTCACTTTGGGCATATACTATAATAGTATGTTGCAATGATTTGTGATACGGTGCCAAGTACCACTACAATTACATCCATGGTGGCCAAGACGAAGGAAGGCCAAAGAGAACAAATTAGAAGACGAGCGCGAGCGTGGCAAGTCCGCGAGGCGCGAGCATGGTGAGCCTACGACCAAGGTATGCATAGGTTAGGATTCATGGTGGGAGATATTTGGATTTCACATATCTCTTAATTTAGAATCAACATAATATTTACATGCATTGATTCTAGTGTTAGAACTTTTCTAGTCATAATTTTTCTAGTCATTCTCTATTCACGTGAGCAATTATATGCATGCATGGCCATTGTGATGCATGCACGGGTGCGACACGTATGTATACGTATGCATGCACGTGTGTATATAGCCATTGTGTACGAGTCCATTTTTCGGTTTGGCTTGAGTTGGTGTGTTAGTCGGTTTGGAGTGAGTCCTATGAGTCCTAGTTTGTGTCGTGTGGGCCTTTGTGTGCGTGAGTTAGGGGAGATATAATCCCAGGGCTATGGCCGTTGTAAGGGACGTTTTTGCATTGAGTTTTATACAGTAAAAGCCATGTTTGGCGACCAAGTTGTGTGCTTCGAGTTCTTGTGAAACCGATCTAGGGTTTCATTGGCTGCTGTGTAATTCTGAGCTATAGCTCTTAGGTTACGCACTGAATTTCCAAGGAAGTTCCTCTCTTCAGTTCATGATCTTCACCAAGCGCACGGGTTGGAGGATTTTCTATCTGCGGTTTGCATCTGTTCGTCTCTGAATTAGTTGACAACCGCGAGTTCTACACATTCGAGTCATTTGCTGCTGTGTTGGTCCTTGTGTCCTTGAGTTGTTGATTGCTAATTAATCGATCAAGATCAGTCTAGCCGCAATATTTTATTTGGTAATCAATATCCTTGGTTCTTACTGCTGTTGGGGCTGCTAGTTGTTGCAGCAGAATACATCTATTACTACTGCATACTTGCTGATTAGTGAATCAAGTTTATTTCCAACTGCTTCCGAGCAACCCGTGATTACCTCTATAGCTGCTATT
This sequence comes from Dendrocalamus latiflorus, assembly GCA_017311315.1. Lineage (NCBI taxonomy): Eukaryota > Viridiplantae > Streptophyta > Magnoliopsida > Poales > Poaceae > Dendrocalamus > Dendrocalamus latiflorus. The sequence continues at coordinate 7,512,132 of CM029650.1, forward strand.
ACCTAGTAGGGTTCTACATATACGCATCACACATTCCTATTCAGATTATCCGGGCGAGGGCTATTGTATTTGTGATACTATATTGGTACCGTGAAAGATAGGGAAACAACACGCATCGACTAGTTAACCTAGTCGGTCCGTACCATCTTGATATCAGAGCATGGTTGATCACGGCACGAGATTACTGAATTTTTTCTTGATGGCGGGTTCTGTGAAGACTGAAGATGGCGAGGTGTTTCATACTCATGCTAAGCCAATCGGGGAAGTGCCCCAATATGCAGCGTCTTTGCTGCTCGAGGTGCGACAAGGGCTTGAAACGACACGTGACTACTTTTTAGGTTGTCACCAGAAGCTTGAAGGCAGTGTTAATGATTTGGGGTGTGAATTGAATCATTGACAGAGGCGATACGCAACCGGCCACCACAATTTCAGCATGCTGAATGGGGTCCTCAATATCCCAAACGGCGTGCACATACGAAGATGACGAACATGAGGAGGCCTTTGATGGCGTAGTGGGCTTTGCACTACAACCATGTTGTGCTCAGGACTACCTGGTAGAGACATGCGTGACAGAGGTGTTGCCCATGGTGGATGTATGCGCGATGGTGTTAGTTTTGCTCAGCGTGTTGCCGTGGATGATGGTATTGGGCGGGTAAAAATTCTATCCCGTCATTTAGTGGTAAAGCTGAACCGTAGGAGTACTTGGAGTGGGAGATGTGCGTCGAACAAATTGAGCACAAGAAGATTCGTTTGTTGACAATTGAGTTCACCAGATACGCTCTTGTTTAGTGGAACCAATTGTGTCGTGTAGAAGCTCATCCGGATAGTTGGGTACAATTGAAGAGTATTTTGAGGCGGCGTTTTGTTCCAGCACACTACACTAGGACCTTGTACAACCAGCTACAACAACTACGCCAAGGTACTTCTAATGTTGATGAATATTATAAATAGATGGAGATGTCAATGATCCGTACAAGGACAAAGGAGCATGATGAGGCTACTATGGCACGTTTCTTTAATGGGTTGAATGAGGATGTGCAAGATAGGGTGGAGATGGTCCATTACTATAATATCCAGGACTTGGTGCATCAAGCTGAACGTGCTAAACAACAATTGAAGTGCAAACAAGTCAAGGGTAGGCATGCCAACACTCAAACAAACTCATGGAGGCATCCATTACAGCAAGGCGATGATATTGGTTCACACTCCAAAGTGGTGACATCAAGCCGTTTAAATAGGGCTCTTTCAAAGGAGCAAGCAATAGAGGTTAAGAAGCAACTAAAACTGATTCTAGTTTGCCTTCTAATGTTCGTGCTAGATAAATTGAATGTTTCAAGTGCAAGGGAAGAGGTCATATGATGCGTAATTGTCCAAATCAATGAAGAGTGCTTCTCACTAAATATGGCTATACTTCAATAAGTTCTAGTAGTGATTCTAATAGTGAAAATCCGACAATTCCAAAAAGGATGTTCTCTATTGTGATCCAGAATTGAATGGTGTTAATATTTTGGTCCAGAAGGTGCAAACTAAAGACACTGAAACAAAAGGACAGCGGTAGAGTGTTTTCCAAATGGAGTGAAGATCAAAGGTAAAACATGCAAGTTGATCATAATGGAGGGAGTTACACCAATATGATTAGCAAAGATTTGGTGTACACTTTGAGGCTATTCACGTGGAGGCATCCTCAACCATACCACGTGGAGTGGCTACACAACTTTGGGAGGCTAAAGATAACTCACAAGTTGCGAGTTTTGTTTGTTATTGGTGACTATGTTGATAAGGTGGATTGCGATGTAGTTCCAATAGATACATGTGGGTTATTGTTAGGAAGGCTATGGCAATATGATCACAATGCTACACATGAGGGCCGATCTAACACATACACCATTGTACATAGGGAAAGAAGCATGTGTTGAAACCAAAATTGGAGAGTGCTATCTATGTTGATAAAGAAATTTCAGCAAAGAAGAGGACTCTGAAGAATACCCCAAAGCTGAGGACTGCTTTGCTTAAAGGGGGGAGGGGATGATACAGCGCCAAGTACCACTACTACTACATCCATGGTGGCCAAGATGAAGGAAGGCCAACGAGAACAAATTGGAAGCCGAATGCGAGCGTGGCAAGTCCGTGAGGCGCGAGCGTGGCGAGCCTATGACCAAGGCGTGCGTAGGTCAGAATTCTTGGTACGAGATATTTGAATTTCACATATATCTTAATTTAGAATCAACATAATATTTACATGCATTGAGTCTAGTATTAGAGCTTTTCTAGTCATAGTTTTTCTAGTCATTATCTATTCATGTGGGCAATTACATGCATGCATGGCCATTGTGATGCATGCACGGGGGTGCAATACGTATGTATACGTATGCATGTACGTGTGTATACATATGCATGTACATGTGTATACGGCCGTTGTGTATGAGTTCGTTTTTCGGTTTGGCTTGAGTTGGTGTGTTAGTCGGTTTGGAGTGAGTCCTACAAGTCCTAGTTTGTGTCGTGTGGGCCTTTGTGTGCGTGAGTTAGGGGAGATATAATCCCAGGGCTATGGCCATTGTAAGGGATGTTTTTGCATTGAGTTTTATATAGTAAAAGCCATGTTTGGCGACCGATCTAGGGTTTCATTGGCTGCTGTGTAATTCCAAGCTGTAGCTCTTGGGTTACGCACTGAATTTGCAAGGAAGTGCCTCTCTTCAGTTCATGATCTTCACCAAGCGACGGGTTGGAAGATTTTCTATCTGCGGTTTGCATCTGTTCATCTCTGAATTAGTTGACAACCGCGAGTTCTACACATTTGAGTTGTTTGCTGCTGTGTTGGTGCTTGTCTCCTTGAGTTGCTGATTGCTACTTAATCGATCAAGATCAGTCTAGCCGCGATATTTTATTTGGTAATCAACATCATTGGTTCTTACTGCTGTTAGGGCTGCTAGTTGTTGCAGCAGAATACATCTACTACTACTGCATACTTGCTGATTAGTGAATCAAGTTCATTTCCTGCTGCTTCCGAGCAACCCGTGATTACCTCTATAGCTGCTTTTACCTAGTAGGGTTCTGCATATACGCATCACATATTCCAATTCAGATTATCCAGTTGAGGGCTATTGTATTTGTGATACTATATTGGTACCGTGGAAGATAGGGAAACAACACGCATCCACTAGTTAACCTAGCCGGTTCGTACCAATCTGCCTTCAGGCAAATTCAAGAAAAATGAGGAAGGAATTTTTCCTAGTAAAATGAGGTTGGAACTTGGAATTCTTTATTTAACGAACCATTCTGATGGTGCATACCTATCATTTCCAACTCATTTTAGGGGACAAAGGATGCATGGTTTAACAGAGATGTTTCTAAGATACATAAAGGAAGCTATGAGACTAAGATTACATTCTTGCGGTATGAAAAGTTTTGCAAGTTGGACTGATTCATGAAAATATGGATTATCTGCATCTGATATCGAATGAAAATTTTAAGAGCTTTGTTTGTTGCAATATCTAGCACTTTACAAGAGACATTAGAATGGGACCAGAAGATACAGATTTAAAATACTGAAGCCACACATCAAACAACCACATAAGAACAGAGATAGGATTAAATAGACACCAAAAGTGCCAGAATATGTTTTCCCCCGGAACATAGCTTCGGATATACTGTAATGATACTCCCAATTTGGCCAATACCTCTAGGTCCTCTACTGCATTTAGGGCTCACAAAAAATAAAGAGTAATATGAAAAATGAGTAAATGACAAAATAGCCGTTCAAAAAAATGAAAAATAGGGTAGGACGAGAAAAGGGGGAGCTGGGTGGGTGCAACATGGGTGATGATATATGAACTATATTTGATGCAAGAAAAAATAATAAAAAAGAACATTGCAAAGGTAAAAAATACCTTGGATGAGGGTTTCCTTTGACCACCTTCTGCCCATACTTGCGCCATCTATAACCATCATCCAAAAGATCGACCTCACTGGTTGTTTGCAAAATAATCTTGGGCTCTGTCAAGGTCTTCTGTGAAGTAATTTGTATATTCCTAAACAACAAAGGAATTAATTTTAAAAGAACAACAATTTAATCAGATAGTGGAGTTCTATTGACAGCTAAAAGTACCTTCTTTTGCTGTCATTCGCTCCGTCATCTACTTCATGTGGCCTTGATTCACCATCATCCATATCATCTCTGTCACTTAAACCAGATAATTGCTCAGACATCCCATATATAACTTCCTGATCTCTCTTAGCACCTGACAAACCAGATGTGGTATCATTGGATTGTTCATTTTGCTCGGCTAACGAGGAGCTGCCATCTTTTGCCCGCTTATTTGGTGGACGTTGGTGATTATGTTTGCCTTTATATATGATCTCAGATATTTGACCATCTTCTGCATGCTCTACCTTTTTTTTGACAGGACAACTGGGATGAGTACATTTGTAGTAGCTCCTTGGGCAATCACTGCCCTTCACCACCTTCTGACCATATTTCCGCCAGTTATAGCCATCATCAGCAGGCTTATCAAAAGGGGCATTAACTTGATACCTCTCAGATGCCTCAGCGGGTTGAAAGGTTGCATTCTTATTGTTCGATGTTGCCATTGTCATCTCTGAAATTCCTGCCATATTGAGTTCAGAGTTCATATGTTGTAGAGCTTCAGATGATGTTGCAGCTGCTGAGAAAGATGGTTGTTGAACATGATCGAACATTCTGCGGGGAGAATGGCTTGCTTGGGCTGTGACTTGAGCCAGAACCTGCTGATGTGACATTCCAAAACCCCCCTGTAAAAATACAGGAATGGTTATCAGTAAAATTTTGGTTTACTTTCTTTGTTCAAATCGAAAAAAGATGCTCCAGAAATGAACATTGCTTAGGGAAGAAATACTGAATGTGTTAGACCATGTGGCTTGTTCCAAGATATTTTGGTGATGAATAATTGACAATAGTAAATTTGTGATGAATAATTGATGATGTTGCTTACTGTTACTTGAGGTGTATGGCGTGTGTGTGGACTAATGTTGGTCAATTTGAGATGAACTTATACCGAAAAAATATTCTTTGGTCTTTGGATGTGCAAGTTGAGCATGGAGGCAATTATTTTCGATGACGATGTGGACCGGGACTAGGATGGGAGATCCGAGATTCAGACGGTCAAGGATGTCATGAAATGATCGGGCTCATGCTTGGGGCGCATGGAGATCAGAAATGGATGATGCGTGAAGAAGCTACCAGAAGTGTGGTCCTGGAGGCTTTAACATGTGACGAGTTAGAAAAGTTAGAATTTTGGAAAACCCGTGTTAGGAAGAGTTTCGGATCCCTTTGCTGTTAGAATTGAATTAAAACTCGTGGGCTTAGGATAAGTTCAAGTTTTGGGCCCTAGACTATAAATAAACATAGGGTTAGGGGCTAACCCTATAGCTTTTGATATGCTAATTTCGTGCTAGAGTTTAGGGGTGTCAGGAGGGCACTTTATAGTCACCATGATTCAGAAATAAAAGATCTATTTCGGAGAAATTCCGGCGGCGCGTTTTTCTTCGTGTCATCCTCGTCTTGTCTTGGTTTCCTCAGTCGCCGTCTCGCATGCAGAAAGAAATCACAGCAGATCGGTTCGTTGTCGCCGAATTCGTCGTTCGGTTCTTTGATTGGAGCATCGAGGGCTTCCACTGGAAAGTTGTCCGGTAAGTATCAACTTATCATGCCAACTTGTAGCTGTACTTGCATCATGCTGGAGATGGGATAGCACAATTATTGAAACTGGCAAGGCAATGTGCCAAATCACCACTTGACATATCTAAAATATCAACAATCATCACCTCTCTTTGTAGGTTAAGATTCCTTATTGCACCACATACAAATATAGTAAGGTGCCTTTACGCGTTCGGCCAAACCGATGGTGCCGATCAGTACACTAGATGTTCTCACCTCGCTAAAAGCACCAAAGCAACCGTAAAATTATCACCTCCAGAAGTTCCAGATTCCCAATATATCCTACTTCACAAGCTTAACGAACTAATGACATCTACCAAGGTTGAAGTAACAGCCCTCACACAAAGGCAAAGAAATGGAACATGTTTTTGAAATCGAAGAACCTAGTAAACTCCTGTCTTTTACTATCTCATCAAACGCATTAATCTAATGCACTCCCTCACAAGATTAACACATACCAGAAAGAAAAGAGGACCACAAAACAAAAATAAATAAATAAAACACTCACAAAAATCCAAGAATTCCTCGAAAGAGAGAGGAAGCAAGGCCCAAAAATCCGATCTTTTCACAGAAGCTTTAACCTTTGCAGCAAAAGTGCAAGAATTGAAGGTGTGGTGGATACGTACCATGTCCGGCGAGAAGAGCAGACCGGGGGAATCGAGCAGGCCAGAGGGGCTGAGCCCGGGGGGCACCGTGAACACGGCCGCCGCCCCCGGCCGTGCCGCCACCGACAGCGCCGGCCCGGCCCTCGCGACCCCGCCTCTCCCCCTATCCGCCTCATGCTGCTGCTGCTGGTGCGGAGGCGGGGGAGGCGCGAGGGACCCGATGAGCAGCTGAGTGAAGCTCGTCGCCCCTGCAGAGGATGATGAGGCTCCGGCGCCGGCGGCAACGTCAGCGTCGGAGGCGAAGAGCGCGGAGGCGAGCGTGAGCGGGCCGGGGCTGGCGTCGCCAGCGCCGGAGAAGAGCGACTCCGCGGCCGAGCGCGACGGCAGCGCCAGACGCGGGCGCGGCGGCGGCGGCGGGCGCGCGGACATGGTCGCGGGAGCCTAGGGACTAGGAAGAGAGTCGAGAGAGAGGAGAGAGAGAGAAGGGATCTTCTTGCTTCCAGGCGTTGACTTCGTTAGGGGCGTTTTGGTTTGGGCGAGTCTGACTTTCATATTTTTGGCGCCGTCTTATTTGTAGCATATGGTTTCTCTCAGAAAAAATAAATTACAGTTTTTTCGCTATTTTTAGAAGTGATTTATCAAGATAGATTTTTCAAAACGGTTTATAGATTTTTCAAAATAATTTATCGGCATTCAGTTCATTCATACAAACATGTTAAAACCAAAAACCATTGATCGTAGCTATAAACCATCAGTCGCAGTTGATAAAAACATAGCCTGTTGAGTGGTGAAGGGAAATTAGATTTTTCTTTGCTTTTCTTTTCTATTTTTTTACACGGAGAGAGAAAGAGAGATTTTTCAACTTCTAGTTAAGCGGGAGATCGAGATATTTTTAGCACTATAACTAGAAGCAGCTTTTTGTGAATTAATATTCATAAGAGCAACTCCAAGAGTCTTGTTAAAATAGAGACACCCATAATGTATTTTGAAGAGTCATCCCAACCCTTTTTTTATATTTTGTTTCTCCAACTCTAGTAGACTCTCTATTTTAGCTATCTTTGAATACAGGGGCACATATATGTGCCGTGAATTGTCATCGCGGCACATAGCATGTGCCGACTTTCATTAGGAAATAAAGGCACATATAACTGTCGTGGTTATCTATGTGCCCTCGAAAAGCATTCCAAGGCACTTACTTAGATAAAGGGCAAAATATATGTGCTGTTTATATTAGTCTGTACTGTAGTGTTTTACACATCACAAGCTTGCGGAGCAAACGAATGTCAGTGGAGCAAACGAAGAATGGGATGCGACCCGCCGGGAGCTTGCGGGGCCTCCAATCCTGCGCCCGCAGGGGGGAAGGGGGAAAGGGCGCCGCGGGAGGCTTCGATGCGGGGGAGGTCCGCGCGGGTGGGGGCGCGAGAGGGAGAGATTCTGCGTGGGAAGACGACCGACTAGCGCGGGAAAATGGAAAAATGAGCGGGAGGAAAGCAGCTAGCGAGCCGCGATGCCTCGCCAAGTTTCGCGAGCGAGATGGTGGAATTCGGCTCCACTGCAAAATAGATAACAGGATAAAAGAGCTGTTGGAGGGTGTTTTTTTCCTTGGGTCATCTAATTTGGAGAAAAAGTGCAAGATAAAGAGTCTCTTGGAGATGCTCTAAGGTTTTTTAAATAATTGGTTTTTAAAATATATAGTTTGTGTTTTTAAGTCAATTGATGCCTTTTAATTCGGTTCTTGGTAGTTTCACTATGCGCCTATTATCGAAGAGGAGTGTGTTGTATTTCCACAAAACTAATTTGTAATAGAGGATAAGATGTCTATTATAGGTTTCTTCCAAAGAGGAGACCTAGACAAATTCAATTACGTAAGCTTCGAAAGCGTCGGCTTCAGAATGATATTAACTTAATTTGAGTTCCTAACCATTCCCAATAGTAAATATCTATGACTCACATGATCACATCACCGAGAAACTATTTTAGACGCTACTATTTCAGTGGATAATATCTCTATGTGTATAAATTACACCATTCCCTATTCCCCTCTCTTCCTCCTCCCACTCTCAAAAGTTGGTATAGGCATTGCAATTTCACCCCCAATGCAAGTTTTTAGTGTTTTTTGCTGTTTGAATTTTGCGCCTATGCAATAGCATTAGACATTATTTCATTCTTTTTCTTCATTAATTTCTTCTCCACCTCACTCTAAGTCATATGTGACACCCTATGGATATTGTTAAGATCAACCCATTGAGAGTGTCCCTGAATGAACAATGGACGCTTGTAACATGGACAACCGTGCAATAGCCTTAAAACATGCCGACAAGTTGCTAAACCCTAGCTTAGACGCCTAATACTACAGAAACACTTGTCCTAAAGAAAGTAACCCAAAAGCATCCTTTCCCCTTCATTTGTCCAATAGAACTCAAAACATGATTAATCTAATAAACACTTGCATTGTTCGCTTGTTTTCCACCATTTTTTTTTGTCAAAAATCCATCAGCCCATATTACCATGATAAGTCCAAGATAAGTCGCATCTCACCGTCGTCATGACACTTGCATCAATCTAGCAAACAGGAGGATGATCCATCAGCTAACCACCAAGAGTCCCCCATTGCATTGAATGAGTCAGTACGCAAGTTTTCCAGCCTGTCTACCCATTGCATTTCAATAATTACACCAGTACGGCTCATTGTGTAATTACATCTGGAGATAGTCCCAAAAGAAGCATACTAAGCTCTCTTTAATCAATTAGAAAATGAATATGCAACATGTAGAGCACGAAGAAGCACACGCGCACGACTTTTGGCTGGATAGTTTTTTTTTAAGGGTACAATGCAGTCGTGTATTCAACATACACTTCACATGCATTGAAGGATATATCATATGAATAACCATTGATTGAAGGCTATATGGTCTCTAGAACATATGGACAACAGTTGATCAAAGACTAGAGGGCTCTCGGGTATGGAGAGATGTTGTTCAACTGTATACGCGTGTGTAACTATATTTTATTCTAGTTTGTACGCACGCTGAACTCGAGATGCGAACGTGGGTGGACAGGAAGCATAAACTGCTGCCCGTCCCAACGGAGCTATGCTGATGTATCACAATTCAAATGGATCGGACCAGGTAAAGACAAAAGGGTTGCACACAGCGTGTTCTTGATTCTTGTAAAAAAAAAGGTGATGTTGTCAAATCCAGAACTACATATTGTAATGCTATCTTAATTTTAAAATTAATTTTATATAATACGAAATTATAATTCTAACACTCTTATCGGTTATGGAAGAAGATAGAAGAATCAGAACCAATGTTCCTACCACGTCACCTGATCACGGCAGGACGCAGCCACCGTGCGTCGGCGAGCTCCCGCTCCTCCTTAGCGCGGCACAAGTGTGGAGCTAGCTGGTTCTTTCGTTTGCTCCTAGCTTGCTGCAGCTTTGCTAGGTAGCTACTAGGCTAGGCTAGGCTAGGCTAGGCTTCCAAGCTTGTCCTGATCAAGAATCCGCATAGTCTAGCTTGCCGGTTAATTTGACAGCACTAGTAAGATTTAGTAATCGCACGGTTCTTCATAAAAGCTCAGTTGATTTGGATATCCTTAATTAGGATCGGATAGAGGTGCATTTCTCGCCCTCCAACTTGCTCACTCCTTGACTCTTGAGGTTTTTTGCTCGGTGCGTTTGTGGCCCCTTGTCCTCAAGTATCTCACAGTATATGGTCTTGCTTTTTTCATCATCAACAAATTAAACTAGGTCGACATGCATGTAGCTCCAACACTTCTAGTAGTTTCTTCTTAGAGAGCTTGCTAGCCATGCTTGGCTAACTTCCCCTTTTCCTACAATTTCTTTGTCCTTTTCATTTTCCTATACCTACGGTTTTTATTTCCTGCCCATGAAGCCTATGTATGTATAATTGTATACTCCACTGGTTATTTTTTTTTTACAATTCTTAAGGGCCGAGTTTTGATGTTTCTATAATCAAATCAAAATCAGAGTACAAACTCACCTCCATCAAATCAAATACAGGCTCAACCTTGACATTCCATTCCATATATCTAATGACCTACAAGATATTCATAGTTCCATGCGACTTTTTGTTTCTTTTATTTTTCTGACATATAAGCAACAATCTTTTATATATTTCAGCTGGAATCCTTTATACGGTAGTATAATTTTTCTCTTAGTCCTTATTGTCGCTCTCAGCCTTCACTTTTATGAGAAGCATCTCTCAACAACAACAACAAAATTTTTTGTCCCAAACAAGTTAAGCTAGTCTAGGAATGAGACATTCTCAAAATCAAAGAGATATGAGCCTTGAAATAAAATCTACAATGCTAAAACCCTAAGATGTACAATCTGCTATGTGAGCCAAGAGCCTAAAACACTGCCCCTAACTTTCTTATGGTTCCGGTACGTGGATCGCTAACTTCCATGCATTCCTATCCAAAGCTAATTCTTTAGATACATTTCAATCTCTCAAATCTCTTTTAACTGCTTCCTCCCACGTCAGTTTTGGTCGACCTCTGACTCTTCTTACATTTTCAGTACGTCTTAAAATTCCACTACGTACCGGTGCCTCAGGAGGCCGTCGTTGGAGATGTCTGAACCATCTCAAGCGATGTTGGACAAGCTTCTTTTCAATTGGTGCTACCCCCCACCTATCACGTATATCATCATTGCGGATGCGATCCCGCCTTGTATGACCACAGATCCACCGCAGCATCCTCATCTCCGCTACACTCATTTTCTGTATATGTTGTCTTTTAGTCGCCCAACATTCTGCTCCATATAACATTGCGGGTCTGATCACCGTCCTATAGAACTTACCCTTTAACTTTTGAGGGGCTTTTCTGTCACACTGGACACTAGATGCTTGGCGCCATTTCACCCACCCGGCTCTTATCTTGTGGCTCACGTCTTCATCAATCTCACCGTCCCACTGTAGCATTGATCCCAAATAACGAAACATGTCTTTCTTAGGCATTACTTGTCCATCCAATCTAACATCTCCATCATCTACCCTAGCATCACTGAAATCACACCTCATATACTCAGTTTTAGTCCTACTAAGTCTAAAGCCCTTTAATTCTAAGATCTTCCTCCATAACTCGAGTTTCCTATCAACACCTATCCTACACTCATCAACCAGCACCACATTATCAGCGAAAAGTATACACCAAGGGATATCTCCTTGTATGTCCTGTGTGATCTCGTCCATCACTAGGGCAAAAATGTATGGACTCAACGCTGACATTTGGTGTAGTTCTATCTTAATGGGAGAGTTATTAGTAACATTACTACACGTTCTGACATTAGTCACAACATTTTCGTACATGTCCTTAATTAGGATAATGTATTTTGTTAGAACTCTTTTCTTTTGAAGCGCCCACCACATGACATTTCTTGGTACTTTGTCATAGCCTTTCTCCAAGTCAATAAATATCATGTGAAGGTCCTTCTTTTGCTCCCTATACCTCTCCATCAACTGTCATAGCAAGAAAATCGCCTCCGTGGTCGACCTCCCAGGCATGAAACCAAATTGGTTTGTCGTCACGCTAGTTACTTTTCTTAAACGACGCTCAATCACTCATTCGCAGAACTTCATTGTGTGGCTCATGAGCTTAATTCCTCTATAATTAGTACAACTTTGAATATCTCCTTTATTTTTGAAAATTGGTACTAATGTGCTCCTCCGCCACTCGTTTGGCATTTTATTCAACCTAAAAATGCTATTGAACAACTTAGTTAGCCAAACAATCGTCACTTCTCCTTGTCATTTCCACACCTCAATAGAAATGTTATCAGGCCCCAACACCTTACCCACTTTCATCCTTTTAAAGACATCTCTTACTTCTTACTTCTGGAAAAAATCCATTCTGGCTGCGCATCCTCGACCGCAAGGTCACAAACTCGAGCTAGACTATTCCCAATTTCACATTCCCGTCGCACCCGTAAGCCACCCTCAGTACTATACCCATCTTCAAAAACAAAACAAAGAGTATGTTCACATTAGATTCTAAGGATGCCTTTGGTTGAGCTTTTGGGAGCTGCTTTTGCTTCCAAAAAGCCAAAAGCCAACCAAAGGGGTAGAAACCAAAAGTTGCTTTTTCAGAAGCAGCTACTTTTGGGTAGTACAGTTTTGAAAGCACCTTGGACCCTGCTTTTGGCTTTCTGCTTTTTGAAATGGTGAAAATAGAGAGTTGTTTCACAGTTGTTTCAAGGAAAATAGAGATAGGAGGTAAGTTTTATACTTGTTTGAACCAAACAGCTTACAGCTTTTCCACAGCCCACAACCTACAGCGGCTTTTCCACAGCCCACAGCTCACAGCAGCTTTTTCAGAAGCCACAGCTCAACCAAACACACCCTAAAACTTATTTTTCTACTGTACATGATTTTTCTACGGTACATAGCTTTTAAACAAAGTATCTTTTCAACGTAATTCTGTTAGTCGATTATAACAAATAATATAGTGACTTTATTTATACTAATCAAAATCACACATGAGTTTCTTTCTCTGTATAACTCTCTATAGGCTATTATTATTATTCATAAACTAAAATAAAAATTATTAGTAAAATCCAATATAAACAAGTTCAAAGAGTTCATAGTACCACAAATTTTACGCTTTTTTATGTACTGCTAAAAAAATAGTGATCTGTGTCACAAATGAATCTTGATTTTATATAGTAGTGCACTATGCACGAAAAAAAATGGCAGATGCGATTTTCCTTTTACCCCAAGCAGCTAAGCTGATCGGCACTGCCTTTTTTGCCTTCTGTCAGCCAGTTACCATGTGACGTGGCAGCATGCGCAAAAAGGTGCAGTCTTGAGCATTTTTAAAATCGGTAAACCCATCGATTCTGGATTTTTTTAGCCCCTTGCAAAAACTTATTTGCAGAAATGATCCTAGTGACTAAGGGGCTATTTGGTTGCTAGCCATACTTTGCCAACAAAAATTGCCACACTTGCCTAAGTTGAGGTGCTCAAATTCTTTGCCACACCTTAGCAAGCCTAAGAGAATCTTGCCACACTTTTTTGAGTCATTGACGCGTGGGATCTAGTTTGCTGGAAGGGAATCTTGCCACAACTATGGCTGCAACCAAACAGCTCCCAAAGTTGGTCAAACTTGCCTAACCTTAGGCGTGGTAAACTGTGGCTGGCAACCAAACACCCCCTAATTTTTGTGAAAATAGCCCCAAAACGCTACCGGCAGGTGTGGCAAGCACCTGGTGCGGCCGGGGAGGGCACCAGGAAGGCTGACCCTGCCGAGAAATTTTTGGTCTATCTGGCCCCAGGCGGTGATTTCGCAAGCAAGGCCACGGTGGCCGAGTGCGAGTGCAGGGTGATTCCCGTGCCTACCGGCCGCAGATTCAGGCGCCCTTGCATATATGTATATCGTGAGCCACAAGCAACGTCCCCTGCTAGAATTTTTGAGGAAAAATATTCCGGAATGCTATTTGTAAGAATTTTTAGATGTAGGAAATGTGGTTGAATAATGATTAGTTCTTTTGTAAAGCCTAGTAATACATTTTACTTGCTTGTGTAATTTTAAACGTTTAGAATTTTCGGCCATAATTTATTTATGTGTACTATCATCACGAATTTTGTAATATAGAAAATGAGGTCCAAATATTTTAAATTTTATTTTGAAAGCTGCTTACGCAGTGTACCTAGTTGTGCATTTTTTTTGGAATTTTATATGTTATGAAATTATCTCAAAAATTGACGGTTTATGTTTCGAAAATATGGTTTATGTTTCAGAAATTAGGACCTTATGCTTTTGGAAATTAGGGTTTTATGATTTCATGTGACTTGAAATGTAGTGGTTGCATTTCACTAATTTCCTTCTGTAGCTATTTAGCAAGTTGTTGTGTGTCTTTGGTGCTCATTTATATGTTGATGTAATAATTTTATTTATATTTAAAATTAATTACAAGTATATTATTCATGGAAAAGTAATGTAAAAATGTTTGAATAAGTTTTTTATGGCCAATGGTCCGTATGCAGGAAATGTGCATTTTTTTGGAAATAGTAGTTGAAATCCATAAATAGTAAGTTCGAACTTTTTTCAGTATGGAACCAAGCATGAGCACAGATGACTGGGCTTACGCACTGACCTGACGTGCCTCTTGGCAATGCCAGTCTCCCTGGCGAGCTCCTACGAGATACCTCACCTAGTGTGGGAGCTTTCTCCAACGGCCAGGTGGCACAGAAGCTCCATTATGACGCCGGTGCCGTGGTGACCAGGTTCCTACCGTGGTCGGGTGGTGCAGTAGGAGTCAATTTATTGGTCGCTGGTTCTTTTGCGTTCGGTAAAGGAGCTAAAATCATAATTTTATGTCATATGGGTTAATTGTGATAATAAGGTAGCACTATGGACCTAATAAATAAAAAATTCACACAGGTGAAGAAAAGGCAGGAGAAATGTGACAAAACATGATATCATCAACCTCATGCTAGGTGCAGAAAATCTATCTCAAAAGGAGCTTTGTCAGTGTAGCTATCTCATTGTCAACAGCGTCAGCTTTTGGCTGAATATTTTTCAAAACAAAGATATGCATGCATGTGATTCAACAGTTGCGTGTAAATCCAAGCTGAACAGATGGATGGGAAATTTCCTAACAACCTGCTATGTTTATATAAAAATAATTAGGGCTTACATTGTCTTCCAAGATTACGACACCTAAAAAAAATCATGGCTTACATTTTCTTCCACGATTACCTGCTGCCATTAGTTCCAATGTTGAATCTCCCAAAAATTAAAAACTGGTAAAACCTATGAACTGTTGTTTAGGACACACGATGCCTTCTGTCTAGTAATCAAAAGCCGTTTAAAATATGTTAATTTTTAACATAATTTTTCTTTTTTCTTTGTATTATCATTGAGATATAATGGTTTTTTTTCTTTTTTTTCTTTAATTGAATAACTACAACCACCATTTCCATCAAAAGACGACACTTTGGAATAGGGCCTTAAGCTATGCAAAAGCTGACCTGAGAATTAGTTTATTCAGGATAAATAGTCGAATATAAAAAGTACATATTATGCTAGTTGGACCATAAAGCAGTTTGGTACATTTGAAATGTGAGAATTTCTTAGGAATACCGAAATTATACTACTTCCTGTAAACATCCCATGTTTTTCAGCGAGAAAAAAAAATTATCATGACCAGAATGCCGGGAGGCATTACGAAATTTTCCCGTCTATAACAATGCTGTTCTTCTCTGAGAATTTTTCTTTTTCCTAAAATTCTCATCAAGCAGTGCTTAACGAAGATAGCAGCACCCAGAATTCACCACGTCGGCAGCAATAATGTCGCGTAACTCTTACGCAATTGAAGATACGCAACTACGAAAGCAACCCCTGCATAAACAGCAGGTAAAACAAGATGCCGTACAAGAACACACTGACAAGGACAGAAAGCAAACCTTCTGAGAATAATAATCAATCAAACAAACGACACCAAAATTTCCATCAATCCTTTCACATCAGAGTTAACTTTCTTTCCCTGAAGCCTGCAGGTTGCAGCATCTTGTAACTGTCAAAACTCAGAATTTGCACCTGCAGATGCTAACAGTAGTAACAAAAGAACAAAGACAAGGCTTAAGAGAATGGCAAGAGAGATTTTTCACAGTGGGATTTTCACCTTAAGCACAACCAAACTCCATATTGAAAAGTAACAACACCCAAAGGGTTAATAAACCCTGAGAAAGAGCGATGTTTTAGGATACAGTAACTGAGGAAATGTAGGACGACGAATCGAGGACCCCAGATAAATAAGAGCCTCAACGGGTACGAGTTTTGTGATACAGTTCCGTAATGGTTTTGACTGTGTGTTCTCAGGAAGCCTTGTTTTTAGATACCCAAACCGATCTTAAGTGAAAGCCAGTAGTAAGCCACATGCAAGAAGATACATGGGACGAGACAGGTTACTTCGGGCCGACGTCCTTCAGCGCACAGATCTGCTCCTCTCCCATGGCAGACATGACGGTCACCACCAGGTCCTTCCCTTCCCCAAAGCCATCCTTGATCTGCACCCACAGATAAATTGATGGTCAGAATGTACGTTTTGAGCTAGAGCATGCAAAGCAGTCATTCAGTTTATATTAGGTGGAAAATCAGATTGGTGGATGTGGTATTCCTTGCTCGAGTGGAGAAAGCAAAAAAGCATGCAACGGTTAGACCTAGGTCAATTTAAATGGCCTAAATAACCAGATACAACAATGGTCAAATCACTCAATTGCAATATTAGATTCACAGCATCATCTTTCTGCACATGACAATAATTTTTCCTAGCCAATCTCAGACAACTAGATAAGAAAACTATAAGCACTCTGCAGAAGTTGCAGAAAACTAGCAGATACAGTTGCAGAAAACCAGATGTGTGGTATGCTATTGCAGGCAAAAAGCAGTCTGAAAGATGCATAAGGTGAACATTGCACATGCTTGAAAAGAATCATAGGTGACAGAAACAAGGAAGTGCGCTATTGCAAGGTAGATACTAGATAGAATAAAATAGATTCATCCACGAATTGCTTCCTCAATAAGCAGTAGGTCACGAGTAAACAAATGTTGACGAGCTAATCAATCAAGGAGGAGTCGGTAAATCAAAAGTTCTTTTTTTAAAAAAATAAGCTAGACAATTCAGATTCAGTTGATCTCAAGTGAAAGTAAATGAAAAAACCAAAACCTCTCAGCCCGATTCCCAAAAAATAACAACAGCAACAGTCCTTCAAATCAACTTATACAATATGCTGCCAAATCAAACTACATGTGTACCAAGTGCATAGCTTCAAATTTAGTTGACATCTAAAAAAAATTAAATCAAGAAAGTATAAGTTCTCAAATGTTCTTCCTATCCAAGCAAGAAGTATGCATGAAACACGCAGTTCATACATACCTGGCTAAGCAGGTTTTCATCAGTTGGGAGCCTCAGATCATCTTTGGTGTTACCATTTTCAGTCAGCAGACTCACCTGCAAGAGATGTTAATTTCTCAAGTGAACACACAATTCCACAAGAGATGAACACGCAATAAGCATTAAGAAAATAATCTAACTTACAAATCCATCCTCAGATATATCAATGAGCTGGTATTCAGTACGATTCACATGAGGAATCTATAAACAAAACATGTTCACATTTTAGTCAATGGAAGAAATATTAACTGGAAAGAGCACTAGAAATGTACTGACATCACAGTTGTGTGAAGATGGCACAATATCTTCAAGCTTCTTGCCAGTGAAGATGTCAATAGCAACGAAGTGGCACTTGGCGTGACCATGCTTCCCAGTCTTAGAGGTTGAGACCTCCACAACCTGCATATTTTTTTAAAATGCATACAATTAGAAATCAATCAGGAAGAACAAGAAAATATCCATCGTCACAAGAATGAGACGTAGAAGAAAGATTTAAAGCTAAATAAATAGAGACCTTTAAATACAAATCTCAAAATGGGATGACTGAAGGTAACTTGTTAACATTGAAGGCAACTAGAGCACAACGAAGAAATTACAGTACTATAGCTAAAAGGACCAATGCAGCATTTCTAGCATTGGTGAAT
Organism: Dendrocalamus latiflorus; assembly: GCA_017311315.1. Classification (NCBI taxonomy): domain Eukaryota; kingdom Viridiplantae; phylum Streptophyta; class Magnoliopsida; order Poales; family Poaceae; genus Dendrocalamus; species Dendrocalamus latiflorus. Next base: position 7,529,991 of record CM029650.1, read on the forward strand.
TGATTCTCCAGTGACGAAACTGCAAGGCAGCAAGCAGATACTAAATATACACGCACAAAACCATGGTTATTAAGTCGTCAACTTGTCGTCCGATCGGCTGGTAGTTTCCGGCTGGAATGTTTGACTCAACTTCCTGAGATAGTTGAACGACTTGAAGGACATGTTGTCCAGTTGCGCCTAGTCGTCGTCAATCCTCATGGGCGCTCAACTTTCCTCAGTTTTGATTTGGGCCAGCAACGACGGCAATAAACAATAGTAGTAGTAGTGGCACTCAATTTGATCAGAGGAACACTTTTGTAGCATCAGATCTGATGTGTAGACTAGTAGCTACTATTTGTTGATCTGCATGTTATGATTGATCCCACTAGCAATACACTAGTACAATGAGTTTATTTACATCTTCAATTCAATCTTCATTCTCAAATCTAGGGCATCATGGAGCCCGAGGGAAATATGAACCCACCGTATGATCCAAGGATCCTGCTTGGAAGGCCAAGTCCAAAGACCCGGCATGGAAGTACGGGTTTTGGCTGGACTTGACTAACAAGAATATCGTGCAGTGTTACCCTTTGCGACAAGAGGATGCATGCCAAAGTCAGGAGGTTGAACCAGCATTTACTGGGGGTTTTTGGAGGTGGAAAAATGTTCCAAGACAATAATGACCATCATGAAAAAGATGTATGAGTATCTGAAAAAGAACAAAAGCGAAAGGGCCTCTAGCCTAGTGGTTAGAGCGCCTCAGTAGCACCCCCCAGGTCCTGAGTTCGACTCCCAGTGGGAGCGAATTTCAGGCTTGGGGGAAAAAAATCCCCTCGCCTGCTACCACACCAAAGCACAGGTCTAAGGCCCCGCCAAGGCGTTGATCCAAAGGATCCGCCGGTAGTCTCACAAGGTCGGGCGATGGTGCTGCTGTGTAAGGGTGGAGCAGGGGTTCGTGGGTTTTCTCGGTCTGCGTGAGAAGACCTTCTTCTTAAGCAATGCCCGGGGGGATTCTCCCCCCCCCCCCCCCCCTGGCAGGTCGAGTTTTTTTTTTTTTTGAAAAAGAACAAAAGGAACAAACCCGTCGAGCTAGACAATGATGTTGTAGGTGGGGAAGGAGGTGATGACACCGAAGTCCAAGGTGGTTCATTTGCTGATTTCCACAACCACCATTGGTAGTAGTCAGTTTGGAATGTACTTCTGTTTCTAAATAGCTCCTTAGTTCATTAGTAGAGCAACTAGCAAGCAGTAGACCTGAGTTTGGGGACTAGTCACGACTAGTCGGTCAACTAGTCGACAAGGTGCACCCTAGGCGACTCGACTTTACGACTTAATAACCATGCACAAAACATACACGAAAATAAGCATACCAATTCATCCTAGTCTATTTACCTCCCACAGCGAAAATACCAAGTTGAAGACAAGTTTGCAACCTTGCCATTATCCACAGGTGGTCCAACAAACAAAATTATATGGACCAATATACAGCAATTACTACATAAAGATATACACCAGAACATGCATATGCCAACTTGCCATGCCATCCCTTCCTATTTACTTAGCATGTGAAATTGTGAAAGTATCATGTTGCACACAAGTCTACAGCATTGCCACCACATGTGGTGAAACTAATAAAACTTTCATAGGCAACTATGCACACCAGGCAAATCAAGTTATGACCGCTGGCATGTTTGGTCAAAATTACATCACAAGTTAAATAGATAAGTGATGCAACCTATGATATGTTAACTAAAGTCCAAATCCTCCTTCAACAATGTTCATAATGCACATAATCGGTAATTCCTCTTAATATAAACAACCCATAGATGCTCAACCTCAACCCATAGCAGCCGGCAAGGCAAGGCGGGCGGCCGGGGCATGCACCGCAGGGGCGCACTGGCGCAGGCCATAGCAGTGGCTAGCGAAGCAGCCGAGCAAGTATGGTATCTCTTGGTCTGGTTTGTGTCCAGTTTGTTTGTTTTGTTGGCTCATTCTTGATTTATGTGCTAGTCTTAAAATATGCCTAACGTAGACTATCTTTCAATGATACGCCATATTGCCAATGGTTAGATAGATTACCAATAGCCATGTGTGCACATGTAATAACTAACTGGTCCTTGAAGGTAATCAGTAATCACGACAAGAACTTGACCATTTGTATATGACTTAGAAGATGCGGACCAAATCCTGGCGGTTAGCGAGTGGTGGGCGGCAGAGCGGTGATGCAGAACAACAGCAATGGTGGGGAGAGGCATCCAGCGAGGCGGCGGCGGCGCAGTCTTGCAGTGAGAAGGCGGCTTGGGGCTTAGTCCATGCTGCCAAAGCTAAAATTTAGTCCTGGGTCCGCCACTGACCACCCCGACTCCCCAACAACATGCAATATATTAGATTACTTCAACATTATCAGGTAAACTAAGCTCGGCCTACTCAAACTCCAAAGGCCTGTAGTAACAAGATTAGGTGCTGGATCTACCCCAACCTATACTACTAATCTGATGAAGTGCAGACATCAAAACAAACTCAAAGATGAAAAGAACCATATGGCATTAAAACAGAAGAAAATCTGCCAACTTTGCCAACAATTACAACATATCTCATAGCAACATCCACAACTACCTTAGCATTCAACGGCACACATTGAAACAGGAAAAAGAATTTTGCAACACAATCATAACCGCGAAATAGCATCAAGAACAATACCACAACACAAAAAAACAGAAATTTATCCAACGCTGATACAAACCGCTCCATCGAAGACCGTACAAGCTCGCAGTAAAAAAATTGCACATTTACGGCGAGACGAGCACGCAGATCTAACATGATTAGGGCAAGCAGATCGAAATCTAAACCGACGACAACAGCCGCGCGCATCAATCGAGCGGGTCGCGGACGGATTGGATGGATGGATACCTTGCAGGGGCGATTCTTGATGACGAGGTAGCCGTTCTTGCGGACGGTGCCGGCCTGCTGCGGGTAGGTCTTGGAGGCGCCGGCGTCGGCCTTCGATTCGAAGTGGTGCTCCTCGGAGTCCGACATCTCCTCTCCTCAGATCAGGACACAAAAATTCCCTGAAAATTCGGGAAAAATCAACGAACGAATCGGTAGGGGCGCAGAGAATTGGAAGTTTGAAGCTTTGATCGGAGGGGAGAAGGGTGGGAGAATGGATATGGGTGGGGACGAAGGGGAGAGGGGGTTAGGGTTTGGGACCTTGAGAGGAGTTGGCGAGCTCGACGGGGAGGCGGCGGCGGCTACGGCGAGGGGGGAGGACGGGAGGGAGTGGCAACGAAGTAGATATATTGGTGTCGGGGCTATTATGCATGTTGATCCTCGGGGTATTGTTGTATTACGTAATATGGCTTGGATTGATACTAAGACCTGCCAAATATGGCGGAGCATGGGCCCGGCTAGGCCCGACACATTTAGGCAAAGTTTGGTTAGTCTAGCTAATTAAATGGGCTATACTGTGATAGTCTATGAGCTTAACCTCAAACCTAGACATGGCCCGAGGAGGTCATGGGCCATGTCATGTCGATCCAGGCACGTTAAGCTCAATGGGCCATAGTTGCTCTATTTAGCCTACATGGACATTGATAGCTGGCAGTGGGGGCGTGTCGGACCCTAGGTTTTATTGATCTAAAATCCTCTGTGATTTCACCGCACTATTTCATGGATCAGTAGATAATGCTCATAGGTACATTGCTGCATCATTTCATACACAAAAATACCATACCATTACATTACCAGAGTTCAAATAGACTGCGTCGGGTCGAGTTTACAATAGGGCTATCAGGCCAAATGTTTACGTTACATAAAGTGCGGAAGCAGAAGCGTATACAAACGTGGTAGGGTACTACCTGCCACAGGCAAGTGACTGAGACAACTTAGGTGCCACCGATATTAGCCAGAAATCTGACTAATGTTGGAACCACCCATAAGTTAGCCTGGTCGGCTAGACTGAGGTGAGAAGCAAGACTACTGAAGCCTACCCTAATTTCCACCATCTTCATCGGCTTCATCGCCCTGGTCCTCATAGTAGACATAGTGCCCTTGGTTTACAGACTCTGAAGGGGGTTTAAGAGCGAGGGTGAGCATAAACAATCGTGCCCCACGAGCCAATATGCAGAATGTATGTAATTATATATGCAAGACTAAACAAGTGCGGCTCAGGTTATTTTATTTGCTTAAAGAGACATTTGGAATAATCACAATTAAAATTCCTATGACTTAGCATTTTACAAAACATGTTCCAAGGAGTTTGAAATGGTGCAATATTTATAGCGATGTAGGTTCCATCCACCGATTACATGGTTCAATCCACCTATGCTAGCTTTTGATCATTAGGTTACCTCCATCTTATCAACAACTCTGGAGTATGTCTCTCTAGGAAAATTTCCAAAGTCAGGTTTACATCCGCCTAACAGTTTTCTTCCCACCCTTAAAGGTTTTGAAATAGAGCTAACTTGAGGAAGTTCCCATGTCTGCTCTTGACCGTGGACATGACTATTCAAATAGTTTATACTCTGCAAAGATCATACATCTTTACCCACAAGAGACAATCATTCCGATGGGTCTACGTGATTCCTTGGTCGTGCAGATCGAGAGATTATCATAAGGCTTGTACAATATCTCGCCCTCTAGCACCTTACCCCTATGGGGTTGCTCCTATAGGTTGTGCGGGATGTCCACCATAGATTAGCGCAGTCAGACTCCACTCTCCACAAACGTTAGCATTGGCAACGTCACCTTTATCCATTGTCCCATTCAATGCGGGAATTTTATTACCCACCTACACAAGACCTCCGTGAGATGATTGAAGGATCTAGTAAATTATTCAACCAAGCTTATATTTTGCCAGCTTGTAGCTGCACTGTTGTACACGGAGAGGTTATCATAGGGTTAAGTCCTTAATTTGTCTGGACGGTGCATACCACAAACCACATATTATCGTGCTCCATCCGCACCAACCACTCTTACAATCCGCCCAGACAGACAAAGCAAGTTTTTAGGGTTTTGAGAAGCATAAAATAAGTTATCACAAATTACTAGTCACTTACATCCTGTGACTGTCCCAAACCAGCTTTCATGTTGAGAGAGTGATGATCAGGGCAAGCTAGTGCCCTAGATTCTAGACAAGACCTTTTGTGTGGCATTTAATTTGACTTATAACTATCGAGATTAATAGTATTGCCTAGGGTGACAAGGTTCATGGATATTCAAGTGTCAAGAATGGGGTATTATATTACCAGATCGATAAGCGGGTGCTTAGCTACCTTATGAGTAACATACGTTTGCATATAAAGTAAAGCATACAATTTCAATAATTTAAATGAATATAATTTCACATGAAATATAGGCCCAAATGATCAAAGTATTGACTCGCTTGGATCAAAAGTTTGGGGGTCTTGTGCTGCTTCAATCGGGGGGGCTTTACTCGGAAGAGTGTACCGAAAAAGTAAACACAAACGAGCAAAAATAAGTAAATGACAAATAAAAATTCAACTAAACTCAAAATTGAACCAAACTAGTACCAATAGGTAGATCTTGATTTTAGAAAAATTTAGAAACAAGTTTCATTAAATTCAGAGTTACGACGAGAGAGAACGAGCTCCTCAAAGTTTTATTCTCAGGAAAATCCAAAAAAACAAAAGAGGAGAGAGGGTGTTTCTTTTGACAGGTGGGGCCCAAAATTTTTTAATAGTTTTTAGATTTATTACTGTTCTGCAACGATTGACATGTGGGCCCACTGTCATTAATGTCATTAACTACTAACGGGCGATTAGGACACCCATTAACTGGCTTAATTATGGTGCTAATGAATCGCATAACTACATTTCTTCCCCCACCGTGAGGAAGGCAGAGCCAGCCGGCGGCGAGGGGGGCCAAGGTGGTGCGACAGCGTCAGCAAAATGTGCTTCATGGCCTTGCGCGCACCCCTAGGAGAAGCGGAGCGGCCTGATTTGGCCCGACGGCGGCCGACGACGAGCATGGCGGCAGCCGGAATAGGGGAAGGCGCAATCTAGCGACTCGAGGCATTAGCGTTCGATTAATCAGCATGGGAGCTTCTATGGAATGTTATGAACTTACCAAGAGCTTGAGCAACCGTCGAGGTGGAGCCAAAGAAGCTGGCGACGGGATGGCCTTGGCGGCGAGGTGGGTGACAGCGCTGGCTCACCGGAGGGGGGGGAGGGAGCTCAGTGAGGCTGGGGTTGGTTTCGTGGTGGCTGGGCAATGCTCTAGGCGCCAACAATTAGTCTAAGGCACGGCGGTCCACCGAAGGGTCCGAGCGCCAGAGTCGGTGAAGTAGAAGCTCGTCGACAGCCTGTAGGGGGGAGAAAAGCCGATTAGGTGGGGAAGGAGAGGGTAGCATCGAACTCGAAGAGAGACTCAGGGGGTCCTAAAGTCCACCAAGTGGAGCTGGAAGCGGAGACTGCTAGAGAAGAGCCTGCGGCAGAGGAGGCAGCGAGCTCAGGCAGATGGAGGAGGTGAGAGGGGAAATCGAGTGGGAGATAAGGCTCGACATCCTCTTATAGGCGGTCGGGGAATGAGGTGGGCGCCGAGGAGCCTCGGGCGGCGGTGTGTCGGTCGTGCGGGTGGCGTCAGCTCTGAGTGGCTACAGCCCAAGGTGTGGTAGTCGAAGCTCTTCCACAATGATGCGGAGAGACAACGAGGACCACGGCTTATTGCGGTGCGAGTGAAGTCATCCCGACGGTGCGTTGCTTGGCTCGGTGGTTGTAGGGGGCGAAGCGGAAAGCGAGGCAAAGGGGACTGTTGTCGGGGCTTGCGGGGCCATGACTGCACAGGTGTGGCAGGGTCGGACCACAGCGGTGCAGCAGGGGCGGGGGAGCCAAGGCGGAGCCTGGTCTGGGTGGGGTGGCAGCCTCGCGAGGGGTCAACGTGAATAGGGGCAGCATGAGAGATGATGTGGGATGCGATGGGGTGGTAGCGCTGTCCTCCAGCCGAGCGGGGGAGAGGGCGAGTGAACGTGCGGTCAGGGCGTCAGACCCCAGCGACACTAAGCACGCATGAGAGAGGCAGAACCAAGGTGCTGCCATGGCAGGGCACTAAAGATGAGGACGTAGTTGTTGAGGATGAGGCAGTCATCGTCCTCTCTGGTCGTTAGCTGTAGGGGAAAGAGAGAGGAAGAGGGAGAAGGGGGAAATGGCCGGCGACAGGAAGAGGGAGAAGGAGGAGTGGCTGGGGAGAAGAAAAGGGATCTTCTTCTTTTCTCTTTTTTTGAGTGGCAATAGCAAATTTAGATTTGAAATCTTTGAATTTGGAAGTAGACTTTGAAATTCTTGGGTTAGCACAAAATCTTTCCAACAATGGGATGTTACACAGTGTGACCGATGGCACGGATAAAAGCCAAATCTGATCGACGAGGAAGATGAGGACCGAATCCCATCGATACTGACAATAGAGAGGCTTGTACTTGCTGGCGGCATAGATGAGGACTTCATCATGCCCGCGTGGATGATGCCCAATGTGGCTAAGCGTTGGATATGGCAGGCGACAAAGACTAGGATTAGATCCTGATGACGTCGAAGAGGGTGAGCCCTGTATCTGGCCGATGGTGAGGATGTCAAACTATTTTGGCCGGTGGTGCGTATCGTCATCGATGAAGCATGTCAACACTACGTTGCCATGTCTACCATGCTCACCGAAAGACATCGCCATCACCACAGGCTTCTCCTAGCTTGCTGGCCGTCAGCCACCTTGAAGGTGTTGCCTTGTCACCGGAGGGGAGAGATAAGTTAGCGAGAGGAGGCGGTGAGGAGGGAGGAGATGAGGAGGGGAGAAGGAGACGGCTGGTGGGGATGGTGGGGGCGGTTGGGCACGGAGAAGGGGGAGAGGGATGGGCCAATGGAGGAGTGTAAACTTGAAGAGGCCGACTAGAGGGGTGAATAGACATTTTTAAAATTATCTTTGGCTAAATTTGAGTTTATATGCAGAAGCATAAAACAAATTGGTTTTGCACAATTTAGACCTAAATCAACTAATCCCACTAAGTGCATCAACAATCTAAGTCTATGTCAAGGTTTGCAGTCCTAAGGTGACAAACGAGCAATTCAATTCTAGAAATATAAATTGAGCACAAGAAAGCAAGCCACAATTGATACTGTATCTTTTTATCATGTTATTCTGAGACTTGTATATCTCCCCTAGTCCACGTTGGGGTAAGCCCAAACAAATTGGATCGACTCCATAAATTAAGTCAAATCCTCAATCCCACTAGTGGTAGCTCTTTTTCACTCCTAGTAGGTGAGTTATAACCTTCACAATATGTCGGACCTTCTTGCAAGTTTCTTGAGAAGATCACCGAACCACGATGCCACCACGCTATCTAGAAGTTAGCAACCTTCAAAGGTAACAAGTCAAGACCCTTACTTGACTCTCACCAAGTGCAATACATGCACAACCTCAAGTGAATATTCAATCCGCCTCTAGAAGTAACATATGCAACTAGAGGTATCTCTCATTGCTTACAAGGTGCAAAACATACACAATTGAGAGAAACTGCTCAGACTAGCTCAAGAGAATAAAATAGAGTGCCAAAAGATTGTCTCACAACTAGCCAAGGAGGTATTTATAAACCCCACCACAAAAACAAGCTGTTGGAGAAGAAATAAGTAATTTTCAGCTGGAGCAGTAGTATCGTAATTTACACAGTGATAGTATCGTGCTACAATACCAATAGCTATAAACTTTACCATTAAACGCTCAAAATTAGCTGTTACAAAAGGGTGCGGTAGTACTGTCACATAAAGTGCTGTCATACTAGCCAAAAGGGACGAGAACAGGTCAACAAAATACTCTCTGAAAAAAGCATTAGCCACATAAAGCCCAGTCATACCGAAGACCTCGTTCAGACCGGTTGGTCATACTGAGAGATAATACTATAGGCAAAAGGGTGATAGTATCAGTTTGGGTGATCATACCATAGGTAAAAGGGTGGTAGTACTAGATCTTAATGTTAGCACAAACGATAATTGGGAATCGGTTATAACTTTTAACTCTGATGTCGAAATTCAGTGATCTTGGGCCCTATGGAAAGCTTATTCAGAGGGCTACACACCCTACTTGTTTGCATGATCTAAACCATGTTAGATCAATGTAGAAAGCACATGAACTCTAAAGAGTTGCTACCATGCTCCTAGTCCAAGGAACTAGCAACAAGCAATCTTAGACTATGCCAAGAAATATACATGAACTCCAACAATTTGAAAACCACATTTGTAAACTTAGATCATACCACAAGGAGTCGATACATAGACTTCAACCATTTGCAAAATATATTTGCAAAGTATAGTCACATGCTACAAAGATTAGATGTATGAACCACAACTATTTGTAAAACAAATTCGTAAATAATAGCATCATGCCACAGAGAGCTAGAGCAAGCGGGATTAAGCTATTAATATATCATGAGACTCAAGCTATTAGACAAGACCCCTCTTAATCGTATGGTAATCTACACTAACAATTTGGCCTTCCAACCAAACACTGAAACCGGTAGCAGACTAGGAATACATCCTTAACCTATGCTAGTTATAACTTTGCCTTACGTATCTACTTAGAGCTTTCACTTGATGACAATAATCTTCTCTCCATGTCCGAGTCCTTGTCTTTGTTCATCAACATATGATGAACTCACTTGATATCGAGATCTTGACTTGGTGACCATCAACATATGATACAACTCGTCATCCCGAATCTTGACTTGATGACCATTAATGCATGATGCCATCTATCATCCTAAATCTTGATGATCATCAACACATGATGCCATCAAAATCTTTATCATTATGGGACTTAACCTATTTCACCAACTCATAGAAAATATTTGCCCCACAAACCAGTTGTTGTCAATTATCAAAAGTCACCATTAACATATAATGGCTGGCTTAGATATTTTAATCTTTTCCTTTTTGCTAATTGATGATAATATCAACAAATAATGAGATAATAACTTTATTTTTGAGTATACATCAGGTACACAATAATTGTATACTATAGGATAAGCTTCGCAAGCAATTAACTCATTTGAATGACTATTTGACTTTAAATTAATTACTAGCAAAGTTATATATTCGGTTGTCATTAATCATCCAAAACATTACATGAACACATAATAGAGGGACTAGATTCTTCAATCTCCCCCTTTTGGTGATTGATGACAATCCGATTGCTAATAATTGAATTTAATTCAATATGAGTACATATAAACTACATAAGTTTTATATACTCAAGGGATATATTTTAAAGTAAAGATCCTCAATATATGAAATAGGAACATGGATCGATACTAGTGAAACCTCAAAATATAGAATGAACTCCCCCTAGATTTGTGTGTGTATTAATTGGACACAATATGGCACAACATGCACAATGTCCAATTTGACACTTTGGTGAAATTCACCCGATATTTTGGTTCCGAGAAATGCAACAAGACATAGAAGCATAATATGAAATGCGTACTATGTCTTTGTCCAAATGAGACTAAATAACATCATTTTCAATAAGCATGTTAATCTTACATTTAGATTTGTTATTAACCCTTAAAACCAATTTAATGGAGTTTGGACTTATAATCCCCCCTTTTGTGATTGATGACAAATCCATTATCAATAAGAACATTTGGATATTAAAAAACATATGATAGGAATTTAAGCAAATGAAGCATATCCATGCATGTCACTAAGCAATTTGAGTGTTATGCATTTGAGAATGACATGCTTGTGCACACGATACATATAGGAGGCCATGTGTATTAATAAGATGCTCCCCTATAATACATACACCAAATAAGGCAAAATCACAAGAGAATATCAATTTGAAAAACACATTGTTCAATCACCCAAATGTGAGAAATTTGTCATAGCACATAAAAATTCTCCCCTTTTTGGTATTAATCACCAAAAATGCAAAATAACGTTAAGCCAAAATAGTCTTTGCAAAACAATGAGCTTGGCTATGAATTCATCCTAATATGATCATGAAGTGTATGAAATAGATACACATAACCTATTTGAGAGTTTGATTTAAATTTTTTTAATAAGTGACAAGAATTCCACAAACTCCCTCTTTATGGCCTAAAGAGTAAACAACTTGAAACAAGGTTGTATTTTGAGTTATGCAAGAAAATGACATTTTAAAAACATTTAAATAAGCTCAATCTTGAAATCTCTTTAAATAGTTTTTGAATTTGCAAAAGAGTTCATATAAGGAGTATTTGAGAGCGTCATTAGTTTAAACGAGGAACACATCTAAAAGAGCTCCAAACTTTACGAAAAATTTCAAAGAAGCTAGAAACTATCCCTAGAGACATTTTTTATGAAGACACCAGGGTCAAAATCTCAGCTACTAAAGAGATATTAAAATCACAAAGTTTCAGACAATTGAAAATTTTGGGTTTTCAGATTTTGACATTCCATTTGAGCTTCAAAATATAGCTGAAAACCTGGTTAAAATAATTCCAATAAATCTAATAAAATTTAGCATGAAATATAAACTATAGAGGATCAAATCTTACACTAACAATTTCCTTAAATTATGAACCCATTTGGAGATAAAAAATACAAATCAGCACAAAACCATGTAAAAGTCTGAATTTTCAGCGTGTTGACCAAAGTGAGAAAAATCATAATTTTTTCAAACCATGTTGAAATGCTTTCAAATTTGGTAAAAAAAACTTTGGAGTATAAGAAAGTTTTCCAAGAATAAATTTAAACTACTAATTGTATGTGTTTTTTCAATAGTGAGACGAGCCAAGTCGCGACACATAGAAGACGAATAATATTTGAGAATACACATTAGATGTTTTGTAGCAATGCACAGACATTTCACTAATAAATTTATAAAAGTAAATACTGATAACCGGTCATGAATAAAAACCTAGTTACGTTTGGTGCACCTATAAGTAGACCCGACATATTAAAAAGAGAGTATGATTAATATAACTTGTTGGTACGATCAAAATGGGTTTAACATGAATAAAAACTAGTTATGTTTGGTGCACCTATAAGTAGACCCGACATATATAAAAACAAAGGAGGATTAATATAAGTTGTTGGTACAATGGTCCTAATTGTGTTGTAATCACACTATATGGCATAAGTAACTAGAGCGAAGTCCAAAACTAATCGGCCGGAGCTGAGATGCACCAAGGCGTTCCTCATGAAAGAAAAGAAAGAAATATATGCACCAAAATGATTAAGCCATTGATTCAACGAGTTTATGTTTCTCGCTTCTAATTTTTTTTAATTTTACCATATTTTACCTTTTGTTTTTTCCATTCTTTCTTTTGCATTGTAAGTGATTATATATATTTTCAATTTAATCATGCTAAAAATATCAACGGCACTTATAATATATTTTCAGTCGTTACAGTGCAAAAAAGCAAGAACTCCGAGGTTTTAAGCCCAGATGTACACTACCTAAACTCAAGCATGATTACCACCAATTCAAGGGGTGTTTGGTAAAGAAGAGCGGTGCTGATGGGTCGCCGCTCGCAATCACGTGGGGTCGGGGGCAAACGGCCCAAATGCCTGCGGGCGGACTCCACGGCGCGCGATCAAATCCCGCGGAGGGCGCGGGCTTCGCGTCCGCAAGTCGATCCTGGCCATCGGACGGGGGCCGGCCGCCACGGCGGCGCACGGGAAGAGCTGGCGTTCCGTTCCGTTCCGTTCCGTTCTATATTTCTGTGTGTAGCTACAAATCGTGCATCAGCATGGTTCAACGTCCCAAGGCCGTACATATGTACAACGAATGTCAGTTCCATTTGACTCTTCTGCTGGCTCGCTTGATTGGCACTCGGCCTAGCGACCATTGATGTGGTTCTTTGGATTGTTACTATTCTATCCTTACTAGTATAAAAGAATAAGTTGGTGGTTGTAGGTTTCTTCTCCTCCAATCACTCTATTCTTAACTTCTCACCACTCTTCACTTTTTAACTGATCAAAGTAGCCATATTTCATAGCATAATTCTCTATATTCAATAAATTTAATTGTGACGTATGAGCAGTGACTAGTTTCAACTAAAATCCTTCGACTCTAGCTGATTAAAAAACCCTCTAAGTTGAGTTGCCTCATCTACCTCTGGTTGGCGAACGGCCAAATAAATGACGAGATATGGTAGTAGACCAGACACCAGCGGTACTACAGATGCTGACAACAAGACGGCATAGTACTAGTTACAGTACGGATATTAGGATGTCACTAGCATAGACTAGTACGGCTAATAGCTCATGTTCTCCATTGCTGACTCCTGCTTGCACATCTACTACGCTAGGCTTAATTAGTCAACTCAAGAGGCCCGATACCAAGAGCTGCAGGCAGCTCGTGCTGGTGCTATCTATGTCATGTAGACGATGAAGGATGGAGACAGGTTCAAGACAGGAAAAACTTAAAAGGCCACGATCACCTGGCCCAGGTCAATTCTGGCCCAAAGGCCCAAGTGCAAGCAGATCACGTAACCTTACAGATTGGTTTGTGGCGCGCTCGATGCGGTTTACGTACGGTCCTTCGCAGGGGTATGTTTGGAGCAATTTCGCAAGAATTTAATACGGAACGGCAAAAGTCCGTAGTAACCCTACGGAACATCTTCTTCGAGAAAAAAAGACGTCACTTGGTTAGGCTGAAATAAACTGATTTATAGATAAAATTAGACTGTAATTAGTTAAAATTACATTGTAAATGATATTGGTTTATTTGGTGTAACTAAATTTAAAAAATTTAAAAATAAAAATAAACAGATTAGCTCATCACTGACAACGCAAACGAATACGAAAAAACGGCAAAAAAGCTTAAAAAAGCTAAAAGGCCAGAAAAAGACGAAATTTATAAATAATAAAAAATAAGCTAAAAGCTAGAAACTCAAACCGAAATGAGTAGGGCCTAAACTTGACATTCGTTGTGTGGCCCCCGCCGTCCTTGTGGGCCTACCTTTTTATATGAGTTACGGTTGATAGTTTTTAGTTATAGCTGACGACTTTTTGTTGAAAATAAACAATAGTGTTAAAAATAGCTTTTAGAAAAAAAAGACGAGTAGTAGGGAAAGTAAGAGGGGGATGTATGCGTGAGACGAGAGCGAGAGAAGTACGTGTGTGAGACGGGAGCGAGAGGAGTACTGGATGTGTAATACGTCTGTGACATCTGTTTCATCTTCTGAACGAGACGTGAGTAAGAAAAATAAGAAAAACGTTTTGAAAATTCTCACCCTCTAAACAGAAATAAAAACAGAAGCGTATACCAACACACCCACTCCTATTACAGGTGGAGTGGTCGCGAGTCAAAAATGGCGCGACCCCACCCACCTAACTTGAACGAAGCTTCTTCCAAGTTCAAAGCTTCAGCTTCAAGTCTCGCGCACACTAAAGAAAGCCTGAGCTACCTCCGTCTCCGGTCTCCCTCTCTTGACCCGATCGCCTCCTACCACCACCACCACCACATGGTAGAGCCCATTCCTCCCAACCTTCCCTTCTAGTATATACATGCCTCACCGATCTGATCAACTCTCAGACAAGGCTAGCCAGACCAGTCCAACCAGAAACTAACACGAAGCTGCTTGGGTTTCTTGGCGGAATTCACCTTCGCTTTCCTCTGCTCTGGCCGGGATTCGTGCGCGGCTGAGTGAAGCGGCGCGGCGGCGGGCCGGTGAGTTCTCTGCAGTTCCTCTGCTGCTTCATCTCTTTCGGGGCCGGTGCGTTCTTAATATGGTGGGCGTACGGTCGCTTGGCTGGTTGGTAGATCCATGGCGTGGGTTCGCAGAAGTTAAGGATGTGCTTGCAGTTGCAGATCACGTACTCGTTTTTCTATGGGGTAAAGGGGCGATCGCTATCAGGACTTAGTTTCTTGATCTTTGGGGCTTAATTAATTATCTTCTGGTTGGTGATTTGTCGCTGTGCAAAGACGGAGGATGCTCTTCCCGAGTGACACGTCCTTTCTGTCCGATTATGCCAATCAGTGCTGCTTTCCAAGGTCAACCCATTTCTTGTCTTGCAGATTAGTGATCTTCTGCAGCTGCACACGCTCCTCTGCCCGACTGAGCCAAGAACTCCACGATTAATCCTCTCCAATGGAGGCCATGGCTGGGAAAAGCACTCATCATGCCGGCGACGCGAAGGCCGTGCCCAGCTACCTCAGACCATCGGCCGGCTCTTGCCACCACGTCTGCAAGTATGGCGGGAAGCACACGTTTGAAGACAGTGACACACACAAGGCACAACGAAGACCTAGACAGAAGCCAGCGGCTTCAGATAATCAGGAGAGGACGCTCGTCAAGGCGCGGGTGGTGTCCCGGAGGCGTGTCGGAGATTTCAGCAAGCCTGAGAAGGCCGACAGGTCGGTCGTCGACGAGGAGAAGGAAGTGGAGCCTGTGGAGTGGAAGGACATTGTGGCTTATGATGCAGTTCCAGCTCGTGGATCATCTCCACAGCCTGAAGAAATCTTTGCCGAAGTCACAGATTCAGGCGATGGTAAGGAGGAGGATGTGATGAAGGGAAAGAAATCACATGACAAGGCCAAGACCACTGAACAAGAGATTGGCGCCAAGAAGAGAAATGAATCGCTGAACAAGAAGCTGGTCAAGTCCGTCAGATCGAAGCTGACTGGGAAGGCTTCGACGGAACCTCAGGCCAGGAACAAAGCAGCTTCACCTGCTCTCAAGAACACGAACACGGGCAGAGAGAGCTTAAAACCTCGGAAAGCGAAGAAAGCTGCAACACTGCCCGTCGAAAAGAAGGCTGTAGCTCAACAAATAATTCAGGGAGACGAAACTGCTGATGTGAAGGAAAGGAAAACACACCTCCCTCTCGACCAGGAAGAGTATGCTGCTGCTGAATCAAGCAGCAGGTCCATTCCGGTGCACCGAAGGGTAAAGAGCATGAGCATCAGCAGCCGATCAGTGCGCTTTCCATTTGTCCGACAAGCGAGCAAGAATTCTGCCACCTTCAAGCTGCGCTCCAGGAGCAGCAAAGCACCAATTCTGCCGTCTGAAGAAGAGAAGCCAACACGGCTCAGGTTCAGAAAGGGGAAAGTAGCAGGTGAGGAGTCCAGCAGTGGCATTCAGCTCAGGATCAGGAGCCTTCGGAGGCGGGGTGTCGGCGTTTCCAGTGGCGCAAACACCGGTTTCGTCGTACCGGCGGTGACGTTGAAGCATCAGAAGACGCTGGAGAAGAAGAGGAGCCAGAGGCTGTACAACAACCTGATCGAGGAGACGGCGAGCAAGCTCGCGAAGACCAGGAAGAGCAGGGTGAAGGCCTTGGTTGGGGCTTTTGAAACTCTCTTCTCCAAGATTGGAAAGTAGGATTCAGCTGGCATAGGTAGTACATTACAGAGTTTGCCATAATTTTTTTCTTGTTCTGGGATGAGTGCTTGCTTTGTATATACCCCTGATGGAATTGTAAGTTTTGGCAATTACACTAGGACTGAACAATTTTAGAGCAAAGATCACCGATGTTGAGTTTCAAGACTTTCTCCTTGTTCAATCTATCAGTCAAGAGCTGGAATGGAGACGATGTGCAGAGATGCAGTATTATGTTGATGGAGCCATACATTGATCCTGTTTAAGATAGTGTAAAAAGCCAGTTCAATGTTTATTTTTAGTTCTGTTTAGTGATGGCATTAGTCCATCTTTCAGGGAAACTTTAAGAACCAAATTGAAACATAATGACACGCATCTTATCTGCCTCCAGATTGGCTGTTAGACGCTTGCATTGCCAAGTGTCACAACCGGTGAAAGATGCTTGCCTTCGTGTCACAACTGGTCGCGGTCGAATCGGATTTCGAATGCAAATATTATGTCACTGAGCACATTCACAGTTCACGCCATTAAAGATAGCGCGGGATGACACCAGATGCTTTCTTCTCCAGTTCTTGCAATGGCTGGTTCTTCTTGTAGACATGAAGTGATCTCATGCACAAATCAAATGCTATTGTGCTTGCGGTTGTAACTAGTAACCATCAACACCAGCCTGAAATTGCAATCCAGGTAGACATCTATAAATAGCATGGCTGCTAGTAGCTTCGCCATGAACAGACAAAATCTGGTTAAAAGAGAACTGTATGCAGCAGAAACACGACCATTTTCAGCTCATCTTGATAGCGTGGTTCCACTACAACCGAATTTGGTCGAAAATACTACATGTTGTTCCAGTTACAGACAAAGCAGAGCTGAATTAAATACAACAATACCAGGATACAAGTACAAGAGGTCAGTGATTCACAATTGTGTTCCAAACACGGGCGTTTATCGTGTAGTGTTGCATCATTGTCAACCAAATTTAGACAGATGGCTTTCGCACACTCAAAGAGCATGAATGAAATTTAGACAGATGGCATTCGCACACCCAAAGAACATCAATGAATCTTCTGTCTCTGAAAGCCAGAGCATTGTACTCAATTCTTGGCTCACGGATTCCTCCCAAATTCCAATAGCGTCCGTTTGGCGCCTGCTGTTCAAAGATCTGCACCGCAAGTTTACTTCACAGCATCACAAACATTTCGCAACAAAACAAAGGCAGGCCCCAACACCAGTTTCAGTGCAGGTTATCAGAAGGTTTGAACAACAATAGCATTCCATGTGCCAGTGATAAGATGTGATAGTGAAATACCTGACCACCTGTGACAAGTTGATGGCAAACTCTAGATAGTCCTAGTGTCTACCAGATTTGTATCCTCATCAATAAATAACAATACAGCTGTCATCACAAGACTGCAAAATGGATCGAATATGTGAACAATTAGATTAGGTAACAGAACAAAATTCTTAGCATCAAACTGGCAGGGAATTACAGGCTTGCACAAAAGCTGAACTAAGTTAATATATTCGAAAGCAATTAATCTGCCAATACCAAGTATCAGCAGTTCAGCAAAAACCTAGGACCGCATGCAGCCACCACAATCAGTAACAAGGTAGTTACAATTGGCAGTTGGAGGCAATATGGAAGACAGATCATGAGGCGCTCGCCTCTACAATGCTGAATAGCTTTACGTAGTTAAGCTATAAGCTCATGATTGCTTGCATTATTTGAAAACACGGCGTAAAGGTAACCACATATTTGGACTAACATGACGGACAAAGAGACAGAGGTCATTCCTTCATGCCACCAACATGCATTTCAATTTCAGAATATTTGTGAGACGAGGAAAATCAGCCAACTTATGTAAACATATTCAAAAGAAAGAAATTTCTGTACTTTAACATGGAAGGGCTAATATTGGGATGACACAATTTGCAAGGCTGCATAGCGTCCTAGGACATTTTGGACTAACTGAGAAGCTAGGTTAAAACTGTTAAGGGTATAGAGATAAGGCATATATGGAATAGAATACAAACTCTATCTCTAATACCCTTATCTCTAATACCCTTAACAAAAACCATCTTTAGGACTACCAAATGAATGTATTTGCAGAGCACACATATTCCGATAGTATAAAAGATTAATGAATGAATGTAATCTAAAGTCAAACCTGTAGATAGTTATAATAAATAAGCAGAAGTAGAAAGCAAGCTTGATCATCCGGTACTTCTTCTCCCTGTTTATTTGTCGGAATATCTCAGTAACATCTACAAGATGTTTCTGATCCATATACCTGATTAAACACAAAATCATATATTTTTTCTTTCAACTATCATAATATAACATAAACAGAACATGAAGGCACAAGAAATAAGGAATATGAACATAAATATACAAGATAAATGTCTTAATTACGTAGGTAACTTTGTCTATGGCATTAAAATGGAAAATCCAAACATCCATTTTGTTTTGCCCTGCACAAACTTATGACACAAACTAATAGTTGCTAAACCATGAAGGAAATAATCATTTTGGACATACATAGAAGTGCAAGCCTAGCTGAAAAGCTACACTTTTCAACCAGATAAACAACAAAATATCTCGGATATCTTGCAAAAAGAAGTTCGATCATGATCAGAACTAGCTCCAATGCAAAGGCTGCACTTTATCTGAAACTTCAACTTAGCAAATAAGAACACCGATTTTCAGCATCTGGATACTGAGAAGAATACTGAAGTTGAGAGATTCTTGTTCCTCTAGTTCAAAATTCAAATATCCAAAGAAGAATGAGAATTGAATGAACTGAAACCAATTAGCAAGACATCATCATGCTAGACTAAAAGGACAAGCTGGTTGGGCCCTGCTTGTCTGGCAATATGCACATTGCGCAATATGTGTGCTGTCAATTCTGTGTCTTCTTAAATCATGTTTCAATTCTGATGCATATACTGGATTAAGGGTGGTGTGATTGTATTGGATTGCTGTTTTGTTTCCATCCGTAAATAATGGAAACAGGGGTGTCTTGCCCTTGTTCGAGAGACTTAAATCTATGATCTATGGCATATTATAGCTGTATATGCCCAGCAGTATTCATTAATCAGACCAAGAACATGGCAACATTACTTCTTTTCTGGTAATAATGTTCTATTCATCAGATTACTGCCACATGCTAGAACAAAACCAAGAATATGCATAAAATCACTAAGGCCAAGTTTGGAATCTGTGAAGGTTCATTCTGAATCATTGCAAGAAAAACATTATCTAATGGTTCATTTCTAATGAAGAGTGGTGAGAATAAAACAATTCATGTCCACACATAAAGTGCAGGTAGCAGCTACAAAGTTAATGTAATCGTATTGCAACAAGCCAACAATAACAAAAAATAACTACCTTTAGGAACTATAAGATCACATCGAGACATACTATGTCCCTTCCATTCATGAACAACTAATCTAAGACATCAAATCCACACAAATAAATATGGCAGCATAGTATTAGTAGCCAATGCCCAATGATGAAAAAGAATTAGCTTGCTAGGTTCATGACTGAAAGCAAGTGATACATACAGTTTCACATGGTAGTATGTCACAGGTGCCATAACTAGAAATGGGAGCCAATGCAGCGTCAAGAGGAAAGAAGCACACAGAACTCCTTGGAGTAAGTATTCTATAACCACCACTGCATTGATGCGAGATGACGAATCATATGGGTTGATATAGTCATACTCCAAATCAGATAAACAAATAAGCTGGTACAAAAACACAAAGAGAAAATCAGTGGAATAAATCAACAAGAAGAGAGGATAACCTATTTTGCAAGAAGCTAAACAGAATGTAAATTTGTTTGTAAATTTCACTCGTACAGATTTGAATCTGTCTATCAATTATGATCAAATCTTAGACTAGAGCAGCAACAAATCTATAATTATTAGACCCAAGTTTGTTCAATACTAGGAATTTGAAGAGTGTTGGATGCGGTAATGCATAACACCCAATAATCATTGCAGCAGCCAGGGATAAAAAAAATCTTCGGTAACTGCCTGGTTACTGGTCGTACCAGCCTAGACCGGCAAAATAAATACTGGTCTGAAAAGTAGTGATTTCATACTAATTTGAATGAATTGCAAGCTGTATTAGACTGGAAACAGACCGGTAACAGGGTACTGGCCAACCTCCGGTAAATTTTCAAAATCTGGTTTTTTGATCCTTGCCAGCAACACAACACACCATGACCACAGTACATATTTATAAATCGAGATTTAGTGAGCCTAAAGAATCATTGAACAATCATGGTGGTTGCAACCTTGGGGCAGCAAAGCTACAATAATGCATGTGCCACTGTGACCATTCTGGTTTCACACCAACTAAAGGAACAGGCTTGTGGCATATATGATCATGGCCGGGGCGGACCTAGGGCCCGGGCTAGGGGGGTTGTAGCCCAGGTCCTAGCCTAGTAAGTCCAATGGGCCTCAATACCATTGGTCGGCCCATTAGGGTCTAAACCACTGGCTCCGCCCTTCTGTAGCCCCTTGGCCGACCGACGCATTCATGCGGTCACGCCCGTGCGCTCCTCCCTCCCAACCCTAGCTACCGATTCTGCCGCTGCCAGGTGCCAGTCGCCTCATCTCCAGTGCCCTCCGGATCTCCGGCTCCGCCCCGCCTTCTGCGGCTCCACGCTTTCGTCAGTCTGCTGGGCCCCCTGGCGCACAGCCCCTCCATGGCTACAGCTACGATGCTTCGCCCTCCGGCCTCCAGATCCCGGCTGTCGGCTCCAACCTCTACCCCTTTGTCCTCCACTGGTCCGCCTGCCTCTGGGTCCCGGGCTCCCGACACCCTCTGCGGCTCTGCCCTCCCTACCCCCGGGTCCCGGGCTCCTGGCCAATTGTAAGCCAAATGCATATCCTACCTCCTTATTTACTTTATTACAGTGTGAGCAAAAGGAGCCATCTCACTATGGATCTGCTTGCAGTGGGTAGTTCATCTAGATCTAGTTCCCTGTGTTTAATTCAAATCTTTAAAAAAATATAGATGTTTCATTGAATCTCTTGAATGTGAGTGAATCTCTTGAATGTGAGAGGGATGTTCTAATTTTGTTCTACATTGATGCAGCAATGTTGATGCCACAATGCTTGCGTGAGTCGCCTTTTCCTGCCCTAATTTACAATATCTGGAGATCAGCATGGCCGATAGTCAACCGGATAACTGGGTATGCTGAACACTCCTATTGTTAAATCTATCATGCAATGCTATCATTCCATACATTTTGTCTACTGACACCTTATTGACAAATTCTGTACTATTTCTACTGTTTTACATTGAATGGAAATGCATGGGTTTATGACTAGTATTTAGCACATGCCCATTTGCAGTTGTGCACTGCCAAAACTGTTAACGTTATTGCTTGAAGATGCATACTACTCAAGAGCACTGTTTCATGCTGCAATATTTTGTGTTAATTTGCTGTTTATTGTCACCATACCTGTCATCTCAAAAATATCTGCACCTTGGTTTTGTAGGTAGATATTAAATTACTAAATTAGCATTTCAAGTTGAGTCATCTTTTAACTGACACTTGTTTGTCCACGCAGGGATGAGCTAACTAGGTTAGTTTCAGAGTAGCGATGTCTCTCAGTTCTCAATGTAGATGGCTGCAGCAGTCTTGGTTTTCTTAATATAAGCTCTCTGGAGAGCCTTTCAACCCTTTGGCTATCAGATCTTTCTTCGTTTCAAAATCGGTAATTCAACATGCTCCTACAACGCATTTTTCAGCATTTTCCATGTATATAAAGGCCCCGTTTGGCAGAGCTCTAGCTCTAGGAAATCTGTAGACTTCCTAGAGCTGGTCATCTGTAGCTCTAGGAAATCCTGGATCTAGAGTTGCAGGCATGTTAAGTGCATTTATATGACTCATTTCATTTATATTATATATTAAATAAAAATATTTAAATCACTTTAATTTAGTCAACAAACTACAGATCCAGCATAGATCTCGAAGCTAGAGCTGTGCCAAACGGGACCAAAGTCATGTTGGAACAAATTACCCATTGGTAGAGCTTAGCGGTATGTTTTGTATTTTTTAATTTACCATTCATATCAATATATGCTACTTTGTCTGTACAGGTTGGTATAATTAGGGGTGGGCAAAATACCCGCTACCCGTTACCCGTACCCGAATTACCCGGACCCGAACCTGAAATACCCGAACCCGAGGTACCCGATCCCAAATTCGGATAGCGATTCTGATTACCCGAAATTAGTTTGGGTAGTTCGGGTAATATCCCCCGGTACCCGAACTACCCGAATTACCCGAACTACCCCGAAATACACTTGAACTTATCACTTTATTACCCGTACCCGAATTACCCGAACCCGAACCCCGAAATTGCTGCTGAAATTCTATGCAAATTCTGTGCAGTTTGCTAGTTTTTTGTGAATTCGGGTATATCGGGTATACCCGAACCCGAACCCGAATTATCGGGTACCCGAAATTGCGGGTAGTGTTTTTTTGGGGCTAATATCGGGTAGCAGTTTTCATTACCCGAATTTCGAATTACCCGAACTACCCGACCCGAAAAAATCGGGTAACCCGAATGCCCACCCCTAGGTATAATGCTTGATTAAATTTCAATGTAGAAGGTGCTAATATGTACCGAAACTATGACATAAGAAGAAGATTTAGGAGTGGTGGTTTAGGCTCTCTGCTCACATGGCAAGATGCAGACTTAGGGTTTTTGCCTTATAGGTTTTATTACAAGATTCTCATTTCTTTGATCTTAAGGAGGTTTCATTCCTAGCCTATCCTAACTTATTTGGGACAAAAGACTTTATTGTTGTTGTTGTAGCCGATGCCAATATAATGTGGAAATCTGTCATGATGGTTTGGTGGAAGGATTCTTCCTTAATTAGGTATTTATCCTACCTAGAATGCTTTTTTTACATGTCATTAGACTGTTTCGCTATGATATCAGATGTTGTGTCAGTGCTTATGTACTTTTGTTGTGATGTAGTTTAATTGCAACCCTAGAGATGTTTCTATTCTATCATAACTTAGCCCCCCCCCCACCCCCCTTCCCGGGTTCATTTCTGGGTCCACCACTGATCATGGGCACCAAGTAGCTTGTGCTAACTTTTCGATTCAAGCGATAACCTGTTTGCAGTAGTGCGGCAACAGCATGTGTTTATCAAGTTACTGAGCCCCATTACCTAGCCCTTACGATCATCAAAGCACATAACAAGTATAATGCTATGTAACACAAAAGACATAAGAGATAGAAATATCTTTTCATGTAATATGGCAGAAAACAATGAAAATTGCCCAGCACAGAAACTTTGGATGAATTTAACCAAATATCTTGGGCCTTATTCTACCAAGATGAAATATTTTTGTAGTTTCAACAGAATCTAGGAGTCACCATAACTCAAAATGTAAAAAAAAAAAATCTTGCTAGCAGTTCACCGGACTTACTACTCCCTATCCTCCCACATCCCGTTGACCACCTAATTAGGTAAGGAACGACGCCGAGAATTGCACCGTTGACCCAACCCAGCATAAATGTTCTTAAAATCCCCACAAAATTGGTCAGCTGCAGCCCAAATTGGCCAGGAATTTTTGCCGGTTCTGCGCCAGATCTTGACTGAACTCACGGTTCAAGGGTGAAAATTTGAAGGGAACAAGGGGCCGGGCTTGCCTGGTATGCGGTGAGGCCGATGAGGACCATGACGGAGGCGAAGGAGAAGAGCCACAGGATGAGCTCCACAGACATGGCTGCCGCCGCTCCACTCCAAGAAAGTCCGGACTGATCTCCCCTCGGCTCCTGCCACTGCGCTCAAATCAACCAACCCAACCGGTCAAGATGGACGAGCGCCCAGAACCAGCCCGCCCGACCTCGATGGTGTGGTCGTCGCCGGAGATGGGAGGGGAGGAGGAGGCGGCGAGGTGGGGGTGAGGAGAGGAGATGGATCGTGGATGGATGCGAGGAGTCAGTCAGAGGGGGCACTGATTGGTTCAGGACACCCGCGATTCCCAGGAAAGGAAAATTCCATTCTGACTTCCTCGAAGCTGAATAATGGCCGGGAGTTTAGACGCAAGCCATGTCTGATTCTGAAAGACAAAGTTTGGCTTTTGGGCCGTTTTTTTCCAGGCTTTTAAGTCGATTTTTGACTTCTATTTCTATCACTAATTTTACTCATCAGATATATTAATCACAGCAAAACGACATTAATAATGACCTACGAGGTGATACGATGAAAACACCCCCAAAAGTTTTGACAGATACACCTAAGCTACCAACTCTTCTACACTTGATTTCCCTCTTAAGGGTCTCATTTTTTTTTTTTGCGGTTTCTAAAAGCAGTTTTTGACTTGTGCTATAATAATTAACTTTCAAACAGAATATTTTTTTTTCAAAATAGGATCTACAAGTTTGTAGTACACACTGTAGCGACTTTATTTATATCGTTCAAAACCACACGCAAGTTTCTGTTACTCCGTATTCTCTCTCACAAACAGTTTAAAAGCTATAAGCTATACTCAAAAGTCATAAACCACAACCATAAATAACAGGTCCTAAATTGTTCACCGTGAGTGCCAGCGTACTACCTAGGAATTTTAATAAGCAAATCACCCCCTACAAAAATATTGAGCGGATTCTTTTTGGTTTTGACTTATTGTTTTTTGGTCCTAACGCGAATGCTTGTGTGAATGAACGAATGTCTACAAGCCGCTTTAAAAAGATTGTCCTAATAAGCTGTTTCAAAACGGTTACAAAAAACCATCATATTTGTTTAACCATAAACTATAAGTTATAAGAAAAAAAACTCAGCCATTATTTGAAGGAAAATTTAATCATTTGCCACTCTTATGAGTCCAGTGGCAACAGATTTGCCACCCTGGCCCATTGTCAGTGACTCAGGTGACCCCATATGTAAGTGACAGAGTGAATTGGCCAATCTTAAGAGTGGCAAAAAATTGAATCTCCCTTATTTGAATAGACAAGTACTTTCGGCAAAAGAAAAGGGCATGCACCTTAATTTCAAGATACACCCTCCATTTAACAATAAAAGTTCCATTTCTTGGGAATTATCGTTTCATGCTGTAAGCCTATTATCGTTTCATGCTGTAAGCCTATTGAGTAAATTATAAGAGTATAGTTGTTGCTGGCTACTATAGCCCCGTTTGGCAGAGCTCTAGCTCTAGGAAATCTGTAGATTTCCTAGAGCTGGTCATCTGTAGCTCTAGGAAATCCTGGATCTAGAGTTGCAGGCATGTTAAGTGCATTTACATGACTCATTTCATTTATATTATATATTAAATAAAAATATTTAAATCACTTTAATTTAGTCAACAAACTACAGATCCAGCATAGATCTCGGAGCTAGAGCTATGCCTAACAGGGCCTATATGGTTATAAAAGAGGTTGAATGGTTGTAGTATACCATTAATTTTGTAAAAGCGGTTGAATGGTCGTAATATACCATTCATTAGTGGTATGTACGGTCCAATCTTATTAGGTATTTTCTTAAGACACGTGCGATCAGCCACAAACTACCAAATAAAAGGAGAACGAAGATTGACGAATCAAAATCCCTTTGTGAGAAATATCTAATAAGATTGGGCCATACGCACATACCTCTAATCAAAGTGAGAACGATTTTGGCTCTCCAATAACTTAATTACCATTACTTGGCACATGACTATTCATAAGTAGTGTCTTGGGAAAACACGAACTGGACCCACTCAGCCACGACACCTCACTTCATTTTCATGTGCAGCAGTCAGTACAATCTTTTGTCAGAAATTGTCGATCCATTTCATAGCCTTTCCCAGATCACCACATGTGCCTCACTCGTGGAATACTTTTCAGCAATTAAATGTTAAGATATTGTAAAGAAATCAAACTAACTAGCCACGTAGGCGTGGCGCAACCAGCCACCGTGTGGACCGAAGTAAAAGAGACGAAAATTCGCAGGAAAAAGAAAGCGTAGAGGCTTTTTCGCAAAAAATTGAGGGTCTTTTCGCAATAAAAGGAGAGTGGAGGGTCTTTTTCGCAAAAAACCGAGGGCCTTTTCGGAAGAAATAAGGGCCTGTTCGTAATTACAGGAAACCGCGGGCCGCTATCGAGCAAAAAAATGCACAGGGGCTTTTTCGCAAGAATCAGGGACCTTTCCGCGAGGAAAAAGGACCTCTACGTAATTTTCGGGAAACTCAGGGAAACCGGCTCCCCCGGCCGTACGCGAATTCCGCCACCACGCGCCGGCCGAGGGAGCGCTGGGGGGTGACGTGGGGCGCGTCCCCTCGCGCGGAGTCCCCCGGGTTTAATCCCGTGAGGATATATATCAATCCAAATGCACTAAGGCCCGTTTATATTAGCTTTTAGTTTTAGCTTATAAATAGTAAAAGCTTATAGAGAGAGACACTCGCGTGCAATTTTGACCGATATAAATAAAGTCACTACAATATGTACTACAATTAATTAGTAAACATCGTCTTAAAAAGGCACTCTGTTTAAAAGTTAGATAATATAGAAAAGGCATTTACTATTAAAAAACTAGCTTTTAGAAGCCAATACGAACATTTTCATTGTTTTATGGAATTCTATTATCTTGGTATTCGGTAAGCATTCCGGTTTTCATTTAAGTACTGCAATAAACACCAATAACATTAAATGAATAAAGGTAAAGTCTTAAACAAATTATGAATAACTACATAAAATTAACAGTGCGCTGAAGTACTTTTGAAAAGGAAATTTCATGAACCATTGTAATTCTTACTTTAGCTCGCTACAAATTTTTTCAACTAAGCTTCAACGTGGTTGTGTTAGCCAGTTATTTTTTTAGTTTATTACTCACTTCCCCCTACAATACAAAGGTAACAATATATAACAATGTTAATAAGATTCGCAAACCTTCTTTCAAGAAAACCATCAAAATACAATAAATTGAAAACTCCAATCACATGTTAACTGAGAAAAGAGAATTCGTAATAAAAAAGAGAACCCGTCAAAATCTTCCATCTCATGATGATAACCGTGCCATTAATCGCTCTCCAACAACAGATTGATAGGGTTGCATGAGCCTTCAAATTGGACTGTACATGCAAGCTAATTTTGTAGCATTAATCGGGTGAGCTATGAGCCCCCCGGCACACATATATAGATAGATAGATAGGCACATATACTAGTCACTTGTTCGTGTTTACAACGAAATTTATTGGATATATAGAGAATCATACTATGAAAGACGGCTACTCTGATCAGTTGAAAAGTAGAGAGTGATGAGAAGTTGAGAATAGGGCGGGTGGAGGATAAAGGACTTACAACTACTAACTTGTTTTTTTTATAATAGTAATGTAATTTATTGGATATATAGAGAATCATGCTATTGAAAAGGGCTACTTTGATCAGTTGAAAAGTTGAGAATGGGGTGGTTGGAGGAGAAAGGGCGTACGACAACTAACATGTTTTTTTATAATAGTAATGATTTTACTATATATATATAATGCCAATGAAATTGTGCCCATTAAACTTGAGATCCTGTATGCATGTATTTCCTTATACAATGTAGATCCAGCAAGCTTGACATCTGCAGCTTGAGATCCTGCACAAAGATTGTTGAAAGCCTTCATCTACTGATGGGAAAGATCTGGAAATAAAGGATGTGCGTCAGTGACTTCATTTTACAGTACTACAAGCTAGAGGGTTACGTCAGATGCCTCCAAAACCTAAACGCGAGCTCAACAAGCTGTTTGTAACACACATCGCTCTCCCTGGACTGTAGATTTTTGTCGATTGATCTCTTAACAATTGGAACATGCATGCATGATGAGCTGAGCTCTTCTTCAAATTACATTTGAAATAATCGGGGTAGCTAGGAATGGGTCTGTTCAGTTCTTGAAGCATATATCACTATTACAGATAGTATTATCATAGACGGTTTAAAACTGTTATCATAGACAGTTTCTGAATCGTCTGCATTTATATGTCAGTGATAATAGGTGGTTATCACAAACAGCTTCCAAATTGCCTGTGATAGTTAAAACACAAGCAGTTTTTTTTGAAAACCCGTCTGTGATATTCTGCTATCACAGACAATTTTTGATATTAACCGTCTGTGATATCATATATATCATAGATGATTGTTTTTAATAACCGTCTGTGATATTCATAGGCGGTTTTTGATATTAACCGTCAGTGATATCGTACATATCACAGACGATTTGTTTTAAAAACCATATGTGATATCTATATATCATAGACGGTTTGGAACACCAAATCGCATGTGATAGTTATTTCAAAAGCTACATTATTTTTTGTTTTTGGCTAGCATCAAGAAATACTAGCCATGCCCTCTAAAAACAAGCAAGAAGATAACATATATATAGCACAGGACAATCATTACACGGATATCACAAATGAATTAAACAACGCAAGCAGATCATATATATAATGAATAAAAATCGTTGCACAGATCTCACAAACAAATTAAACAACTGAATAAAGTACAATTGAATGAATTATTTGACTAAGCACAATTAAGAGATTACAATTGTATCTAATGTTTCAACATCTAATCACCATTATCGGAGTGAAACTCTCCAGTGTTGTTTATGACCTCCGCTATCAAGAATTGGGAGAGCTTTCCTCGAATTTCGGCGAGTTTGTCAAGATCGATTGCACTTTTGTCGAATTTCATGCACTGTCGCTAGGAGTAGTGTTAAGTTATTAGCGATACACACACACACACACCAAACGTATGACCCAGGCAGCGACTCGGGGATCTGGTCGCTACGATGTAAGGTAGAGAATGGATAGAGGTGAATGCAAGGAGGATAGAGTTTGATATGCAGGTTGGAAGGGTGATATATTTATTTTTTTTATTAAAACAGTAGCTAAAAACAGTAACTAGGAACAAGAACATAAATAGTAAATAAGAAAAGAAATAGTAAATAAGAACATGAATAGTAAAGAACTGAATTTAAAACAAATGCAACACATAAATATAAAAGAACATATGCAGATGCAACACACAAAGAACTAGTAGATATGATAGAACTTAAAATATAAAAGATAAAACATAAATTAGAAAGAACATAAACTGAAAGTAAAGAACAGAATGAAAAGAACAAATATAAAGTTAGAACGAAATAATAGAAATATAGAACATAAAGAACTGAAGTAAAGAACTTCAAGAACAGAATAAAAAGAACATTAATAATATAACAGAACAACATAGGTAATAGAAAGAACTTGAAATGAAACAAACTTAAAATAAATAGAGTTTAGGGAAAGAAATCGTTCCAGCGTTCATTCATATACCTTGATAGACAAAAGGAGGAACCTTCTGTGTAGTACACCAGAAGCTAGAACTAGGTACAAGTTTTAGTTATACAAACCACACTTAGATTTTACAAACATTTACACACTTACACACTCAAACTCAAAGATTGAGTCTTTATTTAGACTACTACTTATTTTACACTAATTTGTGGAGTGGAGGTGGAAGTGGAGGCTTTGATGGTAGTGGTGGTAGATGCTTATTGCCTTGGTGGTAGAGGCTTATTGCCTTGGATAATTTTGGTGATCGATCTCCTTCTCTAAGCTTGTGGAGCTATGGAGTGATGCTTGGAGCGATCTAAGGAGCGATGCCCTTGAAGCTTGCCTTCATGCCCTTTATATAGGGGTCGCCTCCCCTGGGATAAGCATGGGTAGAGATTCCCATAATGACGCCTTTTGACCATCAATATTATTCTTCACGATGACGCTTTACACCTCAGGGAGTCATGATGAAGCTTTAGACCTCCGTGAAAAATATTCGCCATAATGACACTTTTGATCAGACTGTATTCTGTCTGCAATAGTTCAGATTCCATCTGCAGTAGTAGATAGTACCCATATAATTGTCCTGACAATTGTCCTTGTTGTCGGAGAGTCTTTGCGAACAATTATTGTTATTCGCTGTCTTCATCTACTATCATTGGTGCAGAGGTTGTGCCTTCAATTTCATCTGGTTGGAGTGAATCATACCAACTCAGCATTTTCTGATATTCTCTGCGTATCAAAGTGTCTTCGCCATAATCAATCTTTATTAGGCGCCCGACACCTTTGTGTATAATACCATTTCCATCACAAAATATTTTCATGATTCGGTTCTGAAAAACCATCTGGCATGTGGTGTCTAAATAGATGCTATCTTCAATTTCCATAGCTTCTTTAAACCACCGCCACTTGTCATGATTGGTATCCTGAGAGAATAATTCTTTTTGTTCTTCAGTCAGAAAATCAATTGTTTTGGCAGGGAAAATGAAACATCCTTTGAGAATGTAAACATCATGCATTGCCGGCCTGACTGGTGGTGTAAATCTTGGTGGGGTAGAATAGAAGATAATTTTGCATCTCCCCCTGAGAAATGCCATTCTTTTACAGGCTTCTTTTATTGCAATTCCAAGATCAGACTGAAGGACCTGATCAAGTGTGTCATAAATGACATAGACTAATCCTTGGTCTATGATACTCTGAAGAGAGAGGTTTTTATGGGTTTGTGTTTGTAGGCCTTTAAAGAGTTTAAGGTCTAGCTCTGCTCTCAATATAATATATCTGTGGTATGGCTGGATAATTATTCTTTCATCAAAATGGAGGAGTGGAAATGTATGGACATTGATTCTAAGGCTTGGGTTAATTTCTCTCCCCTCATATAGGTTGATAAAATATTTTTGGAGTTCTGAAAATATTTTCATTTGTCTCTCATGGTATTTTTTCCAAATGAGTTCTAGAATATCTGGCCCTAGGCAAGAAAGTGTTTGCTTAGTTTTAAAACTCAATCTAGAAATGAGAATTTCATGAGTACTGGGGTCAAGGAGCTCTCTGGAGGCTATACTCTCCCTTCTTACTTTATTTTGGTGGCTACATGCAATTGTATGAATGCTATCTGATGCTGATAATGCCATGGTTCTTATTTGTGGAAATGCTGTGAGAAGCTCTCTGATATTTATGCAGTTTGAGGATGCAGTTATGGTGGATGCATGTGTTTGTTTGTGGAAAGAACCATAACTTAGTGAGCTTGTACTCAAGCTCAATACTTTTGAGGTATCTTGTGATCTAGTATCTAGATCAAATATATTTGAGCCATCAGGAGATCTCTTACAGAGATATGATATTTTCGAATCATCTGGGGATTCTCCCAGATCCAATAATTTTGAATATTGTGATGGTCTCATATCGAGACTTATTTTTTGAATTTTTTGATGATCTGATACTCAAATCTGATACTTTTGAAAATTTCTTTGATCTGGTATCCAGATCCAATATATTTGAATTGCTAGGTGATCCAACACCTAGATATAATACTTTTGATGGGCTTCCTTCACTTTTGGGAAGAATATCTCTTGATACAGAAGCCTCTTCTGAGGACATATAATCAGATGATCTTGCCCTTATATCTTTGAGCATCATATGATTGAAATAGTAAGCCAACACACTGAGTGCATGAGTTTTTTCTTTACTATTCTTTGCTTGTCAGAGTAAATTGAGCAAGCCTTGTTGCAGAAAAATTATGATTGAATCGCTCAGGATTCCCCTCCCGTAGTTGGGGTAATTTAAAAGAACTCATCTGTGTATATCTTTGCTGAGACATGATTCCCCTGTAATGTGACAAAGAAGCAACTAACTGGATTAGTTGATAGTCATGAAATATTTTTGCACACATTACCTTTCTTATACCTTTGTTATAATGGATCATGTTTCTTTTGATCAACAATTTGGTAAAAATGTAACATGATATTACATTGATGAGAATGTAACATGATATTATATAGTATGACCAATTATATCCATTGTTTGGGCTGCATCTTACTTCTTTGAATGATGCCTTCATACATATAATATGAACCAAAACTATTTGATAATGATGTTTGAGCAACAACCAACTATTGCAAAGATATGAGTCATCATATATATGACTATTGCAAAGATATGAGTCATCATATATGCCAAATTGCTGGTTGAAGAGGTGTTCTTGATCATACTCAAATAAGTTTTTCTAAGCTACTCTATGGAGACAAGACTTTCTAGGTTTTGACATTCCATAAAGGTTAACATGAGAAGCATATGGCTGCATAGAATTTCGTTTTTAGCTCTCATAGCTAAAGAGTAGGCTCATAAAATGATCATGACAACATATATCATGCTTATAATGATTCCCTAGCAACTTGTTTTGGATGAACACTTCCTTATGCATAGTTTGCTCCTCTTTTTGAGGCCAAGATATGAGAAAAGGATGAGCATTCTTCAGTTGCAATATATTTATATAACTAACACTTTGAATGTTAGTTATAGTTGGTTCAATGAATATCTCATTGATAATATTTTCTTTTCCCGAAGTAATCTCTATAAATTGATTTAATAACGCTTCTTTGGGTATGGAACAAAATTTTAATTCTAATTTTTGGTTCATGATTTCAAATTTGATACTATCATTTGTCACAAGAAAAGGACGTATCAAAGATAAGAATGGTGTGCCTAGAATGACTCCTTGTTTTAGATTTTTAACAAGCAGAAAATAAGTCTTAATTTGGACACCAGAAATGCAAATGAGAACTTCAGGAATTTTGTAATTGACTTTAAGTTGGTTCCCATCTGCCCCATGAATTTTATGAGTAGATTTTTCAAAATATTTGAAAGGAATAATTCCCTCTCGAATACAATTCATATCAGCTCCAGAGTCAATTAAAGTTTTATATTTGAAGTGAAATCCATCGATAAATTTGTATGAGATTTCTACTTACCATTTTTGTTTGAAGTATGTTTCTATGGAGCTCACTATTTCTTAATTATTTTGAAGAATTGCTCCTTCTTCATATTCACTTTCTGACTCACTTTGAGTTTCATACTTAATTTTAATTTCTTCTTTTCTAGTGATTTCTAGAATTTGAATTCTTCTTTTAAGATCATTTGGCTCTTCTTTTATATAATTTTGTTTTTGAAGCAAGTCATTTAGACTCAACTGCTTCTTTGCCTTCTTATGATCTTCTACTCTTTGAATGACTTCATCAATAGAAAAATACTTTTTATGTTGGATATCTTTTACTAACTTGTCTTTGTTAGTTTTTATCCTTGATAAGAATCTTTCCAAGATAACTTCTTTTTCTCTTGGATCTTGCACCGTATCAAAGGTGTCTAATACAAATTGTTCTAAGTTTGTGAGAACTAGAATATTTTCATCAGAGGTATCCTCAGAGACATCTTGCTCACAGCAAGATCATACACTATTTTCACAATGATTAACTTCTGAATTTTCATCGTTTTCAGAGCTAGACTCATTGTCAATATGGTTTAGGATGTCTCCCAACTTTTCTTTAATATCTTCTGGGTCTGATTCTAGCAAGGCTTGGATTTCTTTTTTGATTTTGGATTTAAGACAATGGCTTGCTATATGACCCTTCAAACCACATTTATAGCATACAATTGGTTTATTAGCTTCCTCTTAATATAATAGGCTTCTTTCTTATTATCAACATGATTTTTCTAAATCTTTTGACATACTTTGTTCTATTTCTTCTTTCATGTTGATCTTCAAATCCAAATTGATAGCAAAAATCTCCCAATTCCTTTTTCCCAATAATTTTTTGTTTCTTAAGTTGGTACTTAATTTTAAGGTCATTACACAGTTCAGCACCTACCAACTGTATTTTTGGGTGATTTTGCCTATGTCAAGGAATTGATAATTTATACTACCTTCTCCTTCTTTTCTTAAAGAGTTTCTAACATTTTCAGCAAATAAAGGGGGTAGTCCTGATATATACTTTTCTTTCCAAAAATCTTGATTAGGATCAGGAAGAGTGTATAATTTTGATAAGAACGTATCTTTATACCACCTAAAATCAGACATAGTCTTGCATCTTAGGTTTATCAATTGTTCTCTATTTTTCTCATAATATCTTGATAATTTCCAGTGAAATGATAGACGATATTATAAACTAAAGTAGTCAGAGCATCTGAGATGTTACCGACAGGGTTCCAATGCACATCTACCCGGACTATAGAATTGCCATTTTCATCTATCTTCACTGCATCAATAATTGCTTGCTTTTGATCAGAATCCAAGTAGTGATCCCACCAGCCTCTCAATTGACCAGAGAATCCAACAACGATCATTGAGGCTGCTTCTCTTTCTGGATTACCACTAGCTATGCAAGCATTAGAATACATAATCATTTGATGGCAAAGGGTAAATATTTGTTACTCAGTGTATCCATCTATATTCCATTCCACAATTCCTTTGCCATTGAAATATGCCATATTACTAATTTGAGGTCTTTCTTCCAATTGAAGATCAGCATAAGTTGGTCTAGGATAGTAATTCCTTGTCCTAGCAGCATTAGTAATAGGTTTAAAGATCTTATTGATCATATCATTATTTTCTCCATCAGAGATTTGATTAATATTTTTGTTTACCTTTAAGTTGTTTAACTTATTGGCTAACTCACTAACCAAATCTGTAGAGACAGAGGATCCTATTGCCTTTTGTTTCCCAAGTTTTATATTAGGATTTATTATTTGTGGGGTAAACAAAGGAACAATAGACTGAGAACTAGATGATTCAGACTGAGAATTAAATGGATAATTTATTTTTACCTCGGCCTTAATGGACTTGGATCCTTCCAAGAGAATATTTTCGATGCGATCCGTTTGCTGTCCAAGAGTATGTAAAGATATGTTTGCATAATTTTGTTGTTCCACTAGGTGTCCTATGTGTTCTACTTTTACAGGATCACCATAAGTGGTTTTAGAAATATTTTTTAATGGAGATGCTTTGGAGCTTTCTTCCTGGGTATTATTTGGAAGATGGATAGATTCGAAAGGTGGATGAACCGACTCTTCAATCTTTCCACTAGAGGTCTTCCATTCTTTTGAGACCTTTTTGATTACATTTAAGTCATCAGACTTTGGTTTCTTTTGTTCGGATTTCAAAATATTTATTTCAGACCTTAGTTTGTCCAATTCAGACTTTAACTCATCTAGGTCTGACTTAGGCTCAGTTTTGGATTTGGTTTTTGATTTATTCTTTGATTTACTCTTTGGCTTGAAGAATTCTTCCAGATGTATGATCTGGCTATTCTCATACCAGTCAAAGAAGTAAATATGTCTTTTTTGCTCTTTCATTTCTTTGTACCAAATCTCTCTTATTTTCTGAATATAAGTATTGTCTACATTTTTGTAGTACCTTTCACACTTAATCTTATTTTCAGGAAGATCAAGATTTCTTTTAAGGAGATCCATATCGATTTCAAACTCATGATCTTCTTTTACTTCCTCTATAACATTGATCTCAAAATCTGAGATTGAGGGCTCATACTGATTATCCTTATCCTCATAAGTTGCATAGACAATATTATTTGGTTTTAGCTGTGGTCTATTGTCTAGGTGCAAAGAGGGTCTTGATTGAATAAAAATTGTTCTTTTTGAGGAGAATGTTATCTCAACATCTCCATCTGGTGTTTTGGCCAGAGATTCTAATTCATTTTGTTGAGTGGCTTTTGGCTCAACAGCTTGTAGGAGAGTCCACTTCTCAGGAAGTGTTATCTCATCCCACTTCAAGGTTTTAGGAGTAATAATATGATTTCTAGGATTGGTTTGAAGAAGTGTGGTCAGACCTTTGGGTGTATTCTGTTTTGCACATGGAGCCAACGTGGTCATGGCTTTATAATAGATCCTATATGTTACTGAAATGTTTTCACTTCCAGGTTCAAGATCAAAGCCAGATGTTTGTAAGCTCAAGGTCAGAACCTTATGGAGATTTAAGTCTGAAAGAGATACAGAAAAGTCTGGGAAACTGTTGAAGAACACAGGACCATTACTAAGACTAGCTTCAACCATTCCTAGCAAAGAGTCCTTAAACCTTTTATTTCTGCAATCTCTTAGACAAGCCAACATAGAAATATTTAAACCTCTTCGAGTTAATGATCTAATAGCCACTTGTACTAGACCAAAATGTATATAATGATATTGAGGTTATACTCTAATATGATTGATTTCTTTTTCAGAAAGAAGATGCAGAGTTTCATGCAAAGAGCTAATAGGAAAAGTTTTTTCTATAGTTTTAATATAATAACTAGAACAAAGAGAAACCGTGCCTATATGATATATATCCTTAACATTTACCTTAGGTACTTTCCAATTTGCAATACATTGCTTTATATCCTTAAAGCAAACAGACGAAGCATTCTTAACCGACATCGTTTTGATAGACCTATCATTACTGCCAGAGGCTTCCAGACGGTCAGTTACACCAAGAGACCTGGCTAACCAAGACATCTTATACGAAGATAAAAGAGATATGATAGGTAGCCTTTTTAGTCTACGGCAAGGAAAATCCCACTATTAAGATCAACCTTTCGGATAGACGGTTTCAAGACAACGGCAGGGTAGAACCCTTAATTACGATCGACCTATGCCCCTTACAGGCTTACGCAGACAACGATTTCCGCCACTTACTGCGCTCTCTTGACGACTTATCGGGCCACACGACTTCACGCTCACCTGCTCAGGGCTTCGGGACCTACGCGACTCAGCGTACCGCCACACCAATCGGGACCTCCGCGACTACTCATCACCACCGCACCCCTCTCCCCCCCTTCGGAGAAGATGGCTTGGGGAGCCTAGGACCTCCAGATGGCTATATATATATATATATAGGAAGCCTCTTTTCTACTCCTGGGTGTAATTACACCCTTTGTCGTATCTCACAATGTAGTGAGTATCTCGTGTAACGGAGGGTATGTACATGTAGTATACGAGTATTTAAGACCATATAGGTGGTATGAACAATTTTTCAGAGGTGGTATGTACATTTTTTTTTGACATACTCCTTTTTATGTGCGTATATGAAGGTATTTATAAAATACGCTAAAAATTATGGACTCCTTTGTAATTTTTTCATATGGTTTACATTGGAGTATCTTATAATTAGTATATGAGTATACCTAAAGTGATAAAGGAGTATTTCAAGTTTA
The DNA here is from genome assembly GCA_017311315.1 of Dendrocalamus latiflorus. Classification (NCBI taxonomy): domain Eukaryota; kingdom Viridiplantae; phylum Streptophyta; class Magnoliopsida; order Poales; family Poaceae; genus Dendrocalamus; species Dendrocalamus latiflorus. The sequence goes on from CM029650.1 coordinate 7,567,271, forward strand.
TTTAGGTGGTATATTAGAGTTGGGTGTAATTACACCCGGAGTAAAAAGTATTTTTCCTATATATATATATATATATATATATATATATATATATATATATATATATATATATATATATATATATATATATAGATAAATCACAAAATAATTATTGGCAGGTTGACAAACATTTGGATCATTCGTTTTAGCGTCTATGATTTCCAGCATATGGCGCCAAACATAGAATCCACATACGTTGCCCTGTAGTTACTGGTGGCACTGCAAAAATAGAATTATATACATAGGTATTGTCAGTTCTAGAGGCATTATAACGAAGTGCGATATAGTATTGTTGTGTTGTAGAGAGTACCGAAAATTGCATCTTGTGTCACAGTGTGGCACTAGATTCCTTGTATCACCCTCCCTGGGCAACGTAAGTGCTGAACGACCTACGTGATTCCAAAAAGTTAGCCTCGGCCATTGCAAAATAAAGATAAGATTACAATAGAGTTATGTATGGAGAAAATGAGTTTACCTGTCAATTGCTTGGTACACACGGGTGAAGTCGTGGTTGCCATTAAGTAAGGAATCAAGGTATATTACCTTACTCCACTTTGGTACAATTACGATCAGAATACAAGCACAGGACAATACGTTAACTTAATATACTCCCAACAATACAATAACAGATTCAATAAGTTTGATAGCAAACCAAATTAGTTAACAAGTGAAGTATATATTATGAAGTATTAAAGATCACAAAATAAATTAGCCAACTATTCCCAAAATGACAGACCACAAGATTGACAAATGACAGTAATAGTAATAATTTAGAGCTCAAGTTTAAATATCCAATTTCAGTATTAGACCAGTATCATCATCGAGCTAATATCCGAACCCACAGTGGGATTTAGAATTCATACCTTAGGGAGGAGAGGCGACATTGGGAGGAGAGGAGGCGTCGGGAGGGAGAGGCGGCTGGCATTAGGAGGGAGAGGCGACATCGGGAGGAGATGCAGCGTTGGGAGGGAGAGGTGGCGTCGGGAGGAGAGGCGGCATTGAGAGAGAGGCGGCCGGCGTCGAGAGGGAGAGGCAGTGTTGCGAGTGAGCAAAACCTAGCAGGGGCGACGGAGACAGAGTGCATGGGTGGGGAGTGAGCACAAAATCTAGCAGGGCATATTTGTAGAGGAAATAGGAACCGTCTGTGATAATACTACCATAGACGGTTCCATTATAGAACCATATGTGATATGTGGCATATCACAGACGGTTCTATAATAGAACCATCTGTGATAGAATTATCATTGTTGGTTTGCTCTGCTAAACCGTCTATGATAGTTCCCTGTTTTTCAACTAGCCTCAAGAAATGCATGCTAGCTATGCCCTATGAAAAAAGGAAGCATAATCATAAATGGAATAGTTCCATAATTAGATGTTGAGTTTCTTAATTATGATTACATTGCAATAATTTTCAAATAGGTGCTCGCTATGTGGGATTATTGATTACACTTGGCTATTTCCTTTTAAATAAAGTCCTTCATGATGATCGACATGCATATAGCTTGCTTCATTGCCTTGTTCTTCTTTGAGCCTATTGTTGTCTCCAAATGAAGGCAACTCATCAAATTGATTGTACTCTTCTCATCCATGGCATTCTCAACTCTAACAATCCTTCTTTTTCCATGAAAAATTACGTGATGCTACTATTTGCTGGGTCGGTTATATAAAAAACTTGAACAACTTGCCTCATGAGTACAAATGGTTCATCTTTGTATCATACATATTCGAGGTCCACAGTAGTGACGCTGTACTTGTTGACCTTTACACACCGTAAGAGTTGGACTCAACGGCACCAAAATAGAGAGATCTTGAAAATTATGTAGCCAAGCTCCCAAATCTCCTCTACAATCTCGTAGTATGAGCTTGGGCCAGTGGTACTAATGTGCGCATAAAATGCATCTATGCGAACACCTGATTTCTGCACTGTGCTCTTTCTATCTTGATCTATTGTATAAAATGTGTACCCATTAATGTTGTATCCTTGCCATGTCACAATTGTAAATTGTGTCCCTTCTGCCAAACATTGTAACATTTTACTTGATGGCCTCCCAGTCAATCGTACCTTCAACCATTCATTGAACCGACGGTTGTGTTGTCTCGTAATCCAAACCTCTGACTGGCCTGGATTCTCTTGGCGTAGCATGTCCTTGTGCTCTTCAACAGGAGTATGGTTGTGACTACGATGAGACTTTTGCCTCTGTTGCCCATATGAGCACTGCTCGCACTCTTGTTGTAGTTGCTTTTATTGGTTGGTGGTCTATCTCTCAGCTGGATATTAAGAATAATTTTCTTAATGGTATTTTGCATGAGGAGGTCTACATGCAGCCACCACCTAGGCATTTTGTTTCAGATGGGCACACCCATCATCTTTGTCATACTCTTTATAGCCTCAAACAAGCTCGTCGTGCCTGATTTACATGTTTTACCTCAGTGATTACCGATATCAGTTTCACTGTCAGTTCTCACAATGCTACTCTTTTTGTCCATGTTTCACCTCGGGGTAGGATGTTGCTTCATCTATATGTGGATGACACACTCGTCACTAGTGATGACTCGTTCATCACATATATGAAGAAGCATCTTAGTGAGAGTTTCTTATCGTACTTCTTTGGAATTGAGGTCACTTCCACGCCTGAGGGCTACTATCTCTCCTAGCTAAAATATGTTTAGGATCTTCTTGATCATTATAGTCTGACTGATACTCGCACTACTAAGACTCCTATGGAGTTATCTCTTCAGCTTTGAGCCACCGATGGTGATTTTCGTGAGGATCTTCCTTGATATTGCCATCTTATTGGGAGTTTAGTGTATCTTATGAGCACTCATCCTGATATTGCTCATGATGTTCATATCTTGAGTCAATTCATAGCTCGTCATACCCACCTTCATTACAATCACCTTCTTCGGGATCTTTGCTACTTTCGTGGGACTATCTCTCGTTGTTTGTTTTTTCCTAGTTCTGACTCACTATAGTTTTAGGCATACTTTGATGTGACATGGGCTAGTGATCCTTCTGATTATTGTTCTCTTTCTACTTACTGTGTTTTTCTTAGTTCCTCCCTGATTGCCTAGAAGACAAAGATGCAAACTACAGTTTCTCGTTCGAGTGCAGAGGCTGAGTTAAGAGCTACGACAGCAGTGACAGTAGAGGTTACTTGGCTGAGGTGGTTACTTGTAAATTTGGAGTGCCTGTGATGGGACCTATGACTATTTTGTCTGACAGTATATGTGCTATCAGTATTGCCCGTGACCCAGTGAAGCATGAGCTCACTAAGCACATTGGTGTGGATGCTTTATACACTTGCTCACAGGTGTAGGAGGGCGTGCTTGATTTATAGTTTGTGCCCTCAGAGTAATGGATTGTTGACTTCTTCATGAAGCCACATACTTGGATGTAACATTTGTATTTTCTCTCCAAACTCAGTATGTGTGTGATCTATCATGCGTTTGAGGGGGTGTTAGAATAGGCATATTCCTTTGTATTTCCTTATATGTGTATTGTATATTCACTTATAATATTCCTTTGTACTCTCTATATATATTGTCATTTGGCCTTATGAATATACACATAATACTCATAACACTGACTACATCATATTGTATGATTTGATTCTCTGAAACTATCCTATCATCGTCATTTATAAAGGTTCCCATAGTAGCTACCCGCTGAGCTGCACTTTACTCATTTTAATTGGTTGCCATATTTGAGAAAATAAGTAGCCAATATTGTATTACAAATTTCAACTTCCAAATAAAATGGGGTTTTAATGTGTTTAGACATTTGTTCAAAATTTTAATTCTACTTGTAATAGTCTACTTGTAATAGTTATATCAAATAGAAAATAGGTTGTTAACGTGTTTATTAAAAAAGGAATAAGACTATTTAACCCCAACAATCGTTAATGTAAATTTTCACCATCAACTATTCAAACCGAATCAAATAACTCCTAGTACCCAGCCTTGGTTTTGAGTTGATGCTGCGTCCCAGTTAGTCAGGTATTGTCACAAAACATCACATGTGGCTGTCCACATCACCTATATTTGGCTATTTCACCCCATTTCCACACTGGGCGGTGCCCTTGAGAGTTCACAACAAAGAGTGCATCCACAACCATCTCATAACTCCCTGACTTTATTTGTTACTTGGATTAGAGAGAGATGAGGCCAAAGGTGGGCGCTAAATACAGAGAGGTTTGAATAAGGGATGCCATGTTGTGTAAGTTGAAATTTGCGGGCATTTTTTCATCAGAAAAATGGCATGGATCCTAGTGAGTATATGTTTGCTGATTAGGACACATGTCAGCATAAATCAAGGCAAGCATCGGTCCAGGGGTTGTTTGATCTGGTTTTTGATAGTTGAGGGTGTAATTCGGATGATCTTGTAGTTGACGGTGAAAATATACTTTTGTGATAGTTGAGAGGGTAAAATGGACTTATTCCTTATAGAAACTCAAGGAAGAGCTGAGGCAATTGTACTCTTAATATATTAGACCTGGTCAATGTTAAGCACCTGACAAATTTGCTTAGACAACCTTTATCTAGTGAGGCAGGATTCAGGTCGAACTATTTGAAGGGCATCAAATAAAAGAATGATGTAGGATTGATGGCAGAGATCCAAGGGGCTGAATGATCTTTGACTCTTTTTCAACATCTACAAAATCAACCCCCTCTGAATATAAAAGCTTCTTTAGTTTAATAGCTATAGAGAGCTAAGAAAATCAGATGTACAACAAAAACAACCATCAAACAAAAGCCAAATAGTCAATGGAACAAAAGAAGCAACGAACAGGCTAGAACATCAAATGGTTGGTCTAATCACATGCATTACATTGGTCTGACTGCTCGTCATTCTAGAATAGAAAAATAGTCCACTACCAAGAAATCAAATAGGCCTAACTTCTAATCTACTCAACCAAATGACTTGAAACTTGAAACATAGCTTTGACACGTAGCCTCTAGTGCCTAATGACTAGCCATCACATCTTTATGCATTTGAACTCCCCTGAACCGTCTCACTTGCATTAGCCTCGTCACTCAGTGCACTACATGCATTACCTCACCTCATCACAATCCTCGTCTTTTCTATGCTTCACACTTGAGACACGTAGCCTCACCCGGACTTGTATGACCGCATGGACCTCAACTCCCTACCTAGTCCTAGTCTTGCCGTTGACCACCACCGCTCTCCAAGCAACCCTACACATCTAAAGAACAAAGCAATCTAATACCGAGTATAAGTTTCATGGACTTGACTCATGTTAGCCAAATCATGTGTCATGCAACACAACATAACACCTCATGACTCTCAAGCCATGACTTGAACTCAATTCAACTCAGCTTAACTCAAACTCTAACTCTCAGCATGCTGAAACTCCAGGGCTAGTCTAAACGCCAACCACAAGTCAGTCAGACCACCCAACACTTCTCAACTTTAGCTTGGTAATAGCGGACCGGGCTAACCGCTAGTTAACGCTGGCCTAACCACCATGGTTTGTTCGGTCTGAAATTTTCTCTTTGAACTTTCAGTTAAATTCTACCTAGAGAACTCTATTTTTAGTAACACCTAGTGTAAACACATCCCTAAAAATACCTACATAAGTGTTTGGTGTCTAATTTCCAAAAGCCCATATAGCTGGTCTGATCACTCTATAGCCGTCGGTCAGACCGCCCTTCACAAAGTCTGAAGAAATGCCTAGGCCTGATTTGACTGCCATTGCCAGGTTGGTCAAACCGGCTAAACCAGTCGAGGACTAAAATGGCTGAAGTCCTATCTAGGGGCTACTCGAGGCCTAAACCTAACATCCTGGAATCTAGAACTACGACATGAACTAAAACCACCAAAATGTGTCATAGAACCCTTCTACAAAAGAAGGTCTACCTTTGGTTCTAGAGACACTAGTAGCATGGAGCTATCCCTGAATGCTCAACAAAGCTCTCCTATAGCAAAACTCTACAATGTAATCATCCTTCTTGCAAAATGTGTAGTGATACTTGACCTTTTGAGGGGTCGTATTTGATGAACTAGAAACACCTATGTTGCTAAAGTGGTGAGGGTAAATCCAGCTGACTTAAACACTATTTTGGCTGGCTCAATAAGGGCAACCTCTATTCTACCACTCTCAACTGCTCTCACAATCTTGGGAGGATGATTGTTGGTATGAGTAAGTTGGTTGAAGCCTACACCTCTATGAGATGGGCTAACTTTAGATTGATCTAGGATCATGTTCAAGTTCTTTTTGCTACTAGAGAACTTCTTGAGGGTTTTTTTCAAATAGTCATTCTTATTATCAAGACTTGAACACTTCTCACAATGCTCATCCCTAGTGGCTCTAGCATACCTCTCGTGAACAACTACCTCTAGCCTCAAAGTCTCATGAGGAACACAAGTAACATCCTTAATCCTGTTCAACTACTTCTCAAATCTAACTATAAAAGCCTCATGCATGTCATCAAGATTATGCCCTATTTAAACACAAAATGCATAAGCAATAGAATTAATTAACTCAATTTTCTTCAAAGCATGAACAGAAGCAAGATTTTCCTTATCACATTTGTCTTTGTAAGGTTTTAGTGAGAGCTTCAGTTTCTGTGCTTAGCTTAGGGAAATTTTTATAAGAATGTTTAATCCCAAATTGAAATAGTTTTTTAGTTTGAAGAGCTAGTTTCTTTTCAAGTATTTCACACTAAAAGCAAGGTAAACAAACTCTGGCACTAGTAATATCACGAGCTCCTAAGCAATTAGAACTTGGACTAGACTTGATGTCAACAATTTCATCAATAGTATCTTCTAATTGTTCTAGCAAGGATGACCCAGATGATATCAATTTTTCAATTTCAATATGTAAAGTAAGGCAAGAGCTACAACTATTATCATCAGGAATAAGAGATCTAAGCCTAGGAATTTTTATGTTCATGAATTTAATTTCAGACTTAGATTTCTTATACTTCTTCATGACATGCCTGAGAGCCTTATCTTGCTTAAGATAATTATCAAACAATTGATCATAGCAAGCAAGAAGCTCATCATAGGAGTAGGTCACCTCGCTATGCTTGATGTCAAAATCATCCTTATTGTTAGCCATGAAGCACATGCTGGTGAAGTCAACAGCCTTCTTCTTCATCTTCAGCTCCTCATCACTACTGGAGTCGATGTCGCTCAAGTCTCAATCTCCAAGAGCTACAAGCATGGTCATGGCTTCCTTCTTGAGTTTGGTCTTGTACTTGTCCTCAAATTGGGGCTTCTTGAAGCTCTTCTTCTTGGTGTTCTTAGCCTCTGCTTGTTCTTGAGCTTAGGGCAGAATGCCCTGATATGGTTAAACTCGCCACACTCAAAACAAGTGATTATACCACCTCTTCTTTTCTCCATCACATTTCTGTTGGCTCGATTAAATTTTCTAGAAATAAGGCCTAGTTCTTCCTCTGGGATGCTCACGATCTGCTCATCACTCAAGACTAAAAGATAGAACAACGAAAAGCCAGAAACTCCAGAATAACCAAAAGAAGAATAACTAGAAGAAACATAAACACTAGAAAACACACCCCTCTCAGGATCTGCTACCAAAGCCATAGAGTGAGACTTTGACTTCTTATCCCGAGCAATCTCATACGTCTTGAACTTAGAGTAAAGGGAATTAAGAGTCAAATCACTGAGCTTGTTACACTCTTGTGTGGTGGTAGCCTTAGAATCCCACACCATAGAGTCAAAAGCACTCAAGATAGCTCTAGCTTTCTCAGAATCAGACAAGTCCATATCCACGAACCTCAAGTGACTCACAATCCTATTGAACGTAGCAAATAACTCATCAATAGACTCACTAGGTTTCATCTCAAAGGCATTACACTCAACCTTGTAAAATTTTTGGCGTTGTTCCTTGATTTGGGACGAGCCCTTATGATCGGTCTCAAGTGTCCTCCAGATCTTATGCGCAGTAGGCAAATGATAAACTCTATCATATTCATTCAAAACTAAGCCAGAGAAAGGAATGTTTTTTGCCTTGTCATTGTTCTCCACATAATGGGTGTTCCCCAGAGTAATAACCTCAGGCACGTTGAATGGATCTTGAACTATTTTCCAAATTGCTTGACCTTGGCTCTAAGTATAGTATGCCAACCTATTCTTCCAATAGAGATAGTCAACCCTATCAAACATAGGAGGCTTACCTGAAAACCTCTTCGATGCCATACTTCAAAGACCGGTGAAGATCTTATAGATAAAGAAGTCACTGGGTTTTGATACCACTTGTAGGACCGATGATGAAGATCAGAGAGGGGTAAATTATCTTTGCCTCCTTTTCAACTTCAACAAATCAACCCCCTCTTTGAATACAAAAGCTTATTCACTTCAGTAGCTATAGAGAACTAAGAAGATCATATGCATATCAGAGACAACCATCAAATAGAAACCAAATAGCCAAGAGAACGAAAGAAGCAACGAATGGGCCAAAACATCAAATAGCTGGTCTGACCGGGTCTGGGCAATCTGACTGCTTGCTATTCTAGAACAAAAAAATGCCTATCGCCAAGAACTCAAATAGGCCTAACTTTTAATCTACTCGACCAAATTACTTAAAATTTCAAACGTAGCTTTGCCCAAAACAAGGCAGATTACATCAAAACCGGGCAAACTGAGGCAAACACCAAGAACTCGCTATAGGGTTTCCCAGATGGATGGGATCTAGCCTCTAGGAGATTCTTCCATCACCCACACATCCTTGGGAACTAGCAAGATCAAGGAGGGAATAAATCCAAATAAGAAAACCAAGCAAATCAAAAGCACAACGAGGAAACTATGGCAAAACTTACTTGGACGAAATTTGGATCTTTATTTCATTTAGAGATGAAAGTTTACAACTACTCTATTCTTAGAGGATAGAGCTCCCTCTCCATGGAGCACACACATAAAGTTTCTCTCAAGAAATCTTGACCCTAACTCTCCTCTACTTGACTTAGCACCTAAGCCAACTCCTCTTGATCTTCCTATAGTGGAGGCTTACAAGAAACCTTAACGGGCATCTCTAGTTAGGTTTCATCCACTTACATAGGCTAACTCATTAATCCAACACCATATCAGGTTTTACACACACATATGCTTTTCAAAGCGGCTCATCAAAAGGGCTCCAATAGCCTAAAACACCAATCAAATCCATCAAAGCATCTCTGCATGCTTTAACATGCAACCTGTAGTGCTCAATGACTAGCCATCACATCTTTACGCATTTGAACTCCCCCGAACTGTCTCTACATGCATTTACCTCGTCACTCGGTGCACTACATGCATCACCTCGCCTCATCGCAATCCTCGTCTCTTCTGTGCTTCACGCTTAGGACACATAGCCTCACCCGGACTTACACAACTGCTCGGACCTCAGCTCCTCGCCTAGTCCCGGTCTTGTTGTTGACCGCCATTGCTCTCCAAGCAACCTTTCATATCTAGAGACAAAGCAATCTGATATTGTGCATAAGTTCTATGCACTTGACTCACGTTAGCCAAACTATGCAACACAACACCTCATGACTCCTAAGCCATGACTTGAACTCAACTCAGCTAAACTCAAAGCTCTAACTCTCAGCACGCTGAAACTCCAGGGCCAGTCTAACCGCTAACCACCGGCTGGTCAGACCGCCCAACAGTTCTCAACCTCAGCTTGGTAACACGAGACCGGTTTGACCACTAGCCAATGCCAGTCAGACCACTGGCCAATGCCAATCAGACTGTTGGTGGTCTGGCCGCCATGCTTTGGCCGGTCTAACCACTTAATAGCATCAGAAAACACCCTCCCTGGAATTTTAGTTGAAATCTATCTAGTTTCAACTCAGAACTCTATTTTTAGTGACACCTAGTGCAAACATATTTCCAAACATGCCTCCACAAGTATTCTAATTTCCAAATGCTTATATGGCCGGTCTGACCACTCCATAGCTGCTGGTCAGACCGCCCTTCACAAAGTTTGAAGAAATGCCCAAGCCCGGTCTGACCGTCGTCGCCAGGCCAGTTAGACCGGTTAAAATTTGACAACAACTCTGAAAAGTGAAAAACTTCAAAACTAAGCTCAAACTTCAGCAAACCTTGCAAATCAAAGTCAAATACTCATCAAACCTTGCAAATCAAAGTCAAATACTTATCACAAGCCATGGAAGACCTCCACATGGTCTTACATAGGACTGTGCAGATTAAAACCGAACAAAAAAAACCGTACCAAAAAATCTGAACCGGTCAACTCGGTTTGACCGGTATTCGGTTCGATTTCTGAAAAAGCGGCATTTCACTGGTTCGATTTTTCCGGTATAAACCGAGGAAAAACCGATTTTACCGATTAAACCGAATGGCCCACTCAGCTCGGCGTCTCCATCTCGGCCCACCAGGCGGCCTCACGCGGTCACGCCTTCAACCCTAGCCGGCAGAGCCGCAGATGCGCAGACGCACGCCATTCGCCTCCATTCGCCTCGACCGCTGAGCTCCTCCTGCCCCATCGCCTCCGCCCGCCGGCCGCCGCCGCCTCCCCTGCTCCCCCGCCCATCGCAGCCTCGGATCCCCATCCTCTGGCTCCACCGTCGCGCCCCCACCCCCCACCCCACCCTAATCCTCCGCCGTCGTGCCCCCCACCCCCACCCCAATCCTCCGCCGTCGCGCCCCCACCCCCCCTCCGCCGTCGCGCCCCCACCCCCCTCCGTCGTCGCCCCACCACCCCCACCCCAATCCTCCGCCGTCGCGCCCCTACCCCCCACCCCAATCCTCCGCCGTCGCGCCCCCACCCCCCCTCCGCCGTCGCGCCCCCACCCCCCTCCGTCGTCGCCCCACCACCACCACCCCAATCTTCCGCCGCCCCCACCCTCTCCCCCGCCGCCGCATTTGGCGGATCCCGCCTCCGCCGTCCACAGGATCCTCCTCTCCCCCATTGCCTCTGCTGGCCGCGAGCACCCTGTATCCCTGGCTCCTTGCCCTTCTGATGGCTTCCACCTGCATGCAGCGGCCCCCCTCTCACTCTGCTGCTTCTTGCGCACATCAACGCCTAGATCCGAGTATCCGACCATGGCTCCGCTTCTTCACCCACGTCGGCGACCGCATCGCTCTAATGAGTTCCCTTTGAGCCAGCTCCTCATTCTGCAATCTGCATGGCTTTAGCTCCTTGTTTTGCCTTACCTTTTTCCTATTTGTTTCCTTGTGCGTTATGCTCATGATAATTGGGTCTATTTTATATGCATTATGCAGGTTTTTGCTTCTAGAATGGAGAATTGGAGATGATATTAAATTGGTAAAATTGGTGATTGATGAATGAGTGATCTATGAATGTGATGATGAATTGATGAGCTTTTTTGATGTTGTGCGGCTTGTGCTTGTGCCAGCCAGAACTGGTGAGAAAGAGAGTTGTGCTTGTGCTTGTAGAGTTGTAGTTGTGCTTGTAGTTGTGCTTGTGCTTGTGCCAGCCAGAGCTAGTCTGGATTCTGGAATGGAGTTATGGTCTTATGGAGATTATTTAACGTTTAGCAATTCGCGCAAACTTTGGTAAATTGGTATTTACTGATACCGTACCGAAATAATTTGGTATTTATCGATACCGCACCATATTCTATAAAGTACCGAATTTCCCGAATTATTCAAACCGTATTTACCGAATAAACCGTATTTATTGAACCGAAAAAAACCGAATGAACAGTCCTAGTCTGTAAATACGTACCGTTCTTACACATGTTACGCTTCATGGATCCATAGCGCACTTCAGGAACACAGATTGAAGGCCTTACCAAGATCAATTCGAAACAGAACTTAACAAAAAAAAATGGCCATGTAGGACACTACTATTACTGTGGTTTAGAGAGTAGAGACAATTTACTGAAATCTTTTTTTCATTTTGGCATTTGCGTTGACCTGTCCGATGTTGCACTTTGTCCAATTGCACCAATTTTCACTTTTTGACGTAACTAAATAGCCTTTTTTTTGTCATTAGCTAGCACTTAAATCGGTCATTCTGTCATGTACAAACTATTAGTTCTACTGAAGAGTAGTAGGTACAGAATTGTTTATACTTCTGCTGTGAGTAGTCCCACGTCATGGTCATCAAGATTTCGTTTTATATTTCAGGGGAGATAATAAGTGCAGGTTTTGGTTGTGACCCAGATCTGAAGAACTTTATCCTTTGTTTATCCAATGGCATTTGATTTATAATACAAATGTATACATCCTTAAATCCCTGTTCACCTATTGCCGTAACGTGTGAAGTAAATCAGGTCAACATGCTTGGGAGATGGGTGAGAACGAGATTATCTTCATGAAGCAGTCAAGCAGTTCATCCATTTCGGACGCAAAAGCACAGCCTGAAATCCTTTCTGGAGGGTACATCTAGGTGTTGACCCTCTCCGGCCGTTGAGATGTACGCCGTTGAAGATAAAGGCGGCGCCGCCGTCTTGATGCTGGTGTCCCTCTTCTTCCTGGGCACATGGCCTGCTTTTCTGACGCTCCTTGAGCGTAGAGGCCGGCTGCCTCAGCACACCTACCTTGACTACTCTGTTACAAATCTCCTTGCTGCTGTTGTGATTGCCGTCACATTTGGGCAGATTGGAGGGAGCAGGCCGGGCATGCCAAATTTCTTCACTCAACTCACTCAGGTCAGCCTTTTCCAGATTCCTTTGCTGTCTCGGTGTGATGCATTCTAGCTAATAAGAATGTGTGAGTGATGTTAGAAAACAATGTCAAGTAGTTAATTGATGAGATCGATTCGTCGGCGAGAGATCTGATTATGATATAAGTTGTTGAAGTGGATAGCTGGAAGTTAAGGATTGTCTGAAATTCATAATGGGGCATTGAAGGGTATCGGTTGGTTCAAATTGGGGAAGTCAGGATATAAATTCCTCCAAATCAAGAAGGGTTCTGATATTCCTAAGCTTTACTGATTTACTGGTTCTTGTGACAAATCAAATTTGCTTTATGGCTTTACTAGCTCAAATTTGTCTGAAAATGGTACCTTTCAGTGTCTCTGGAGTCTGGACTCACATAATGGGCTTCCGAGTATTCAGTTTTATATTTTGTCATCTTCAGTGTTTTCTTTCCTAATCAGTGCTCCGTGATCTATCTAGGATAACTGGCCTTCAATCCTATTTGCAATGGGTGGTGGTCTCACCCTTAGTATAGGCAATCTTGTCTCACAGTACGCGTGGGCATTTGTCGGTCTGTCAGTGACAAACATCATCTGCTCAAGCCTGACTGTTGTTGTAGGTACTTAATATCTTACATACATACATTCTGAATCTTTTGTCAATCTGAAACTCTGGCTCTTGAACATTGCTGCTCTGGATAACTAATTATATTCTAGGAACAACCATGAACTATTTCCTCGACGGGCGAATGAATAGAGCTGAGGTTCTTTTCGCCGGTGTCACGTGCTTCCTCATCGCTGTGTTCCTCGGCTCTGCTGTCCATTCTTCCAATGAGAAGGATAACGAGGAGAAGCTAAGCATGTCAGGAAGCCATTTCAGTACAATCACTGCATTCTTCTCCTTTTCAGCTCTGATTAGAGAAGCATTTTCTTAATGCCAGGAAGTACATTCTGTTTGCAGGACATGTAGAGGCATAGAGCTCAGCAGCCACATTTCTGACAAATGTACGTAGCGTTTAGCCATCTAAAAGATGAACAAACTGCACGGTGCAGATGTTAAGAAACTTGGTGCCATTTTTCAGCAAAGTTGCTGCCTGATTCCGAAGCACCAGAGGATGGCGAAGCTGACGATCGCAGTGCTATCATTGATGCAAAACCTGGTACTGCAGACTTCATCATTCAGGTCGAGAAGAGGCGATCAATCAAGGTCTCCCACTCTGAAAATAGTGAAGCTTAAACTCAAGGAGCAGAGCACCCTGCAGTTGTATCTCACATGTACCGTGATGCAGGTGTTTGGTTCCAGCAAGTTGCTAGGCCTGGGTCTGGTGTTCTTCGCCGGCACCTGCTTCTCCCTCTTCTCACCGGCGATCAACCTGGCCACCAACGATCAGTGGCACGTCCTGAAGAAGGGCGTGCCGCACCTGGTGGTCTACACCGCCTTCTTCTACTTCTCCATGTCGTGTTTCGCGCTCGGGGTCCGCCTCAACGTCTGGTTTCTCTACCACCCGATGGCCGGCGTGCCGAGATCGACCATCAGAGCATATGTCAGGGACTGGAAAGGCAGGCATTGGGCCCTTCTGGCAGGGCTGCTCTGTGGGTTGGGGAATGGCTTTCAGTTCATGGGTGGGCAGGCTGCTGGATATGCAGCTGCTGATGCTGTTCAGGTAATCAGTAATCTCAGCTAGCTTCATATCGCTTTTGCAATATGGTATCTGTTGCAGGGTGGCTCCTACCTAAGCCTAGCCGGCCTGATAAAAGGTTATAAAGCCAAAAATAGGACATGTATAATGACATAAATACCCTTGCGAGGGATACTTAGGTGTAAGAATATAATTGTAAAATACCCTCATGTAAATATATATATGGCTGTCTTGGGCATGCGGAAGCCCCCAAGGGTCACATAACATTTTCACTACTATACTCTCGTCTTACTGTTTGGTCTGTAGCCATAATAGTATCTGATTCCATTTTTTTGTACAACTTTTGATCAGGCCCTGCCGCTCGTCAGCACATTTTGGGGTGTCGTCCTTTTTGGCGAGTACCGGAGGTCCTCAAGGAAGACGTACCTGCTGCTTGCTGGCATGCTGTCCATGTTCGTTGTCGCTGTCGCAGTTCTCATGGCTTCAGCGGGGCATAGGAAGACATCTGATGTCAACGCGAAGTTCACGGTAACAAGATTGCAGAAATCCACTCTCTGAAGGTTACAGACACGACATCAACAGAACACAGTTTAACAGCAGTTGCACCATTCCAGACATCTCTAGATTTGTTCATCATTCCGAGCTTAGCAAATATAAGTGAATATCTTCTCGAGTGTCTCCAGGCACAAAACAAAAAGAAAGAAAGAAAGAGGGAATATGATCTCTAGATTTGCAACACGACGAGAAGATGGTAAAGAAATCTTCCAATGCTTCAGAGGGAATATGATCTCTAGATTTGCAACACGACGAGAAGATGGTACTCTTGGAGAACATCCATAGATCTCCTGGAGATTTGGCTGAGCAGCTCGTTGCTCTCAACAAAATTGCGTCCATACGATCGAGACTTCTCCTGAGGGTTGTCCCCAATTTTCTGTTGGCGGAGATGAAATTTGTTAGTTTTTTTCCATTTCCAATACTACTCGTACCTTTATGGACAGTACTCCTTTCCCGGCTGAACAAATCTGATTGCCATTGGATGTTTTGATCGAAGAGATCCTTCCAAGGCCATGAACTGTGTCTCCACTTCTATCCTTACTCGGAACACAGACACAAATTGGGGTACCCACCTGTGCCACAATTTTTACGCCCTGTGCAGCTCTAAGCTCCTTGTGATGATTACATACGCCCAGGTAGAACCGTAGAATAGAGGTGGTGATACATTAGTAAGAACACCCAGCGATTATTTTGAATTCAGTATCAAAATTTTAACATTGTGTTTCCACATCCCAACCAAAATTCAAAACCTGAAACGAACAAAGCGCACAATTCTTCAAGAACTATAAAAGATGCCAGCAAGAGGACTTAATAATAAGTTCCACCCAAAATTCAGTTAGGAAGGGGTTACAAGTGCAAGTGTTTCTGTGGTGTTCATACAAAGTCGTATCTCAAATCCTCATGCCTACATGTCTAGGTCCTTCAAAATTTAGCCCTACACATAGAACCTAAGAACTAATGCCAACTATATCCATCAGATGATTATCACTAGACGCGTAGGCTCGTAGCGGAAATAGAGTCGATGTAGCGTATTGATGCAGTAGTAGTCGTACTAGCCACACGTCTCCTCCTCCAGCTCCTTCTGATCGTCACAAGCTGCAGATCGTCCTAGTTTTGAAACTTTGCATTAACTGTAATACCACTGAATTGCAAAAGAGAGAATTAAGGAAGGAAAGGGTGGTTTTTGCCGTCAGACCCATCGGCTTTTAGAATGCCGAATAAGTAACGCTCGCAGAGGTTCCCATACCCCCCAGGAACGGTCGGCACCGTCTACAAAGCCGCATGAAAGTAGCGTTCTCAGAGGTTCCCAGACCGTCCAGGGGCGGTCGGCACCATCTCGCGTTATGGGTTTTCGTCATTCGGCAGGAAATTCTATTCTTACCTTTTACCGATTTACTATCGTAGTAGAAGAGCACCAAATAGTATAGGGCTGCCATTGGACCAAAAAGTCGATAGTGCCATAACCAGCCAAGGCAAAAAGGGGAAGGGCAAAAGCGCCATTTCATAGTGAGTGTGATAGCCATGCATCTTAAGTAGACAAGACAACACACAGCCACTTTACCTACTCCACTTTTCTGCCACAGCCACAAAAGCCGAGCAACACCATCTCTTCCCCAGCCGAGAGCACAACTAGAAGCTCAAGCCTCAGTCCAAAGCCAGCAGTCACCTGCTCTCTCCCCCATTCTAGCCGGATCCACCGAGGCGCCAGTTGAAGCAAAGATAGAGAGCAAGGAGGAGAAGGACAAGAAGAGACGAGGCAGGGAGGGCAAGAAGGAGAAGGACTAGGAGGAGAAGAGATCCCAACGGAGCTCACACGACGCCGGCGATAGCACCCAGAGGAGATCATCCACAACAACTTCGGTTTCTAGTCCCGCAAAACAAGTAGGTTGCCCATCCCCCATGTTTATCCAACACGGTCTCACAAGCACAAACATGTAGAAAGTAGGGGAAGGGGTGCACTGCCCTGAGTAGAAGAAGCGAGCCGCAAAGTGCCGACGCCGCTCCGGTGGCCGGCGGTACCATTAGGGGCGAGACCGAGTACCGACCTGCGCTCGCGCAGGGGCCGGTGAGCTGAAGGGGGCGGAGGAGTAGCAAGGGGAGGTGGCGGATCCGGTCCCGGTCGGCTAGATCCGAGGCGTAGCACGAGGGAGGTGGCCGGAGCTTGGGTAGTCGGCGCCGGATCTGGCCGTGGCATTTCCCTGTGACTCATAATATCAGTAAAGCTCAAGGTGAGTACGTGCTATCCTTGTTGGTTAGCTCAACCACTCTTTCTCGATTATGTGACTCAAATTTCCTGACTACTGTTAACTCTTTAACCACGAGTAGTATAGCCAAGCATTTCTAGAATCCAATCACTCAAAAGGCCTAGAGATATCTCTCCCGTTGCATGGAGAGGTAAATTCTATCTTGATCGACCATGCATCGATGTATGCATCATGACAAAATTCGAAAGTTACCTTTATAACTATCTAGTTACATAGTAGCATTTAGCAACCCCTAAGGTAGTCATTGTGCATCTCAAGTACGTGCAATGACATCAAGTCTTAGGATATAGCATACGCGTTGTAAATGAGACCAACTGATGACATGTAAGGATGCAACGTTCTCGCAGTGTCTCATTGTGGATCGATCCAACCTTATGTTCGCTAATACGTGTCCATATTATTAGTTTGATATCTCCATATCTATGACCCGTGAAATATGATCATCAGCCAATACATATGCTAGTCTATTCATATATATCCTCATATGTTTCCGACTAGAGATCGTTTAAGAATAATCATTGCAGAAATATAGAATTTCACAATCAAGTCACATACTTGATAATGAATATTAACGATATTATCTAAGGAACAAGATAATATATTATCCAATAAATCATCAACATAACGAAATATAATCATATATATGATTGTCTCCAGGGTACATTTTCAACAATGGTTACAGATAGTATCAGGGCCCATATATGTGTATGAGGACTAAGATAAGAGGCACCCTGACATCTCGGAGTAAGGGCTTGGGACAGAACTGCATTCACCTCACAAAACTAACAAAATCATAGTTAATTGATCTTGAGTGTTGCATCTGTTAATTGCAGGTGCTAACTGCACGTGCTCTACTTTGCAAGAGATTTGGAGTTCCAACTATTGCAAATCACAACTTGTAAGTATTAGTAATGCTGAACGTTTGTGTTTATTGTTATAAAAAATTGCACTTTCGTGGACATTTACATTTATTATTTTCTACTCACAAACATATCCATATAACATGCAAATCACAACTAAGGGATCTGTTTGATGTATTAGGTTTTAGCGGTTAGGACTTAGGAGTACGAGTGAAGGGTAGGCATGAATAGGGTTTTTGGACTACTCAATCATACAACTCAATGTCCCACAATTGATGCTTATGGTGTCAGCAGCACAGCAGCCCAGTTCAATTAGTTCAATAGGGGGCAACCGCCAAGTACACCTGTAGTTCCAGATAGCACATAAGGGCACCACTAATGAGCAAATTCTAGATGTCCACAAGCAGTTGAATATGCTTCTTCAAATTTCAGAAATTTTTATTGCTATGACCACAAAAGTAAATATCTAACCTAGTTCTTTTCAAAAGATGTGTTGGAAACTAAAAACAATGTAATGTCATATGCAATTAACACTACTGCAACAATCAAACACATCTGATAAAACATTCAAATATGCTCTAGCAATAATATGTGTGATGTTCGAACAGAATTGTATCCTAAATCCTTATTCCTAGATGTCTAGGTATCTCAACATCTAGCCCTATACATAGAACTTAAGCGGTGATACCAACTGTATCCATCAGGGCAAACAATTTGAACATTTTAGTCCAAAACATAAAACCAAATGGTAGGTCTGTACCATTTGATGGTTTCAGATGTTGTTATCAGAGCTACGGTTTATGTCTAAGGGCTAAGGTATGAGACACCCTGACATCTAGGAGTAATGGTTTGGAATAGAACTGCATTCCCACCACATAATAACTAAAGCATATATACATGCTTCGATGATCTTGACTCCCTGCATTAGTGTTAATTGCTGATGCTAACTACGGTCCTGTTTGTTTAGGCTTAGGTTTTTTAGCTTATAGTTTAAAGCTAGCTTTTTGACTTAATCAGTTTATAAGCACCTAGCTTTTAAGCAAAACCATTCACACGTCCTATTTGTTTAGACTTTTCCTTAGGTTGGCTTATTGTCTTCAATAATGAATGTCTAAAATACACTTTCATAAATGAGCTAAGAAGATATCAAATCCACATATCACAGTTTGAGAATCACGCGTGAATATGCAACTGGTCATGCATGAACACATAACAAATTCACAAACGGCACATACGGGAATGAGACGATGAGGTTGTTGGGGCTGAGGAAGGATGGCAGCGGTGGGCGTGAGGATGAGGGGTGCCGGCGGCGGTGGGCACGGGGAAGAGGGATGTAGCGGCGTTAGGGCAGGGGAGGCGGCGGGTCGGGGCAGGGGAGGTGGCATCGGTAGGGGGAAGGGAGGGGTGTGGAGGCGTCGGGAGGCGGCGGCGTTGGGGATGGGGTGGAGAGGGAGGGGGAGGCAGTGGCATTGGGGAGAAGAGGGGAGGCGGCGTCAGGGAAGGGAGGCGGCGGTGTTGGGGATAGGAAGGGGAAGGAGGTGAGGCGGCGGCGTTAGGGGGAGGAGAGGGGAGGCGACGTTGGTGGGGGGAGGGGAGGGGTGTGGAGGCGGCAGCGTCAGGAGGTACCGTCGAGGCAGGGAGGCGACGGTGTTGGGGTGGGGAGGGAGGGGAAAGAATGGGTGGAGAGGAGGAAGCGAGAGGAAAAAAATGAAAGGATTTGCACTTATATATGAATGGCATTTTGAGGGTAATTTTAACGAGATTTAGTGGTTGTCGTAGGGGTGGCCCCCACCTAAACCCAGCAGGCCTGGTAAGAAGGAATAAGGCCTAGAATAGGCCATGTGTAATGACATGACTGCCCCCCCAAGGGGGATAGCCAGATGTAAGGGTATAACTGTAAAAGTACTCCACATGCGTATATATATATGGGTACCAGCCATGGGAGGACCCAGGCCATTACACTTATCTTCATCACTCTCCACTACCATCTCTCTCTCTGTTTGGTCTGTAGCCACAACAGTTGGCGCCGTCCGTGGGGAGGACGGAGACAAGCCTGAAGACCGAAGAAAAAGATGGCACCGAAAAAAGCTTCCTCAGTGGCGGCGAAGGGAAAGAAGGCGGCTGGGCCGGAGCGTCGCATGGGTACCAGAGCTTCGGCGTCGGCAGCGGCGGACGCGGGGGGCGAGGCAGGCGCGGTGGCCGGAGACGTCGACGTTCGCGCGGCGACGACCAACCCCGTCACCGGCACGGCGACGACCAACCCCGCCACCGGCGTTGCGAGGACGGACCCGGCGGTCCAAGACGTCGGCACGGGTGCGGCGACAACCGACCCCGCCGACGCGACGACAGCCGACCTCGCCGCTCCCACTGCAACCCTCGCCGGCGGTGCGGACCGGGCGGTCCGAGGTAGCCACGACGGAGCGACCGGCAGCTCGGGACCCCGCGATACGGTCGTCCCTGCGCCGACCCGCCCGTCGGAAGCACCGGCGACCCCGCCCGCACCGGAGATGGAAAACGCCCTGCTGGCGGCTCTCAACGCGTTCCAGCGGGAGCTGGGGGACCTTCGCGGAGCCGTCAGAGATATACAAGAGGCTCGGAGTCAGCCGGCTGCGCCAGCAATCGCGTCCGAGCCCGCGCCGGAAAGGGCGGACAGTCGCGAGGCCCCCACGTCCAGCCGCGTGCCGCTGCGACGCGTAGATCCAGAGTCCCCGCTCTCGGCGGGGCTGCAGCAGGCGGCATGGCCCGAAGACTTCAAGTTTCCTGGCGCCATCGACTCGTATAAAGGCAACACGGACCCCCGTGAGTTCGTGCGCGTATACGAAACCACGATCGAAGCCGCGGGCAGAGACGACACCACGAAGGCAAAGGGACTCCCCCTCGCGCTACAAGGAGTGGCGCTCTCTTGGTTCTTTACCATAGAGCCGGGCTCCATCTACGCGTGGGAGCAGCTCCGCGCCCGCCTCCACAACAACTTCCAAGGAAACTACGTCGACCGGGTCGATGCGGACCAGCTCTTCGCCGTGAAGCAAAAACCCTCGGAGAAGCTCCGGGACTACTTCAAACGCTTCGCCAAGATTCGATGCCAAGTCAAGGACGTCAACGAGACCACCATCGTCAATGCAGCCATACAGGGCCTTCGCCCGGGCCCGATGGCTGAGTACAATGCGCGGAAGCCGATCAAGACGGTGGCGAAGCTCTTCGACAAGATGGAAGAATATGCCAGGGCAGAGGAGGACGCGCGGCGAAGGCAAGGTGACGACTCCGACACCAATCAGGCCGGAACCCCGGCAAAAACCGAAGACCCGTCGAAGGGCGGTTCTTCGAAGGGAAAGCGTAAGCAGCAGTCGTCCGGGGACGCGCTCGACCGCAGGGACAACTCGCATAGGGAGTCGTCGGATCAGCCCAAGCGCGGCCAGCAAAGGTCGAGGCGAAACCGGTACGTCTTCGACATCGAAGGCGGGTCCGACGAGGGTGCTCCAGCGGGACGAGGCGGCCGGGGGCGCCGTGGCCGGGGCCGCGGTCGTGGCAGGGGCCGCGACGATAAGGGTCGTGGAGACTACGACGACCAGCATCAGGGACTGTGGTGCTTAGTCCACGGCCGCGGCAATCACGATACTCGTAACTGCACCTCCATCACGGCGCTCCGCGATAGCGTCGCTAGGGACAGGAACCCGGAGGCGCGCCAGCCTGCGGTGGCCCACATCCAATTCCCATACGAAGCCCCCATGCAGGTACAGGCGCAGGGGATGCAGGTACAGGCGCAGGGAATGCAACCCCAGGAAGGCACCTTGCGGATCCAAGCTCACGTACAGCAACCTCGGGAGGGCCTCCTGTCGTTGCAGGCCCCGGACGCAACGTACCGCAGGATCATTAATGTCATATCCGGCGGCTCTGCGCTGGAATTTGCCTCGGCGCGGCAGCAGAAGGCCTACGCGCAAAGACTACATCACGTGGCGGCATACCCAGCGCAAGCACCGCCGGAATGGGCGCGGCACGAGGTCACATTCACACCTGATGACGCCCAGGGTGTGGACTTCCCTCATCAGGACCCCCTGGTCATCCGGGTCACCATCGCGGGATGCGATGTGGGGCGCGCCTTGGTGGACGGGGGTAGCTCCGCGAACGTATTGTTTGCGGCGGCCTTCGACCAGATGGGAATCCCTCGAAGCCGCCTGGGGCCCTCGGGAATCCCACTGCAGGGCTTCGGGGGACAGCCCCTGCGGGCGCTGGGCCAGATCGGCCTTCAAGTCTCCTTCGGCCGAGGCGACAACGTGCGGGCCGAAGAGGCCACCTTCGACGTGGTCGACCTCCCGTATCCCTACAACGCCATACTGGGGCGCCCAATCCTCAACTCCTTCGGCGCAGTACCACACCACGGCTATCTGTGCATGAAGATCCCGGGTCCCCGGACCGTCATCACCGTTCGAGGCGACCAGGATATGGCTCGGCGCATCGAGCCAGGCACCAGATGCCCGCGTCGCGAAGCCCAGCGCCGCTCTTAGAGACGGCGCCATAGCGCGGAGGTCCGTGGGGTCGTCCATAGGCGCCTGCGCGGGCCCTGCAAAGGCCTAGCGACTAGAGGCTGCGGCAGCAGCAAGGGCAAACGGTCAGTATATTCCCGTTTGCCGTTAATTTTTTTTCATCATATGCAAGTGCGCGGTGAGGGCGCGCGCCGGCTTCGCCAACACGCGTGCCCCCGCAGTATAAACCAAAGACGCACGTTCGCGTGTGCACTCGCCGTCGCCAGGGAGGGCGGGACTGAGTATAAACCAAAGACGCACGTTCGCGTGTGCACTCGCCGTCGCCAGGGAGGGCGGGACTGAGTATAAACCAAAGACGCACGTTAGCGTGTGCACTCGCCGTCGCCAAGGTGACGGGACTGAGTATAAACACAATACGCACCGGGGGGACGCCCTTGCGCGCGCAAGTCTCCGGACTATAAAGAAGACGTAGCGTATGAGCCTAGCTCCGCACGCAATAGTCTACGGACTCTAAATAAGACGTAGCGTATGAGCCTAGCTCCGCACGCAATAGTCTACGGACTCTAAATAAGACGTAGCGTATGAGCCTAGCTCCGCACGCAATAGTCTACGGACTCTAAATAAGACGTAGCGTAGAGCCTAGCTCCGCACGCGCGAGTCTCCGGACTATAAAGAAGGTGTAGCGTCGAGCTCTGCTCCGCACGCCATAGTCCACGGACTCTAAATAAGACATAGCGTAGAGCCTAGCTCCGCACGCGCGAGTCTCCGGACTATAAAGAAGGTGTAGCGTCGAGCTCTCCTCCGCACGCCATAGTCCACGAACTCTAAATAAGACGTAGCGTAGAGCCTAGCTCCGCACGCGCGAATCTCCGGACTATAAAGAAGGTGTAGCGTCGAGCTCTGCTCCGCACGCCATAGTCCACGGACTCTAAATAAGACGTAGCGTAGAGCCTAGCTCCGCACGCGTGAGTCTCCGGACTATAAAGAAGGTGTAGCGTCGAGCTCTGCTCCGCACGCCATAGTCCACGGACTCTAAATAAGACGTAGCGTAGAGCCTAGCTCCGCACGCGCGAGTCTCCGGACTATAAAGAAGGTGTAGCGTCGAGCTCTGCTCCGCACGCCATAGTCCACGGACTCTAAATAAGACGTAGCGTAGAGCCTAGCTCCGCACGCGCGAGTATCCGGACTATAAAGAAGGTGTAGCGTCGAGCTCTGCTTCGCACACCATAGTCCACGGACTCTAAATAAGACGTAGCGTCGAGCCTAGCTCCGCACGCGCGAGTCTCCGGACTATAAAGAAGACGTAGCGTATGAGCCTAGCTCCGCACGCAATAGTCCACGGACTCTAAATAAGACGTAGCGTCGAGCCTAGCTCCGCACGCACTCTGCAGAGTATAAATAAGATGCAGCGGGGGGACGCCTTCGCGCACACTCTACGGAGTATAAAGAAGACGTAGCGTATGAGCCTAGCTCCGCACGCAACAGTCTCCGGACTATAAAGAAGACGTAGCGTATGAGCCTAGCTCCGCACGCAATAGTCCACGGACTCTAAATAAGACGTAGCGTCGAGCCTAGCTCCGCACGCGCGAGTCTCCGGACTATAAAGAAGACGTAGCGTATGAGCCTAGCTCCGCACGCAATAGTCCACAGACTCTAAATAAGACGTAGCGTCGAGCCTAGATCCGCACGCGCGAGTCTCCGGACTATAAAGAAGACGTAGCGTATGAGCCTAGCTCCGCACGCAATAGTCCACGGACTCTAAATAAGACGTAGCGTCGAGCCTAGCTCCGCACGCGCGAGTCTCCGGACTATAAAGAAGACGTAGCGTATGAGCCTAGCTCCGCACGCAATAGTCCACGGACTCTAAATAAGACGTAGCGTCGAGCCTAGCTCCGCACGCGCGAGTCTCCGGACTATAAAGAAGACGTAGCGTATGAGCCTAGCTCCGCACGCAATAGTCCACGGACTCTAAATAAGACGTAGCGTCGAGCCTAGCTCCGCACGCGCGAGTCTCCGGACTATAAAGAAGACGTAGCGGATGAGCCTAGCTCCGCACGCAATAGTCCACAGACTCTAAATAAGACGTAGCGTCGAGCCTAGCTCCGCACGCGCGAGTCTCTGGACTATAAAGGAGGTCGTAGCGTCGAGGTTTGCCTCCGCACGCGCCACTCCACAAAGTGTACACGAGATGCGCAGACCTGCCCTCCGCGTGCGGCGGCAGGTAACACCAAGCATAACATACTACTTGGTTCCATTATAGAGGCAAAGGGGTGACATCGCTACAAGCATAAGCACCCGTACACCATCCCCCCGCCCTACCCAACCAGCCGCTCAGCCTTGACGCGGTGCGGACGAGGCCGCGCCGTCGTCGCCGCGGCGCTGGAGGACCCCTTCAATCCACTGGAGGAGGTCCCCCTCCCCATGCAGCGTCTGCTGCACGGCAACTCTTGCAGCGCCTTCCCCGAAGCGGCCCCAGATCCGTTGATGGAAGTTCTGCAGACTAGGCCCGATGGAGCGGATGGCGTCCGACATAACCCCTGCTTGCCCGGGCGGATCCAATTGTGGATTCGCTAGCTCCTGGGTATGCCTACACCCACGAGTATGAAGCAGGGCGAGGGCGAAGCACGCGCCAACATAGCTGCAGTGCTCGCCAAAGGTTCGGGCGCCTTGAAGAGCAACGCCGGCCCCCTCCTCGATCAGCTCGAGCGTCTCCGACAGGGCCTCCGGCCTGTGCGTAGTGACCGGTACTCGGACGCACAGATCTCGGAGGGTCTGGTTCAGAGACTCCATGGCCCGCCACGCCGACAGGGACGCATTTTCCAGGGCAAGGCGGTTCTCGGCAGCAGATTCCACCAGCTGGGCGTTCTCCCCTTCTAGGGCGGCGATCTGCTGGAGGAAGGCGGCGCGCTCCTCAGCCGCGGCACGCCGAGCCTCTGTGGCTTCGTGTTGTGCGGCCGCCAGGGCACCCTCCAGCGCGTGACATTCCTCATCCTTCACGGTGAAGGCGGTGTTTGCTTCGCGAAGGTTGGCTTCCAGCGCCCTCCGCTCCCGCACGCGAGCCTCGTCAAAAGACCGGCTGAGGGCAAGCGTCTGGCAAACACAACAAAGTCAGCAGGCGTCCAGCAGGACATTGCAAAGCCGAAGCGCGCATGCTTACCCTCATCTCGGACGCCTGTAGCGCGAGCGCTAGGAGCTCCCCCTCGCATGACGACAGCACCTCCCGGTTGAGGCCGTGGTCGGCACGCTCGGCGGCTGCGGTAAGCTCGCAGAATACCTCAGGCCGAGGGAGGAAGTCCGAGCGAACGAGCCCCGGCCCCAACGCGCCAGGGTTTACCGAGGCCACAGCCACGTCGACGCCGACGGGCACCTGCGGGGCACCCGGCACAAGGCTTCTGACTTCGCGCGTACCTCTGCTGCTCGATCCTTCGCCACGTGGGGGAGACTTTGTCTCGTCTGATGTTGGCAGAATGAGCAAGCAGATCGGGGAAAGTCTCGCGAAGTCAAGTGAAGAAAAGGACTCACGCCTACCTCCTGTGCCCCTTGTCGCGGTAGGGAGTGGCGCCGGGTTGACTACCCAGGGGGACGCGGGCGCCTCAACGGTGGGGAAGAGGGTCTTCTCGGCCGCGCCAGCCGCCGCGATCCCACGGCAGGGCCCCGCAACAGCATATCGGCCCCTCGTCGACGGGGGGACTGCGTCCGAGGGCGTTTCGACTAGGCGCCAGCTTCGCTGCCACCCGTTCGAAGGGTAGGGGACGGAGCGCGCGCGTCTACTTCGACTAGGCGCCAGCTTCGCTGCCACCCGTTCGAAGGGTAGGGGACGGAGCGCGCACGCCTACTTCGGCTTAGGCGCCAGCTTCGCTGCCACCCGTTCGAAGCGTAGGGGACGGAGCGCGCGCGTCTACTTCGACTAGGCGCCAGCTTCGCTGCCACCCGTTCGAAGGGTACGGGACGGAGCGCGCGCGTCTACTTCGCCTAGGCGCCAGCTTCGCTGCCACCCGTTCGAAGGGTACGGGACGGAGCGCGCGCGTCTACTTCGACTAGGAGCCAGCTTCGCTGCCACCCGTTCGAAGGGTACGGGACGGAGCGCGCGCGTCTACTTCGACTAGGCGCCAGCTTCGCTGCCACCCGTTCGAAGGGTAGGGGACGGAGCGCGCGCGTCTACTTCGACTAGGCGCCAGCTTCGCTGCCACCCGTTCGAAGGGTAGGGGACGGAGCGCGCGCGTCTACTTCGACTAGGCGCCAGCTTCGCTGCCACCCGTTCGAAGGGTAGGGGACGGAGCGCGCGCGCCTACTTCGGCTTAGGCGCCAGCTTCGCTGCCACCCGTTCGAAGGGTAGGGGACGGAGCGCGCGCGTCTACTTCGACTAGGCGCCAGCTTCGCTGCCACCCGTTCGAAGGGTAGGGGACGGAGCGCGCGCGTCTACTTCGACTAGGCGCCAGCTTCGCTGCCACCCGTTCGAAGGGTAGGGGACGGAGCGCGCGCGTCTACTTCGACTAGACGCCAGCTTCGCTGCCACCCGTTCGAAGGGTAGGGAACGGAGCGCGCACGCCTACTTCGGCTTAGGCGCCAGCTTCGCTGTTCGAAGGGTAGGGGACGAAGCGCGCGCGTCTACTTCGACTTACGCGCCAGCTTCGCTGCCACCATCCCGAGTTTCTGGCTCTCTAGCCGCAAGCCTGCGGACATTCACAGGCCGCAGGGGACGGAGGAGGCCAAAGGACTCAACGACATGGCTTCGGCCCTGTGAAGCCCTTCACCATGAGAGGCTCCTGTCGTAGGGGTGGCCCCCACCTAAACCCAGCAAGCCTGGTAAGAAGGAATAAGGCCTAGAATAGGCCATGTGTAATGACATGACTGACCCCCCAAGGGGGATAGCCAGATGTAAGGGTATAACTGTAAAAGTACTCCTCATGCGTATATATATATGGGTACCAGCCATGGGAGGACCCAGGCCATTACACTTATCTTCATCACTCTTCACTACCATCTCTCTCTCTGTTTGGTCTGTAGCCACAACAGTGGTAAAGGGTTATTCCATTCCACAAAAGTAAAAAAAACACCTCTCACATGGCTTTTGGTTTATAGGCTTAAAATGACTTAAGTTTTTTATAAGCCAGTTAAAAAAACCACCCCTTTGTTTAGGCTTTGACTTTTAGATTTTAAACCATATAAAAAGCCTAAACAAACAGGACCTATGTGCTCTTACAATTTATTAGATTTTCCAATTATGGCTAATAATAAGTAATTATAAGGCTCAATATTTCTCTCACTCTATACTCTCTCTCATAAACAGCAAAAACCTATAAGCTATAGCCATAAGCCGTAGCCTAAAAGAATAGATTCGATAGCTGGACTCCATCTAACGTTGCTTATCAAGCCAACAAATATGTGTATTTTAGTAGGAAACATGTGCTCATAGGGTGGTGGATTTACCGTTGGTTTTTACAACTCTAGGCTTGTGATAGGATGGTGTATGTGTGCATAGCATGCGTGTATCATCATCTTAGGTTCCGTTCTAAACAGCGATAACATCTGACTTTTAGAAATAAAAAATAGTTTGAAACACGTTTGGCTTTTTAATGTTGTTTTTTTCTTTTCCTTCTTTTCTTTTCTTCGTTTTGCCTTTGTATTGTTTATGGAGATATAACGAAGTTTTTTATTTTTTTTCTTTTTTAATTGAATGCCTAAAATACTAACCGCCGCTATAGTGCTACTTTAACTAAAAATCAAAAGCTATGGCACTTTAGAATAGAACATTTATCAAAAAGAGATTTCTTACCCTGCTATCGTTCAACCTCTTACATAGAGAAGACAAACTGCCTAGGCAACACTGTTTTACTATGTTTGCAAAGAAACCGCTCATACTTCCCCATCTAGCCAAGTACCGAAAAACTTAAACAATTGACGAAAAGGCGTACATGGTCAGCTCGCATGTTGGACAGGGATGGGCTTTGTATGGGCCATGGTCTGATCATGTCCGAAAGTTAGGGGGCCCTAAAGCGGCCCTCACTTAGTCACTTGATGGAAGAAAGCCCATTAAACGCTAGTTCCGAAAGAAGGGCAGAACGTTTTTTAGACGGAATACAACCATCCCATTAAGCCAAGGGCACAGCTAAAACACTGGCCACTAAGTCAAGTACAACGTCAGGGGCCTCAAAGTTAAGCAATGGGGGATCACCCTGAACAAGATTTCTACTGTGGGTCACTAACGCGTGCGCCACCTGATTATAGTTTCTAGGACTGAAGTCAACCCGATAACTAATGAAGTTCAGGACTAGATACTGCTTAATCTCCAAAAACAACGAAACAGACAGAAAGGTTTAAAGCTTTGTCTTCTAACAATCTTGTTTTTTCGGCTTTTCAATAGCTTTTGATTTCTCTTAGTAATCACTATTCATTTAACTAATAAGTAACAGCCTAAAATTTGTAAACCACAGCTTAAAAAAAAGACCTAACGTCTGCTTCAGCATGAGAGAATCAATCTAAATTGTGATATGTCCCCTACCAAGATCAGGACATCTTCAAGGTCCTTCAAACACGCTACAGTTTCAGCATTAAGAGCATCAAACAAAAGAGGACAGTGTCCAGCAATCTCCCATGCTGTTCCGTATTACAAAGCCCATCCACCTGATCCCGATTGCTGTAGGTCAGCACCACCAATATTAATCTTGAGATTATCTCGTGAAGGAGGCTTCCAGCCCCGACTGTGATTTAGGCCGTGGCTTCTTTTCAGCGACAAAATACCTTGAGAAATTCTTCGCTGCACCATCTAATTACAGAGGCCAAATCAGAAGCAGTTCTCCAAGCTCACCCACACATTGTCCCGAAAGAAGGGCAGAACTGGGATGGTAGCATCTGTTAGACGGGCATTTACATTCTGTTTTCTCTACGGGCATTTAGCGTGCCCCGAATCGCGACCTTTTAAAACTTGATCCGCTCAAAACAGCTTAGACTTCTGGTTTCTAACTTATTTTTCACTATTCAACAATTTTGTCTTTTTTCTAGTTTTTTGGTTTTTTTAGCTTTTTTGTTAGTTCATTTTTTCCCGTATTCGTTTGTACTGTCCCTGATAGGATAATCTGTTTTTCTATTTTTTAAATTTTTAAATGTTTTAAATTTAATTACGCTAAATAAACCATCATCAGCTACAGTGTAATTTTAGTCAGCTACAGTGCTTTTTAGCCATAAACCACTAAAAAAACCATTTTGAGCACCCCATATACCACTCTTTTCCGCCGGAACTTCCCTGTAAATTTGCCCCTGCATTGTCGGACGCATCTCCGGCAAGATTAGCTAGCTCCATTTAGCGGTGCTCCTTACACTATTGACCATTGGAATACATGGCATCGGATGTCGTCATGCCCGAGTCCAAACGTACAGATAGAGCCGTCGAGGTCGTTCCAAGATTTGAATAATGCTGATGGCGACGGCTTGGTTATGTTAAGCTCGCTCCAAAATGTGACGACGACACGCAACTGATCCTTATTGTTTTATTATCAGGTGCTACGTGCACATCGCCCGAAAACTCGTCTAGATTCATTACTGTTAAGATAAGGATAGACTATACTATCATAAATTAAAATTTTA
The DNA here is from genome assembly GCA_017311315.1 of Dendrocalamus latiflorus. Taxonomy (NCBI): domain Eukaryota; kingdom Viridiplantae; phylum Streptophyta; class Magnoliopsida; order Poales; family Poaceae; genus Dendrocalamus; species Dendrocalamus latiflorus. The sequence goes on from CM029650.1 coordinate 7,597,284, forward strand.
TACTACGTAAATAAGAAAGCCATACGAATAAAACATTATAGATCATTATCACTAAACGTACAGTATAACGGAAGAAGAATTGAAGCAACTCGGTTCTACGTAGCACGCGTCTATGTAATGGAAATAATCGATCATCTAATATTCCGATCAGTGTCCTTAGAAGACGATCATCCTTGAGTAGTAGCCGATCCCTACGAACCAACTGTCACCTTGTGATCGTCCCAATCAGTATCGCAGTCGCAGCAACGTGTCTACTGAGGTCCACACGTCCAGGAATAGAATATTGTGCATCGGTGTGCTAGCACCAACGCACACGGTAGAGCCTGTGAGAGGTGACGGATAGGGTTTCAGTGGGTGTATAAATCACACACAACCCTCAGCCCATGTATCCCTTTATATAAAGTCTCCGATTGGATCCATACTAATACGAGTAGAGATCGTATCTTACTCGGGAAGCTTTTGACTGGATTCTTATCCAATACGAGTCGATATCATATCTCACTCGGAGTCTATTATCCAGATCCTTACTATTCCAACTTATTAAATGTGTGACCAAGTAGATTCATGTACATTTAGTTGTAACTCAAAAATACTATTCTAATCACTGGTCGGAATCGGTCTCTAGTAGGACATATTGACCCTCAAACATACACAAAGATCAGTCTAGATGAACCTTATGCAATATAATTTGTAACCAGATCCTAATCACTCACGATCAGCTCATAACTCCTTACGAGCAGGTCATGTATGGTCACAACCAGTTCGCGTCCCCATACAACCAGATCGCATATTAGTCTGTGATATGCCGACCAGCTCACGACCAGTTAGTATCTCCATATGAACGTATCGCATCTGGTCGGATCTATCAACCTGTTTATGTATTCTCCCTTTGCCTCATGATATCCAGTCAAAACTCTAGGTGAGAAATGTGTCATTTATGAACTGTTCAATCTTTTCCCGATCTAATGATGGATAACTTTATGTGGTCCACTCTTCGACCACTCACAGCATGGCTATGCACTTTTTTTTATCTGACCACATTGAGGAGACAAAAGATATCTCTCCTGTTATGATGGAGGGGTAAATCCCAAATCTGTCTGATCACTTTTTTCTGCATGTTTCATAATATACCCAAAAGCTTTCTTTATAACTACTTAGTTACGGTGTAGCGTTTAACAACCCTTAAGTGTACTATTTTATATGTAGGAAACTATACTGATCTTAGATGTAAGGATTATACATCATCATTGCTTGAGAGGTGGAGGGGTAAATCCCAAATCCGTCTATTAACTTTTTTCTGCATGTTTCATAATATACCCAAAAGTTATCTTTACAACTACTTAGTTACGATGTAGCGTTTAACAATCCTTAAGTGTAATAATATATGTAGGAAACTATACTGATCTTAGATGTAAAGATTATATATCATCATTGCTTGAGATCGACCGATAACACATAAAACATAATAATCTCAATAGTGTCTCAAGGTGTGTTAATCCAACACTATGTTCTCTGACATGTGTCCATATTATTGATTTGATATCTCTATATCTATGACCGGTAAAATATGGTCATCAATTAATACATATGTTGGTCTATAAGTCATTGTTGTTCTGACCTGTGATATCCGATCAACGATCCTTTTAAAATGATTTCATATAACAAATAAAGAGTTTCACCAACAAGTCACATATTTGCTAATCTTTATAAATAATAACTCATTTAAGGAATATAATATTATTTATTTAAACGATCATAAGCATTGAAGTGATATAGTAATTTTTATTATTGCCTCTAAAACATATCACTAACAATTGCATGCTTCATGTATGGAAACTAGACTTAGTTTCATCTCCAAATTATACCATAGTGGCTACGTACTTGTACGTACGTGGAGATCGGTGGTTAGACACGAGACAAAGCCAGATTTGGCACTGTTGCGTACGGTACTTACAAAACTAGCCGTATGCGCACTGTATTTGTAAAAATGGCACTTCTGCCGTCCAGTGGGCGGGCGACAGTGCCGACAAGGCGACACATGGCGAGGCCGCCGAAGATAGGTGCCTGCCGCCCCGCCAATAGACGACAGGCAGCCTGCTACACGGTGCGGGGATGTTAGGCATGCCTGCCGTTCGGTGAGGGGGCGGCAGGTGATTAAGCCGACTTAATTACCTGCCCTATTTTTTATGTTTAATATTTTTTAGATTTTAAAATATAACAAATGAGCCTAAAAAATTACAAAAATTTATGTATGACCTCCTGACACAACGTACCTCATAGTGTAATTTTTGGATAATTTTATCCATTGTGAATGTTGCTAAAAAATTCATACAATTGCGATATTTGTTTGAGTTTTTACATATAGCAAATGAGCTTCAAAAATTACAAAATTTTATATGAAACCTACTGACATAGTCATAGTTATTGTGTAATTTTTTAAAATTTTTATGTTATCTGAATTTACCACATTTATTGGGGTTAATTTAATCATGAATTGACGAATATTTCATGATTTGTTTTACAATTTTATACATTAAGAATACTTGTACAAGTAAAAGTAATTGTAGTAGTAAAGAAATGCATCACACTAGATGCGATATGGCTCACCCATCTGAGCCACTGCTACCTCCTCACCGCGTCTGCCTCCCTGTACGTGGCCTTGTCTTCCATTGAGTAGAGTATGTCCCGTGGGGTATGTCAGTCGGTCTGGAGGTTGCGTCTTAGGTCAGAGGAGGTATGGAGACTATTCTATTTGCTTAGTAGCCGGCGGTGATCCAGTAGGCTTAGGTACAATAGGCTGGGTCTGGTAAGCGTTGATGTCCTCTAGTTAAGGCATGCCAAACTGCGAGCCGCCCACAATAATGTCATGAATAAAGGACTTTAGAAATCTCCCTCATGGTGCAAAGGAGCTCTCGCCTGGACCATATGACATGGCAGTGAAGTCGGAGGAGCTCTACCCACCGAAGTGTCCAAACCCTGGGTATGTTGTGAACACTGAGCTCTGCCCTGCGTACGCTGCAAGCCCTGGCATCGTGTAGTGATCTCTGGAAGCATCTGGGTGGCCCGTATCATTATTGGTGGACTTGTTGTCACCCCCACGTTGAATTAGATGCTGCAAGATAAAACAATATTAATCACAATAAATATTCCGGATGTACAATGTGAATCTCATACCTCCCGAATATGCAGTGAAGATGAACAACGGGGAGTGGTAGTTTGTGCAGGTGGTGCGGACGCCAAAAGTGATGCATCTCGACGATGGACCTGTGGCGGGAGAACACTATGATGTTAGTGGAATGCAAGGTCTAATAGGAAAATAAAATGTAGGTTCGTACGTAAGTTACCTCCTCGTTGGTACGGCGCATGGATGATTGGTGGCTAGTACTATGATGCTAGGAAGACTCAATAGATTGCGATGGCCGGTCGGACTCGCTAGGTCACGATGACCTGGCGAGTGAGCATGGTGCCCCCACTGGGTGGCTTATGTGCACGATCAGGCCGACACATGCGTGAAGCACAGACGCTATACCAGTATGAGCTACAATTAGAGACACATCACACTGCATTGCATTGTATGAAAGTGACAGAGAAAGTGATACAACTATAGATATTTATGATTTATAGTTCATAGTCATGGAATTGATAAAATTGCTAAATTGATGTCGCTGTTTTATTGTGTGCTTGCTGAGTCTTTAGACTCACCCTTACTTTGTTATTTTTTTAGGTGTATTATAAAGGCGACATGCATGGGTGAGAGTAGCATACATATATTCCCACGTGCAACAATAATTCATATATCGCCTCTATATATCATGATCAGACTTTAATGTCAGGCTTTGACAGTTAGCAATAAGATTGTGTCTTATTAGAACTGCTTCATATTGTGTGGCCTATGCCTTTCTGCTTAATAGTGGGTAAATGGTACAGTTTATAGTGGTGGTAGCATTCCAGGCTCAGGGGATGGGCCGGGGTGTTGCACGCATCTTGGACTAACAAGTTGGGCACACTCATTTCTATGTGTTTAAGTGAGTCAACTTTTGCACCTTGGGGTTCTATCATTCTTCGACAACTAAGCCTCGGCCATGCCTATGCAAGTCAAGCTTGGTATTTTTATGCATACCTTCACCTCTCAAAGGCTATGAGTCAAGAACTCACTTCACGAGGCACTTCTTTGGGCTAGGTTCTAACTCCATGCCTCCACGTAACTTCGACATCTAGGTGGTAGATGCTTGATTCCATAGCTGTCAGTGACTCCGTGCCCTTTTGTGCGATGATGAACTCCCCGATATGACCTAAAATTGGCCTAGCGGAGCAATGGCCCTTTGATGAAAACCAAGGGAACCAACTTGGGGGCGCATGCATGACCTATCGCTTGAAGTTTATGTGATGACTAAGGTATTTTAAGATGTTGCTAGAGTGCACGGCAGGTTACAAGTGGAATCATTGACTCAAGGCTACGCGTCAATCCCTTTTACAAGTTGGTGCACCGCCCAGGTGGGTGGTTGACGACCACCCGAAACAATGAGGGGCTACTATTGTGGGAGGGTCCCCGTGCTACCTCAGGCCAACGATGACTTCGGCAAGGCAAGGTGCGCTGGAGTATGCCACGACAACTTCGGCATGACATCACACATTAGAGGATCCACCCCAAACATGGCTCAAAGTCCACCCTAGACGAGGTCTGGAGTCCATCCTGGACGAGGTTCGTAGACCATCCTCAGACAAGGTCTGCAAACCAACCCGGATGAGGTCTCCCGGGCGTGGTGGGACCCACTAGGCACGATGGACGAAAGCAACCCTCGATGTGAGCTAAGGTCCAAGGGCAGCAATGTAACTTCGGGCGCTTTCCTACTCTCTCTATAAATAGGACCCCTTGTAAATAGGGAGAGAGAGGCCACTTGTAACACACCCATATGCAATACATTATACGGTCGCTTGTGTGTGATTCTCGTTAAGTCCCTCCTTTGGATCCGACTGAGTGTGTCTACAAGTTTACTGTCTGATCTCTTATTGAGGACATACAATAAATGTAGTTGTTGGGATATGGGTAGGCTATACTAGTGCATATTAAAATTTTCTACCACATAAACTAGGAAGTCATGCGAGTAAAAGATCATAGATCGTTACCACTAAACGCACAGTGCAACGGAAGTAGAATTGAAGCGGCCAGTTTAACGAAGCATGCGTCGGTGTAGTGGAAGTAGTCGATTGTCCTCTAGCCAATCGTCTCCTCCTCGCGATCGTCCTGATCTACACCGCAGTCATAGTAGCGCCTCTATCGAGATCCACACATCTAGGGATGGAATGCCGTGCGTCGGTGCGCTAGCACCAGTGCACACGGTAAGGGTTATGAGAGGTAGTGGTTAGGGTTTCGATGGGTATGTCTTGGGATCCCTCCCTTAGCCCCCGCATCTCCCTTTATATAGCCTCTAATCGGATCCTTATCCAATACGATCAGATATTGTATCCAAGTCAAAAAGCCTTATGATGGATCTTTATCCAATACAAATCAAGATCGTATCCCACTCAGAATGCCTCTAATCAGATCTAATACGAGTAGAGATTATATACCACTTGGAGTTTATCATCCGGACCCTTATCGTTCCGACCCGTTAAGTGTGTGATCCATAGACTAAAAACTCCTTTCTAGTCTATAAGTTGGTAAAGGTTCCTAGCAGAACATATCGACTTCCAAATATACATAAAGATCATATCGAACGAATCTATATATTGCTTACGTACTGATGCTTTGCCTCATGGTACCAGATCGAACTCAAGACGAGAAGCGTGTCATCCTATGATAGCTCGATCATTCACTTGAACCTATAGTGGATTACTTAGTTGTGATTGACTCATCAACTATATTCAGTATGGCCATGCACTTTCTTAGTCCAACCATATTGAGAGGCCTAGAAATATCTCTCCCTTTATATAGGAGGGCCAAGTTACATCTTGATTGCTCACATTTCTCCGTATGTTTCATAGTAAACCCAAAAACTACTTTTATGACCACTTAATTATGGAGTAGTGTTTGACAATCTTTAAGTAAACTATTGCACATGTAGGAAACTATGACAATATTAGATTTAACGATTCTATATACACTATTTATGAAGCCAACTGATGACACTTAAGAATAAACATTTTCACAGTGTCTCATAATGGGTCAATCCAATACTATGTTCTCTAGCATATGTCTACATTATTGATTTGATATACCCATATCCATGATCCGTGAAATATGACCATTAGTCAATATATGTGTTGATCTTTAAATTATAATTGTCTCACATAATGATATAGGATCAGGAATAATTTAAAATAACATCAAAATATAAATAAAGAATTTCACAAATAAGTCACATACTTGTTGATCAATATAAAAGATATTTATTTAAGAGACAAAATATATATTATTGAAAAAAATTATAAATATAGACGTGACATAATTATTTTCTTGATTGTCTTTTAAGGCATTTTACTACCTGTAGTCTTAACATGGACGGAGCAGGAATATCGTATATTTGGCAGCAGTTATAGTACAGAGTTACAACAGTAAATTGTACAACTTTCAAATCAGTCACTTTCATAATTTTGTATTTAGCAAGTACATTAGAATTTTTTTTCAATCGACAATAATGGCATATGGCAGCACCGTTTGATTTGCAATTATTTGTCTGCTTTGCATTTATTATATGTTTGTCCATTGAATTAGGCTGTTTCATATTAACTATGATTCATATACTCCACGACAATGGTATATATACGTATGGTCTAGTAACAATACCATGCTATTTCTTCACATTATAGCCATCCGATCGAAAGAAAACAACATTGAGCAAAGTAAAATAGTGAATGATTTATCTTAGTACAAAGCGATGAGAGAGAGAGATCTGACAAGGAAAAAATTGGTCCTCATACGGGGTGGGCCTAACAGTTCACCTTCTCGTCATCTGTTTGTTAAACTAGGCTCAGTGGGCCCCATGCCAGCCTCTCCCAATCTCCATTCTCCTCATCACATATCCATTGCTCACTGATGATGAAGCTACCAGAAATAATACAAACATTTAGAGAGACACACATATTGCATATATATACACACACTGACAGGGCTCGAGAACTAGCAAGGATTACTCTAATCTGTTCCCTGTTCGATTGGTATGTTGCATCTGACATGCTCTTCCCTTTGACTGAAAAGCTAACTTTTGTATTGCTGTTTCTTCTGTTTTCTTGAGCAATACTGAAGTTGTTGGCTGTTAATGTTTACTTGGGTTTTGATTGGTTTTATCACTATTTCTGCTGTTTCTTGAGCAATTGTTGAGCTGTTAGCTGCTTTGAAGACTGTTACCTCTGCTGAGGTTCTGTTCTTTGACTCAAAAGTGCTTTCTTTCTTTTGGCTTCTTGAGCAATCCTAGAGCTGTGTTCTTGCTTCTTATGCAGAGACATTAACTTGTTTTCTTTGTTCATTAGATCTGTGAAGCACGTAAATATTGTGTTTGAAAAATGAAAATGAATGTGCATTGGCTTCTTTGTTGTTATTACAAAGAACAAGTTGCTTAAGCAATTTTTTTTCCCTTTGAGAGTTGTCCCCTGAACAAATTCTAGAGCTGTCTTTCTATTTTGTTTTGCTCGAAGTGCATCTCGCATGTTGACTTGGGTTATTTATAAAAAAAAGGATGTGATTTTAGAGAGCTCAGATCTATAGAAGTAATGTTCTTGGATTAAGTTTTCGTCATCTTGCCGTCGTCTTCAAAGTCCCAAGACAGAGATCTAAACTACTTCTTGAACCGTTCCATCTAAATCTGTTCTTTAGCCCTTTGGCTTCATGTCGCAGTATTGGAGATCAGATGTTGTAGTCTTGTAGATAGAAGTTCGGTTCTTGGATTGAAACAAACTTTTCAGAGTTCACTTTGTGAAGGAAAAGCCTGGTTTGTATGGATTTCTTGAACAATTCCGGACTATACCATTTACCATGTCTGAAAAAATATCATCTCAGTTACTTTTGTCTAAAACTTTTACTGTTTCTGTTGTTTACTGAACAATTCTTGAGCTGTAATCCTGTAATTGTGAATGTATATTTGTCTTTTGCATCTTTCAAAGTTCAGTCCATGGATTCAGCAATACTTTCTTTTCACTTGTCCAGCGGTTTCATGGTTTCTTTGTTAAACGAAAGCAATCAGTTTCAGAGTAGTCTTTCAATCCTTCATAGAAACGTTAACTTCTTTGTTCTTACGTAGTTCATGGGGTTTTGGATCTATTGAACGGCATGTTGCACTTAATTAGCTACATGCAGTGGCTTCTTTGTTAATTATCACAACACAAGCTAATCTAATTCATAAGCTGTCTTCTGAACAACTAAAGATTAGTGTTTTATGATGTGTTAAACAGAGTATATATAGCCCTATGAATTTTCCATATATCGATTGAATGCATTTGTTCGTTCTGATAAAGTTCCTTTCTTGAATCAGTTAGTTCTGCCACTCTCTGTCCACGGTTCTCCGTCTCCAACGAGCACGCCGAGATGTATCTGGTGAAGGACATCGGCGGCGCCATTGGCCTGATGACCGCAGCCCTGGTGCTCCTGGGCACCTGGCCGGTCGTCCTCGCCGTGCTAGAGCGCCGAGGGCGCCTGCCGCAGCACACGTACCTCGACTACTCCATTACCAACTTCCTGGCCGCCTTGCTGATCGCCTTCACCTTCGGCCAGATCGGCGACGAGACGCCGGAGACGCCCAATTTTCTCACCCAGCTCACTCAGGTCACCAGCCAGCCACTGTACTCAATTATCCAATCATGAAAAGTTGAAATTGTCAATATGTAGGACTGAAACTCAAGCAGTATGTTGACTGAAACTCAAGCACTTGTCAATATGTAGACCTGAAGTTTAACATGTCTGAATACTTCGGTCTGTCAGCAAGAACTTCAGTTGGTGCATCAGGCTTGTGTTCAGAATTTTTTTTCAGTGCAAATGTTTCAACTCTCAATTGAACAATGCAGGATAACTGGCCTTCGATCATGTTCGCGATGGGAGGCGGTGTCGTCTTCAGCCTCGGAACCCTGGCCACGCAGTACGGCTGGGCATTCGTCGGACTTTCAGTCACCGAGGTCATGGCCTCAAGTCTGAAGGTTGTTATAGGTACATATACTGACAGTCCTATACTCTCCAAATATGGAAATGATGTTTGATGCAGCAATTTTGCTGCTGCTATTGTAGCCTGAATTGTTCAGAATCTGAAGATGATATGACTGAAACTTCTCTTCCAGGAACAACACTGAACTATTTCCTCGACGGTCGGATCAACAAGGCGGAGATTCTTTTCCCTGGCGTCGGATGCTTTCTAATTGCAGCCTGCCTTGGCTCTCTTGTTCACTCTTCCAATGCTGCTGACAACCAGGAGAAGCTATCTAGGTGCATGGTGAACCACAGGAACACTACTGGGTAGTTTTCTCTCCTTATTCCCCATTCACTCGTGGCGAATGATCTTCTGCGTTTCTGCCTAAATGTTACTTCTGGAAATCTGAATAGTTTGAAGATCTAGTATTTTAGCTAATCTACTTATAATTGGAATATGTACAATTGTTGCGAGTTGCGCCGCACGTTTTATTCGCGTAGATACCATGACATTGTGCCATTGCAGTAAATTTCATCTGAACAAACAGTATTGACTTCTTCAATTCTCCACAGGAACACTGCAAACGAGGAGCTCACCAAACACCTCCTTGAGAAAGGTACTAGTCAGATCGATGAACCAGCTTTTGTCATTAATCTGAAAATGATCTAGCATAGACAGATCGATGAACTAGCTTTTTTTGTCATTAATCTGAAAATGATCTAGCATAGAGATGTGTGTCTTGATCTTTTAATTGACAGAGAAACCAAAGAACTGTGAAGAAGCGAAGCCTGATGTACCACAGGCTACCCAGGCTGTGGAGAAAATAGAGGCCGGGACAGCAGATTTCCTGGTTGAGCTGGAGGGGAAGAGGTCAATTAAAGTAGGTGATTATGCTACTCACACAGATATCAATCAAAGTTAAAATCTAGAATACCGTAATTCAACAGCTGAATTTTAGTGGGGGTAATTAGCATTTCTTCTTCTCCATGAAAAAAATACCTAGTTCTTCCTAGGTATTCTCGTTTTAATCCGGTAATTACAATGCACACAGTATACTTGTATGATCGCACAAATTGACAGTTCATGTATTTCTGCTGCACGATTTGATCAGATTGTCAGTTACTATACAAGCTTCGGCACACATTTTCAGGGGGAAAAAAAGACAATTTCTCCTATCAGTCACAAGAAAACGTGGCGGCGCAACTTTCTTTGCACACAATATGATTAATTTGATCGGGTGTTGATAAACATCATCCGGATGTTTTTTTCCTAACTATCATCCAGATTTGTGACCATTGGATTAGAGATCCAACGGCTATAAATTCTCCCCCACCCCCTCCAAAAAAAATCTCCTCCTCAAAAAAAATCTCCCCCCTTAAAAAAAAGGATCCAACGGTCTCAAAACTGGATGATAGTTTGAAAGAAAACATCCAGGTGATGCATATACATATGCTCCAATTTAATATTCAGACATTCGGTGCATCAGCATTCACAATTCTTGCTCCTGGCAATCACCAATTCAGGCTTTCCTGACACAAGATCTTGTCAACTTCAGGTTCTTGGATCCAACACGTTCCTCGGCCTCGGGATCGTCACCTTCGCGGGCATCTGCTTCTCGCTCTTCTCCCCGGCGTTCAACCTGGCCACCAACGACCAGTGGCACACGCTCAGGGAGGGCGTCCCCCACATGGTGGTCTACACCGCCTTCTTCTACTTCTCCGTCTCGTGCTTCGTGATCGGCATCGGCCTCAACGTCTGGTTCCTCTACCGCCCGATGGTCGGCGTGCCGAAGTCCTGCTTCAGGGCGTACCTGAATGACTGGAAGGGCAGGGACCTAGCGCTGCTCGCGGGCATGGTGTGCGGGCTCGGCAATGCGTTTCAGTTCATGGCCGGGCAGGCTGCGGGGTATGCTGCTGCCGATTCTGTGCAGGTAACCATATCTTCCTCTCATCTTCGCAGATTAACCTGCACTTCTTGAAACAATCGATGCATGGCTTGAGACATTGATGATCTCTAGCTAGCTGATCATGAATTGATCATGCAATGACAGGACACTTGATAGTTGCTACATTTCTGAATCCTGAACATGTCTGAACTCTGGACATTTTGATCTCTAGCTACATTGTTGATGCTACTGTTGTCATGTCGATCGATCTGCAGGCGTTGCCGCTGGTGAGCACGTTCTGGGGGATCGTGCTGTTCGGCGAGTACCGGAGATCATCGCGGAGGACGTACACGCTGCTGGGGAGCATGCTCCTCATGTTCGTCGTCGCCATGGTAGTCCTCATGGCGTCGTCGGCACACAGGAAGCCGCTTTGACAGGCTGAGTTCATCTCCTACGTACCCATCCTCACGGCCTGGATCAAGGAGCATCAGAAGCAGAAGCTCCAGTGTTCCTCCTACCTTGGTTGCAATGGCAAGGCATGGCTGTATTAGTTCTGTAATGTAGTTAATAATCCTGACTAAGTCAGGTTTGTGTCAGGTGAACCGGGTTTCAGGTTTAGGTCGTTTTCAGTTTTATGCAGTCAGTTCAGAGTTAGCAGCGCAGTATGCGCATCGTGCGTGAGTTGTCCGACAAAATCGGATCGAAGCTAGGAGATTTATGTTTTCTGTTGAGTCAGTTGTAAAATGGGTTAACCATTGTATTCCTTTTGCATTCAGTGAGATAGATACAGAAAATTGCCCCATCTGTGCGTTCTTCTTCGCTGTTTTCATCTCCCACCGAAAATACTGTTCCACTTCTGAAAATACACAAACCCTGCTGTTTGCTTGTGCGTGTTGATTCCTGGTAGATATCCAACACTTGGTATCAGAGCTACACACGTCCAAGCACCTGCAGAACGAATCCATGGCCCTCTCTATGCAGCAAGCGAATCGGGAAGGCGGCAGTGTGCCATTTCAGTGCCCAGTGTTGACGGGGGTGAATTACACCTCATGGGCGATTCGGATGGAAGCGTTGATGGACGTTCAGGGCATCTGGGAAGCCGTGGAACCGCAGGCTGGCGTGGCTGCGGATCAAAAGAAGGACAAGGCTGCAAGGGCGTTTATCTTCCAGGCGTTGCCCGAAGACGTTTTACTGCAAGTTGCGAAGAAGAAGACTGCAAAAGAGATCTGGGATGCGTTGAAGACGAGGTACCTGGGCGCAGATCGAGTGCAGAAGGCACGGATCCAGACCTTGCAGAACGAGTTCTAGGCTTTGCAGATGAAAGAAGGAGAGACGGTCGATGATTTCACCGGCAAACTCAGTGCAATAGGCATTAAGTTTAGCTCTCTCGGTGAACCTCTGAAGGAATCAACCCTAGCCAAGAAAATCCTCGATTCAGTGCCAGATAAGTTCCTTCAATTAGTTGCTTCAATAGAACAATACTTGGATCTTGAGACAATGTTGTTTGAGGAAGCAATTGGAAGATTGAAAGCCTATGAAGAGCGCCTTCGTCTCCGGGCAAATGGAGATGGTCACCTTCTTCTGACTCAGGCAGAATGGGAAGCAAGGCAAAAAGCAAGATTGGTGACTCTTCATCAGGCAACAGAGGCCGTGGAAGTGGGAAACAGGAATGGCGAGGCCGTGGAAGAGGAAGAAGCCAAGAGCGTGGCCGAGGCAGAACTGACCGTGGTGGTTCAAACTCATCTCGCCGAGAAGGAGTAGGTAATACATCATCAGGAAAAGACAAGGGTCATATCAAGTGTTATTCCTGTGAAAATTACTAGCATTATGCCTCTGAATGCCGTAGCGGGAAGCGCAAGGAGGAAGAAGTAAACCTCACATGCACATAGGAGGATCAACCAGCCCTTCTGTTGTCGGTTTGCACACAACACCCAGAAGAGGCAGTATTGCTGAATGAAGGTGAACTGCTGTCAGAGAAGTATGCAGCAAAGACCAAGATTGAGGAAGAGACATGGTTTTTGGACAATGGGGCCACAAATCACATGACAGGTCAGAGAAAACATTTTGCAGAACTAGATGAGAGTATAGTTGGCAGAGTTCGATTCGGTGATGGGTCTTCTGTGCCAATTAAGGGGAGAGGTACAGTCTTGTTAGAATGCAGAAATGGCGAGCAGCGTATGATCACGGGAGTCTACTACATTCCTAGTCTACACACAAACATCCTGAGTTTGGGGTAGCTTACTGAGGATGGCTGCAGAATTGTGATGTTCGGTGACTATTTGTGGATGTATGACAGGAAGAACCAGTTACTCACGAAGGTTCAAAAGTCAGCTAATAGATTGTACAAAAAGAATCTACACACGGTAGCTCCAGTATGTTTAGCAATCAGCTTGGATGAAGAATCTTGGTTATGGCACGCACGGTTAGGGCATCTCAATTTTCAAGCAATGAAGCAAATGGTGTCAAAAGACTTGGTCCGAGGTGTGCCGAAAATAGAGCATCCAACCCAGGTCTGTGAAGGATGCCTTGTGGCCAAGCAGTGCAGATTGCCATTTCCTTTACAAGTTGAGTACAGAGCTAGCAGCCCACTGGAGTTGATACATGCTGACTTGTGTGGACCTATAACCCCACAAACGATTGGAGGAAATCGGTATTTCTTCTTGCTGGTGGATGACTACAGCAGATTTATGTGGGTATACATTCTTAAGACAAAAGATGAAGCCTTTATGGCCTTCAAGAAGTTTCAGGCACAGGCAGAGGGAGAATTGCAACTGAAAGTGAAATGTTTGAGGACAGACCGGGGTGGAGAATTTGTGTCTCATAGTTTCAGGGAGTGTTGTGAATTGAAGGGGGTTCAGAGACATCTCACCGCGCCATATACACCACAACAAAATGGAGTGGTGGAACGACGCAACTGCACAGTGCTTGCAACCACCAGGAGCTTACTCAAAGCTATGTCACTTCCAGGGAGAATGTGGGGAGAAGCTGTGCGTCACTCGGTCTACATACTGAATAGAGTGCCCACAAAAGCTATGAAAGATGCAACCCCCTACGAAGCACTGAAAGGGAAGAAGCCAAGCCTTGCACACCTCAAGGTTTTCGGTTGTACTGCTTATGCAAAAGTATCGACTGGTCAGTTGAACAAGCTCTCAGATAGGAGCAAGAAAATGGTGTATCTGGGAGTTGAGCCTGGTAGCAAAGCATACAGATTATTCGACCCACAAGACAGCAAGTTAAGTGTGAGTCGAGATGTAGTATTTGATGAAAAGAAGAGATGGAGTTGGGAAGAAATGCAGACAGCAGTCAGCACTGAGGCTGCAGATTGGTCTGAATTCACTGTAGCTGAACCGGCAAGTGAGGAAGTTCAGAGTGGAGAAACAGATGGTCAAGAAGATAATGTTCCAGCAGGTATTGCCGGAGAAAGTAATCTAGGAAGTGGAAATGTGGAAGGAGCAGCGGCAACTCATTCGGCTAACACAACCTTGTCGGACGAAGAGCCAATGACGCCAAATATTTCAGTGTCACCGGAAATACTGCCGTCACCTGGTAATGTGTCAGAGAGTAGCTATATGCCAGATCCTTCTGCATACGACGAAACTCCAGTTAGAGGCTTCAGATCATTGACCGACATCTATGAAGAAACACAAGTGCAAAGCTTAGAGCCCGAGCAGCTACTGCATATTGCCGATGAACCGGTAAGTTTCAGAGAAGCAGTAGGAAGAAAAGAGTGGGAAGAAGCAATGCAGAGCGAAATTAAGTCGATAGTGAAGAACAAGACCTGGAGTTTGACAGAGTTACTGGCAGGGCACAGACCTATTGGATTGAAATGGGTCTTTAAGTAGAAGAAGGATGCAAACGGAAAGGTAGTTAAGCACAAAGCTAGGCTAGTAGCTAGAGGGTTTGTGCAGCAAAAAGGAGTTGATTATGACGAGGTTTTTTCTCCAGTAGCCAGGATGGAAACAGTGAGAACTTTACTTGCTTTGTCAGCTCGAGAAGGTTGGAAGGTTCACCATCTCGATGTTAAAACTGCATTCCTCATTGGAGAGTTAACTGAAGACGTCTATGTGACACAGCCAGAAGGGTTTATTGTAGCAGCAAGGAGCAGATGGTATACAAACTGACAAAGGCTTTATACGGTTTGAAGCAGGCGCCGAGGGCCTGGAATATCCGGCTTGACAAAACATTGGAAAATCTTGGTTTTCAGAAATGCCCTCAAGAGCAGGCAGTGTACAAGCGCCACTCAAGTTGCAATCTTCTCATTGTAGGAGTGTATGTCGATGATCTGCTGGTCACAGGAACGAGTGAAGAAGACATACTGCTATTCAAGAAGCAAATGGAGATGGAGTTTGAAATGAGTGACCTTGGGGTCCTTCATACTACCTCGGAATCCAAGTACTGCAGGATAGCAACGGCATAATTTTGAAACAGGAAGGATATGCCAAGAAGTTGCTACAGAAGGCCGGAGTGTGGGAGTGTAATCCTACAAAATATCCGATGGAAGCAAAGCTGAAACTGACAAAAGATGAAGAAGGGTGTTCAGTAGACTCAACTGAATACAGGAGTCTCATTGGAAGTCTACAGTATTTGACTCATACAAGACCTGATATTAGCTTTGCAATGGGTATGGTCATCCGTTATATGGAGTCACCGAAGCAAAGTCATCTCCAAGCAGTGAAGCAAATATTAAGGTATGTCAAAGGAACAATTGGTTTTGGTATTGCATATTGCCGAGGAGGAGATGGAGAAGTTGTGGGCTATAGTGATAGTGATCTTGCGGGTGATTCAGATGAGAGGAAGAGCACCACAGGGTTAGTATTCTATTTCGGAGGAGGTCCTG
Organism: Dendrocalamus latiflorus; assembly: GCA_017311315.1. NCBI lineage: Eukaryota > Viridiplantae > Streptophyta > Magnoliopsida > Poales > Poaceae > Dendrocalamus > Dendrocalamus latiflorus. Next base: position 7,613,119 of record CM029650.1, read on the forward strand.
TAGCCTGGTGTTCACAGAAGCAAAAAACAGTGGCGCTATCCTCTTGTGAGTCGGAGTTTATGGCTGCAACGACCGCTGCTTGTCAAGCAGTATGGTTGAAAAACCTGGTCAGTGAATTGACAGGACAAAAACCGAAAAAGGTAGTGTTAAAAGTGGACAACAAATTTGTTATAACACTCATGAAGAATCTGGTTTTTCACGGAAGGAGCAAGCATGTAGATACCCGGTTCCATTTCATACGGGAATGTGTCGAGCAAGAACTGATTTCAGTAGAGCATGTGAGCAGCGAGAAGCAGCGTGCAGATATCTTGACAAAAGCACTGCCGAGATTGAAGTTTACCGAGATGAGAGAGCTGCTGGGTGTGAAGTAGTTCTCAAGTTAAAGTCAGGATTAGGGGGGAGTGTGTAGTTAATAATCCTGACTAAGTCAGGTTTGTGTCAGGTGAACCGGGTTTCAGGTTTAGGTCGTTTTCAGTTTTATGCAGTCAGTTCAGAGTTAGCAGCGCAGTATGCGCATCGTGCGTGAGTTGTCCGACAAAATCGGATCGAAGCTAGGAGATTTATGTTTTCTGTTGAGTCAGTTGTAAAATGGGTTAACCATTGTATTCCTTTTGCATTCAGTGAGATAGATACAGAAAATTGCCCCATCTGTGCGTTCTTCTTCGCTGTTTTCATCTCCCACCGAAAATACTGTTCCACTTCTGAAAATACACAAACCCTGCTGTTTGCTTGTGCGTGTTGATTCCTGGTAGATATCCAACATGTAATGAGTAGCCATGGGAGAGTATCAATTCAAGCTGTAATCAAACGAGTGTAATATAATTAATCTGCATGGATGGTTTATGATTCAGACACTATCTGAGCATTTTGTATACGTGAAGTTTTTGTGCAGGAAATAATAAATATTTGTGGAATAGCTTAGTGTGAAAGTACAAGGGCGCCGCATGTCAGATACAGTACAAATACGGGGATACAACTAAGCTTGGCTGTTGCGTACATTCCGTGGAAAATACAGACTTTATGGCACTTCTTGTACGTTTTAAATCTGTATTAGTAAGAATAGCCATAGTTATGTAACAATTGCAAAAATATCACTTATACCACACGGTGACCAGATGGCAGCGTCATAGAGCTGACACGTGGGCAGCGGTGCCCCGTGGCTATGCGACAGGGGCCTACCACCCGACTACCGTGCGGCCGCGTGAAGGCCGCATGGCAACCATGTGGCTCCCTCCATGTCGCCCTTGTGAGCCGGTCAAACCGGTTCGACCACTCTGATCTGGTTCGACCACGGACTGAGGACTTCGACCACATTGGTACAAGACCAGAGTGGTCGACCGGTCTCACCGGCTCACAAAGGCGGCATAGAGGGAGCCGCACGGTGGCCGGGCGATAGGCCCCTGCCGCATGTCCATGGGGCACTGCTGCCCACGTGTCAGCTTCATGATGTTGCCGCCTGGTCACTGTGTAGCAGAAGTGATATTTTTGTAATAATCACGCGACTATGGCTTTTATTGCAAATACGGATTCAAAACATGCCAAAAGTGCCAAAAACTCAGAAAATACATGGGTTAAACGTATTATTTGCAAATACCTAAGGGCGTGTACAATAGTCTTTCTTTTAAGATTGTTTCTAAGGCTCCCACCTCACCTAAAAATAGCACTAGAGACAATATCTTCAACAATAAATTATTCCTCTAACTATTTTATACATTTTTACCATAACTTCCTGCCTCACACTCTCTCACTGTTTGCGTTGGTTTGCAGGCTCAAATCGTCTCTTGTATAAGAGACAACATATTATTTCTCCTCACCTCATCTCTCCTCTACATAGAATTTTACTCATTTAATACAGTTAAGAGACAACACTAAGATTTTCCGACATAAGTTGATAAATACCTAGGTTTGGCGTTCTGGACTTTTTGAAGTCAACATGATGCACCCTTGACTATGAAATTTTACTACAAAGAAAGCTTATAAAAGAGTAACATTATGAACGGATTTTTTTTATGTCGAACTTACTCATGGCACTTTGACATGTTTGTTCTAATTATTCACAATTAATGGGTAGAGCTATAATGGAATGCCTGCATGGATTCTGGGACAATACTCTTTCATGAATTATTTATAATATTAATCTGTTGATCAATATGATATTAGTGGATGTAAATTAATCAATTTCTACTCATTAATTTTCCATGGATATTAGACCTAGAATTTAGTTGTCTTGAACGTGTAAAATGCATGTTATGATGTTGACCGTGAGAAGATGCCGTTGCTAGTCTTGGGTCGGCACCATGGCCCAGCGGGCTAGCCTGACGTGGCACACATAGTGTCATGCCGTCTCGGTATGGCCTGTTTAGGCATGGTAATGTTTGAATTTTCTAGCCATTTGAAAGCTTAAAATTTTTCAAAAAAAATTAATTTTATGGTTAGAATCTTTTTATGTAAAGTTTAATTTGCATTTTTTATGCTATACTTTTTGGATTTTTTTTTGCAATTTTTCAAAAATTTCAGGTTGAGATGGGCTATGCAGGCCTATCCCGGCCTGGCCACACATAGCCCGTGACCTCCTCGGGCCATGCCTAGGTCTAGGCTTAGCCCGTGGCTCAACTCAACATGACCTGTTTAGTTAGCTAGGCCAAACAAACGGTGCCTAACCGGACCTATACCGAGCCATGACGAGTAGCCCATTTGGACAGGTCTGTCTATCCGTACTCTTCACCGAATGGCTAGCTGCCACTAAAATTCTACGGTTATACCCATGGAGTCCTTACTCGGCTCTAGACCATAGCGATGAAAATACATTGGCCCTATTCTTTTGGGCTGTGGATGATGGCTTTTGATTGTGACCGATGACTTTTGTCTGTACTTTTAGAGATGACAGAGACACTGACGTGAACGGCGCATACGATTTTGAACTCAGGAAGCTATTTGGAGAATTCATTTCAAGAAGCTGCTCTATTTATTTTAACTTTTGGAAAAATCAAAGGCCAAAAGCCTAAAAGAAGGCTGCCAATTAGGGATGTTGTCAAGGAGCATTTCCTACAGTATTGCATCTAATTATTGGAATCAAACGACCACGTGGCTATTTCCTTGTTTCTTCATCGTCATCATCAAGATTCGTGCAGCTTGTCGCTCCAGTCTTCCGATGGCATAAGCATGAAACTTCACCGCCCACCTCTCCCCACATCATCTAGCATGTAGAGCACGAGGGTCAGCTCCCCATTGTCTTCCTCCGTTGTGTGCACCAACTCCACGTATCCTTCTCCATCGCACATGAGGGATTCGTCGCCACCTTCCTCGAAACCTCGCCACTGACCTCCTCCTCTCGCGCTCCTGCACGCTCATCATCGCCACCGCCATCCTCCTTCATGCGCGTGGAGTTCCATAGTTGTTGCATATAACATTCTCAATGAAATGCCTGGCTTGGTTTTTCTTGAAGCTCCATTGATATGTTGGTTTTGTAATTTGTATACACCTTGAATCCCTGATGGGTTGAGAACAATATGCTTATGGTGTTTGTACCAGTTTCTTTGGAAAAGAAAACTCAAGATTTTCTTTTTTGCAAAACACAAGCATTTTGCAAGAATTTCACTGGAAAACTACTCATTTTCACAAATTCAGGAAAAACTCCCTGGTTTCAAGCAGTCCATTAAGTTTCATGTACCAATTTAATTGCTATCTTGATAAAACTTGTTCAAAAAAAGTGTACAAAATATGATGCTTTTTAAATGGAACCTACGTCAAAGTTGAGTGACACTTAAAACTTTATCGTGGAACGTACTTGAAATATAGTGTTATAATTGTTTGAATAACATTGCGACAATATGATATCCTATCGGATTGTTAAGGTATTTCCCTAACTTGATTGTTAAGGTGTTTCCGCAAGTCATGAGCAAGTTTCCAAAAGTTTTAAGATGTCTCAAAAAAATTCAAGTAGGTTTGAGCAAGTCTCAAAAAGTTTAAAGATGTTTTAGCAAGTTTTAGAAAGTTTCAAGTAGTTTTGAGCGAGTTTTAAGGAAGTTTTAGCATGCTTTAGAAAGTTTCTACTTCCATGCAAGTCACAAAAAGTTTTAGTAAGTTTAAAATATTTTAGCAAGTTTTAAGTAGGGTCCAGGAAGTTTCAAGCAAAGGTTCAGAAAGTGTTATAAAGTTTTAGCAAGTTTCTAGAAGTTTCTTGGTTCAAGGTTCACAATTTCATGAAGGTTTCATAAAAGTTTCATAAAATTTGAACAAGTTCATGTTTCAAGGTCCTAAGTTTCAAGAAGGTTTAAAATAGTTTCATAGTGTTTCAGCTATGAAACATTAGGTTCCTATGGCGAAGCATGATATTTCATATCTGAAATCTAAGCTTGAGCTCTACAGAACCTGAGGCCTCAATGATGAAACTAGAATGAAACATCATGAAACTAGATCTATCACATCCTGAAACCTGGCTAAAATTTCTCAACTTTTTTCCATGAAACTTTATACGTGCAGGAAACACATAAATGAATGTAATTTGTTTCAACAAAATGCCTGGATGTTTTGTTCATGAAGTTTTTATTTATACAGTGGCTTTGTATACACTCCAATGGCTTTTGGAATAATGTGGTGAAATGGTCGCGTTGATTTTTGAGCAAAAACAACATTGAGATTCATTTCTGCAAAGAATCTGTTCCCGGTGCATGGTGTGTGGATGGTTGCTAATTCCTCCACATGGTTTATATGAAGGGGTTTTTGGTCATAAACAAGGATTGTAATCTGCCTCCTTACAAATGACAAGTAGAAGTAGTTGTTACTTAGCTTTTTGTTGCCACAAATTGACAAGTTCCATGAATTAGATTGATACATCTTGAAGCTTATATGAAATTGTGTAAAACTGTTATTGAAACATCTTTAAACATGGATGATACTTGTTGGGACTTCTATTTGAAACATCATGAAACTTTTTGAAATTACAAGTTTCAGTTTTGGAAACTCATGAAACTTGAAGTTTCATTTTGAAACCTCATATGACTTTCAGTTTCAATTTTTAAACTTCATGAAACTTTAATTTTAAAACTATAAGCCTCAATTTTGAAACCTCATGAAACTTTAAGTTTCAATTTTGAAACCTCATGAAACTTTTTGAAACTACAATCTTCAGTTTTGAAACTCCCTAAAACACTTTGCAGTAATTGGTTGTTAAGTTAGACTAAAAACAGCACCTATATGCGTGCACGAAACACATTAGGACCAATTTTCTTACACATCAATTGTGAGTTAGCCATGTAATATATCCCAATTTTCTACAAGAAACATTTCATCCAATTCATCATTACAAACTAAAGAATTCATCATCCATAGTTGGTAATCTCTGTTATGCTAAATTGTCGCTACGTGAGTTCACATGCGACACCTAAGGCATCATCTTTCATAGTTTAGCGGCTGCGTATATGCACAAAATATGAGCAACTCCTTAAGAATGGCAAACAAAGAGCTTCGATTTTGCATAAGCTTTGTCGAGCTTCTCTTTGTTGTTGACATGCAGACATCATCTACTTTAGTTACATTGTCTCCCCCTAAAAGAATCAAATATTAGAACAAGTAATGAAAAAGAAATAACCAAACAGATGAGAAGCAACTATAGAAGGTGTGGATGTAGAATATGCATCCTAGAGCCTCAACCAGGGAGAGGATCTTAGTCTTTTTTGGTTGTATAGACACAAAATCGGTGTCAATAGAATACAAAAATGAGTAGAAAAAGTTGTAATATTTCAGAGTTCCATGCTTTGAAAGCAAGTTTCAAGCCATCCATGGTTTCCCTGCATACAATGACATTTTTTTTCCAACAAAGGAAAAATATGCAGCTGAAACCTCCTACCTGTAGCAAGTTTCAAGCAAGAATTTTTCTTGCCTACATGCCAGGACAATTAGAAGTCAAGTTGCATGACATAAATTTCTCAGTTTAGGAACTGTGGGCAATCATGGAGTATATGTTAAAAACCTAAAACCATCTATCTGGCACAAAAAGTGAAACCCTTTCACAATGCAATGCTACACTACCACACAAAGGGTCATCAAAAATGGTTCTAAACCCTCATCACAGATGGTTTTTCAACCATCTGATTTATTGTATCTATGATAATAGATAGTTACCATAGACGGCTCTCAAACCATTTGTGATAAGTCACAACATAGACGGTTTTTCAAAATAACCATCTGTGGTAATTTACAGATGGTTCTTAATATGGATCATCTATGATAATTTATAGTTGGTTCTTAATACGAAATATCTGTGATAATTATATATCACAGATGGTTCTATCCATCGCTACTAACATAAACGATTACACATATAAAACCGTCTATGATAACTGCAACACTGATGAATTCGGGGAACCGTTAGTAGTAGTGCTAGTTATGGAGTGATTAGACAATGGCTATGCAATTTGCCACTAGCAATTATAACCAAAAATAGCATGCCTATCTACTAGTGCCCACAACTGATAAATTGAATGTTTCACTGAGCAATACAACAACCATAAACTACAGATTAATCTAGAATTTGATTGAACAACAAAGTGAATTAGGGAACAAAAAATTCCCTAGATAAACAAATTCACTAAATTTCAACAACACAAATCAAGCGAAGGAACAATAAGGATTAGGAGAAATTGATCTGAACAAACTTGCAGTAGCTCTGGTAAGGAGGCCTCACCGTGGAGCAACTGGGAGGCCTAGTCTCGAACCTAGATTTTGCCAATCCAGAATCCTTAATGATTCCATCGTACTATTCTTTTAGACAGTACTTACAAATATATTGCTGAATCATTTCATATATTGTATGATCCATACCATTTATGAATATTACATATCGAAGTTCCAATATTCCATATTGGGTATTGTTCACACATAGTATAACAGCCTAGGTGTTTATTTCAATATTTGAGTGAAAAATATTAAATTAAATTAATTTGGTTTAAAATAAAAATAAGTGTTTTGGTGACTAAATTTTAAATTTTGAATTGCCCTGATTTTCTATTTTAATAAGGCTGGATTTGAAAAGTAATTTGAGTAAAAACATAAATATATTATTAACACGATGATATTTTGATTTCTATAAAAATCCTAATTTACATTAATTGTTTGGATTTATTTGGCTTTTATCTGGATTTTCTGAGTTTTTCTAGAGTTTTAAAATCTATTTTGAAAATAAAAAGTATTTCATGTATAAAAATATAATACAAAATTAAGTTGAAAATATTTTATCTAAGTCCAAAACATCTCCAGGAATTTTTGTGAATTTTTCTGGAATTTTTGAAATTTAGTTGGTATTTTTCTGAGCCTTTTTGAATTTTCTCGGGGTTTTCTGAAAATCCAAAATCAAAAATCAAAATTTATTCTCCAGCCCTTTTCTTTCGCGCGACGCGTGGATGGCTAGGATCCATCCACGTCGCCACCGCACTCCCGCCCCGCCTTCCCCTCGGACCAACGCGTGGACGGTCGAGATCGGCCGCGCACGTGCCCCGGCCCATCTTCCCCATCCGGCCTTCCCTCTCTTCTCTGTGCCTCCTGGCCATCCAATCCTCATCCAACCACTCCCGCTCTCACCCTCTCCCTTCTCTCTCTGCCACTGGGGCCTACCTGTCAGGCCGTCTTCTTCCCGTGCCCGCCTCCTTCTTCCCCGCCGCGCCGCCGCCATGACCATTGCGCCGCTCCGCCCTTCCCGGCCACGCTTCCTTCTCGCGCTTCCCGCACTTCTTGCGCCCGTCGCCTACCTCCTCACTCCCCCAATCGGCCTCATCCGCCCATAACCGTCACCACCTCCCCGATTTCTCTGGTGAGAAATCCTTCCGCGTTGGCCCCCCGACCCTATTTAAACCTCTCACGAACACCGCCACCCCTCACTCAATCCCGCCCCCACCTCCACTCCCTCTCTCGGGTTCCCCATCGCCCCCGCGCCGTGCTTCCTCTCTTCGAGCGCCGCCGCCAACTCCGGTGAGGGATTCCGGTCACCTCAGGCTACCTCGAGCCACGCTGCCGCCGTCTTCACCTTCGCTGAGACCGTGCACACCTCCTCCACCCCTCCGCTGAGTCAGGACGCCGCCGCACCAGTGACCCGAGCGCCGTCGCCGCCTTCCTCGTTGCCGACCACTCTCCGACCATCCTCGATAAAATCCGCAAGCACCGTCGCACTCCCCTCACTTTCCCCTCTCTGTTGCGCCCCTCGCTGGCCGCCACCATGCCGCCGTTCACCGGCAGGCCTCGGGTCCCGAGCGCCCTCCCAGCCGGTGAGCCACGTCGGCACCCGACTGACGTGAACGCCACATGGCGCCTAGTGGCGTGCCACCTTGGCCACATAGGCGCCACCTAGCACCATCGGCCCAGTCAGCAACCACATCTCTCCCTCGGCCCATGTGGCAGACACGTTGATGGACCATGTGGAGGTGACCCCGTGTGTGTGATGAGTCGGTTTAGGAAAGTCGAGTTTGGTTTGTGTGGTTCGGACCATGTTGTTGCGTTGGTGCAATCGGTTCGGTCGAACTTGGTCAAATCTGGTCGTATGGGATTAGGATGCTTATTCTCTTTGATTCGTCATATTTTGGCTTTTTCGTGTTTAAGTAATCTCTAATGCGTTTGTTGATTACACTATCTCGAGCGGTGCTATGTGATGTGTTTCTTATTTGTGATGGCTGCAGGACGTCGAGGCGGAGTCGTGGCGAGACACGGGAGGACCGGACTAGGCGCAGGTGGTGCCGAGGTCAGAACGGTCGGATGTGTTGAAGACGGCAAGGACTCGAGGTGGTTGCGATGCTTGGACGGCAAGACACGAGGAAACTTCCCGGAAGGTGCAGGAGGGGTGAATTGGTAATTTCGCGAGGCTGCACAAGTGGAAGCGGATGCGGTTCAAGTTAACGGATAAAGCGCCAGGTTGTTTGGCTTAGCGGGTAAAGAGAAATCGCAAACCCATTAGTGGATGGCTATATAAAGGAGAGGGTTTCCTGCATGTAGTCATGTCTTGGATGAGGGGTTGAGTGCTTTTGCTTTCTCTTTAGTTGTTGAGAGTTGTTGAGGGAGCAGGAGGTTGTTGGTTTTTGTCTCCTCCACGTGTGGGTGAGTTCTCCTCTCCAGGAAGCATGTAGTGTTTTTGAGTACTTGAGCTTGTGAGAGGGAGAGGATGAGTTGATGCCCATGTAATCATTTTCCTTGAATGTCCATGCGTATGGGGACTCATTTGTAGTCATCTCCTATCAATATGAGAATGATTTTGATGGTTGTTTACATCTCTGGTTTCATCTGTGATGTTTTTATCCTTTGCTTTTCCTCTCTGTTCTTCTCGGTTTGTGAATGGTTTTGAGTGAATCTCCTGTTTGCTTGTTTGATCCTTGGAAACTCTGAGATGGGGAGTGATTCGAGGTCCCTTGGGCATTCCATTTTCAAGATAAAATGGAAGTTTCATTAATCTCTGTGCCTTCATGGACCCTCGTCAAATCTGCCCTGTTCTTGTTATTTCTAGGGTTTTGGTACAGAGCTCCTTTGGATTTTCCTTTTCTCTTCTTTAAGTGGCTTGAGATTTTGGCTCTCAAATGCTAATATCATTGCTAAGTTATTTGTAAAATCTCAGGATCAAAGGACTTGAGATTGTTGAGTAATTTGGATTTTGGTTCAGTTTTGCAAAAGTTTCAGATTTTGTCATAATCTGAAATTCTTGCTCTTTGGTTGAAATCCTTGGCATTTGAGGTCCCTTCTGCTATTTGGTTTTTAGCCTCATTCTCTCGGCCAGAGGAGAGGAGGAAATTTCCTTCAATTCTCTTGTTTTAAGGTGGTCTGAATTTTTTTTCTGCAGAGAAGCTATTTTCGGTTGATTTCAGTTTATGCTCTGCTGCTGCACTCTTCTCCATTTTGTGTCTTTCTCGGTGGAGCTTTGCTGCAGCAACAGCTCTCTTTTTGTGCTTCTTCAGGCTGTGATTTCACTGAGTATTTCCTGCAGTCTGTTGGCAGCAAAGATGGCTCTTGACTAGCAGCAAAAATTAGGTCTACTCTTTCATTCGGGAGTCATCTATTTGCTGCACTTGGGTGGTTCTTCACTGCTGTTTTTGACAGCAGTTTTCAGTGCACTTCTCTGCATTCTCTGAATTTTTACTGCTTCTTTTTTCTAGTCTCTAGCAGCTGCAGTCTGCACACTATTTTTCAGCAAAACTGCATGTTTTTGCTGAAATCTGCATGCTGAAAACTGCATGCTGATTTATAGTTATTGCAGCTGATTTGTCTAGTTTTTGGTCGCTAGTTTTGTTCTCAATTTTTTAGTCTTTATTTTGTGCAGTTAATAAGTCTGGCTTTTCTAGTTTCTCTTAAAATTTCAGTGAAACTACATATTCCTTCTTCCTAGCTTTTTAGCTATCGAAGGAGAAATTTGTGTGCGAATACTCGGGGGCGATTTAATTTGTAAGCAACATTCACCCCCCTCTGTTGCCAATTTCGACCCAACCCACGTGTCCTGCCACATCAGCACTCTAGCCCACGTGGTAGCCACAAGTATTGCCACGTAGCACCCGAGACCCCCCCCGACCCACGTGGCAGCCACATCAGCGCCACCTGGCTGCCACATCAGCAAATTTGCCCAGTCACCTGCCATGTCAGCACCATATCACCCTCCCTGCCACCTCAGCCATTCCAGTGGTCCATGGACTCGGTCCACGTGAGCTGGGCCCACTGGTCAGTCTCAGTCAACAGGGCTGACGTCATGCTGACAATATAAGTCCGATTTTCCAGAAGAAAAATAATTCAGCAGAAAATAAAATCCCAGGGCTGACGTCATAAATCCATTTTCCTTTAGAAAAATAATTCCAAAAAACCAGCCTTTTTCTTTTTCTCTGATTTTAAACTTCCGAGAGCCCGTTCTCCTTCGTCCTAACTCCGATTGAACCCGTTCAAATTCCTAAATTCATCAAAAATTCCAATCTATCCATTTCTGCCCTCATTTAATTTATTTGAAATTTATTTGAGTTTGGTGGCTTATTTTCACGTGTAGACTACGATGATTCATGAGAATTCTTCGACGACGATTCACACCAAACCGTGGAGTAAGGCAAGTCACGCTCCTTGATCATATTGAACCTAGTTTGCAAATAAAATTATGTTAATTTAAATTATATTGCATGTTTAATTTTATTCAACGTATTTCAATTCAGTTTTAAATTTAGTTATTGCCTACTTGTTAATTCCTCCGTTGACCTTGAATCCCTCTATACCTTGTCACCCTAGAATAAAACTCTAGTTAGTACACTAGTATGGCTAGAGAATTTTTGTTGCAAATGCTTTGACATGCATAAAAATAACTTTAGATTGGGATAACCTTTTCACATGAAATAATGAGCTTTTAAATGTATTCTTGACTTTCGTGAGTCAAGAAGGATTATGGAATATTTCAAAATAAAATATAAAATCTGGTTTAGACTTACGCTAAAGGTTAGGTGGTGGGTGCAGGGATGCACTGCTGTTCAGAGACACAGTGTTGATTGTCGAGCACAGGGGTATGTGGTTTAGGCCTAAGTCTATTAAGGACCGGTCTGTGAGCTACTATTGTGAAGCCCTAGCGTACTACCACAAGGCTGGTATGGGACAGTCCTTGCTAATTAATTTGTGGGTCCCAACCTGAGTCATGTCATAGGTTGAAAGTGAGTGTGGCGTGTGCCATGAGAAGTCTCTCTCGGCTCAAGAGGGGGTCCCGGTCTGGTGTATTCCTTACTGGGGTGAAACTTAGAGTTGGCTTGGCCAGGTTGAAGGCTTGCATTGTAAAGGCCTTGTCATAATCTCCTCGCCGCACATCTAAGGCAGTGTTAATTGCATGGCAATATGGGATGATCATATCTTGTGGGTAAAGCTGTACAACCAAGAGTATAATGTGGAAGCTTAAACTAATTTGGTTTAGCATAAATAAAATCTAAATCAACTAGGTTCACCTAAGTGCACCAATAATTTAAATCTATATCAAAGATTTGCAATAATTGAAAGATAAATAATCAATTTAATTCTTGAATGTAAATTGAGCATAAGAAAACAAACCACAATTGATACGATTTCTTTTTACCGTGGTGCTCGGAGACTTGCCAGTCTCCTCTAGTCCATGTTGAGGTTAGCCCAAATGAATTAGATCAGCTCCACAAATTAAGCCAATACACCTCAATCCACTAGTGGTAACTCTTTCCTGCTCCGGATAGATACCGTGCACGACATCTCTGTAACACCCCAGCCAAACAATGACCTGGAATGCTACCCAACTAGAAGTAAAGCAATGTTAACTAATTGCGTTATACAAAATTTCGGCAGAGCCTCCTTTGTTTATCTTTCTAAATCAGAGATTTCACTAGCAGTATCGATTATAATAGACAATCCTCAAGTAATAAGTTCAATGCTAAGCAAATAGATTAAAAATTACTAAACCATTCATGGATATAATACCTAGAGAAAGACCATGAGCATCATAAATATTCTAAACTCTTATTACAATTAAAATCCAAGGGTAATAATCAAATGGTACTTAAATAGTCCTTACGTCTTATATTTAATTTTTCTTCCTTTATTTCCATTATGGGTGGAACGTGCAAGTGCAACAAAACTAATCATTCCTTTCCCCATGCATGCCGACCTCATAACGGTAGCTAAAAAAACAACAACAACAAGAGTGAGTTCAACGACTCAGCAAATATAATAGATAGTAACAAGAACATTCATGAACATCACTTCACACATTCATCCATCAACCATATGAATAAGCCATGCTATGCAAAATGATCAAAAATCTCTTTTTCTTTCTCTTTTACATTTTACCGGTAATGCAAAGTGTGCATCCGTTGATGCACACCCATGCCTGTACCATCTGGTACAGGGACCAATTGCCCATACTCCACAAGTATGGGGACTTTTAGCCCGTCATGTCATCAACATGACGTGGACCTCGGCGCTTAGTCATCTCGTGACCAAGACTTCAATAGATCAACATGATGCATATGCATGAATGTCTCAAATAAATAAATCGTGCATTCACATTATCCATGCACCAGAAATACTCATGAATACTGTAAATTGCAATCACCCATAAACAGCACCAATACATCCTTACCACAACCATGAACACATATATTCATATTATAGATCAAACATCGGCATTCCACACTATCAATTTTTAAACCATCATTATACTTGCCTTAACCGCGAGAAAACGGGGGATGTGCAAAAGGTGCCGCCTCTGGGATCCGTCCTCCACCTGAATAATAATTATAATATTTGCTAAGATAACAGTAGCGGACCTTTGCCCAAATAAAAACAATCACGAACTAATAAATTCGTCTAACTTGGTTCCAATTCCCAAATCCTACAGGTCATCCCGCCTCCCTCTGTGGACAGTCAACTTCAAAACTTCATATCTATTGGTACAGGAGTCCGAATAGGGTGTTCTTAGACTTGCTGCAAATATAATTAAATTATCTAACTAAACCTAGTTGGTGAGCCTCCCTGATTCGGCTATCTTCCACCCGCACCATCCAATTTTCTAAAACATCAATTTCACGTCCGGTCCTTTGGACAGAGCACTAAAAATGCCATAACTTCCAGCCCGAGTGTTCGAATCATGATTTATTGACCTTTCTGGAAAGCTAAGACAATTATCTACAACTTTCATAATATGGAGATCCTCTGATTCTCCCGTTGTCTAATCTCCCAATCCAATCTACCATAATCTGACAGAAATCTCCCGATCTGCAGAACAGTCTTACAAGAAAAATCATAACTTCTGTTACAAAGGTCCGATCGACACGTTCTAGCACTTCTTGGAAAGATAAAGACGTCCTCTACAACTCTCTTGGAAAGATAAAGACGTCCTCTACAACTCTCTAGGAGAAGTCCAGATCTGATTTCTCATGAAACTACCCCAAAACAGCCGTCCAATGATATCTATCCTAGCAGTTCAGAATACCGACATTGAAACAACTAGTAAAAAATGCATCTAATTGGGGAACGACGGGGATTACCCTTTACGAAATGCTGTAGATTATGATGAACGCCCTACGAACTCCTCCTCTTCTCCTTTTCCCCTTTTTCCCTTCCTCTTCCCTTCCTCCGGATCCAATCGCCTCGCTGCGCTTGATCTCCCTTCTCCATTCGACCGGCAGCCAAAGGAAGATTTTTCCCACCGGTAGAATAGTTTCAATGGGGGAGGGAGAGGGGGAGGAACTGCTGGAGGGGGCGCACAAGGGGCAGGGAGGGGCGGCTAGGGTTGGAGGGGGGTGGGCGCCTCTCCCCCCTCTTTGGCTGGTTTCCCCCCTGGGCCTTGGTCCAGGCCCAGGTTGCCCGGAAAATTCAGAAAACCCCCCGAAACATTATTTTATTCTTTCATTTAAGGTTCCCCCTCTCCAATTAAACAATTATTTCCCAAAAGACTTTTGGGATATTACAATCTCCAACACCGTCTAGGAGTTGGCAAACCCCAAGACTAATAAGTCAAGCCCCTCGCTTGACTCTCACCACGTGAAACGAATGTATAAGCTCAAATAGATACTATGTCTAACTCTAGATGCAACACATGCACTATAGATCACTCTCCTTGCTCACAAGGTACAACACATGCACAATAGAGAGGAGGACCTCATACTAGCTCAAGAGAATAGAAATGGGTCGAGCAACTGTCTCCAACCGACCATAAGGGGTATTTATACCCCCACACAAGAAAACTAGCCATTGAAACCAAATTCCTGAAAAACAGGGAAATTGAAAGTATCGCCATTATAAGGCCAGTACTTTCGCAACCCTCACAACGGTTAGAAAAACTAGCCGTTACAATTAAAATCAGAAGTTCCGCCATTCGTTCTCCGGTATTTCCGATCATCGGAAGTACCACTCCACACATGCGGAACTACCGCTCTCGCAGAGAGGAGACAACCACCTCACAGGTGTCTCTCTAGAAAAAACATATCGCAGAAAAATCCAGAACTTTCAAAGTCTGGTAGTACCATGGAACACACGTTAGTACTTCTGCCTCCCGGTAGTACCGCTCACACAGAGCCGGTACTTTTGCCAATCGGATGGACCGCTCACATAGAGCTGATCGGACCACTCGCATCCAATAGTACCGCACAACATATGCCAGTATTTTCAATGCCCAATTGTACCGCTCATACAGAGCCGGTACTTCCGACCTCTAGTAGTACTGCTATGTACACAGCGGTAGTTTTGATTTTCCTGACAAGTGCAGATATTTTAACAGATTTTGCAAACTATAGTACCATGCACACAATGATCAAACATGATTCCCAATAAGTTGCAAAACACATTTGCACACTTTTGAAATCATGACACAAATAATAGGTAAATGGACTCCTCACATTTGCAAAACACATTTATAAACCTAAGTCATATGCTACAAGGATCATATATGAATTTTAACCATTTGCAAAACACATTCACAAATATAAACCTCATACCACAAAGAATAGGAAGCATAGATTTCAAACACTGCAAAACACATTTACAATGTATAGTCCCATGTTATAAGGATTCAAACACATGAGCTTCAACTGTTTGCAAAACACATTCGCAAATATAAGCATTATGCCTAAGAGAGCTAGAGCAAGTAAGATTGAACTATCAATACATGATGAGACTCAAGCTACTGGATATGACCCCTCTTAATAGTACGACAACCTATACTAGCAACTCGGTCTTCCAACCAAACACCAAAACCGGTAAAAGACTACAAACACATCCTTAGCCCTAACTAGTCATACCTTTGCCTTGAGTGTCCTCTTTAAACTTGATAACATATATCATCACTTTAAGTTCGGGTCATTGTCTTGACATACATCAATACAAGATACATCCACTTCTTGAACTCCATCAACACATGATGGGTCTTCGCTTGACTTGATGATCAACACATGATCATCTCCTCTTAGACATGCATGAACTCATGATGTATCTTCGTCTTGATGGCTTTTAACACATGAAGCTATCTTCCATCTAACTTAATGATCTTCAACACATGAAGTCATCCCAAGTCATCCTCATTTGTGGAACTTAACCTATTCATCTAGCTCATAGAAAAAGTTAGTCCACAAATCAATTGCCATCAATTACCAAACTTCACCATTAACATATAATGGAGGGACTAGATTCTATAATCTTCCTTTTTTGGTAATTCATGACAATCTCAACAAATAATGAGATAAAGATTGTATTTGCGAGTATACAACATGTACACAACACTTATATACTCTAGTATAAGCTTTAAGCAAAGCTTACTTATCCGGTTGTCATTAATTATCCAACCATTAACACATAATGGAGAAGTTAGATAACAACCCGATTGCAAATGAGTATATATAAACTACACAAGCTCTATATAATCAAACAATGTGTTTCAAAGTAAAAATCCTAAATATGTGTATTAAAAAAATATGGATCAATACTTATGAAACCTCAAAACATAGAGTGAACTTCCCCTAAATATATGTATAGAAGTATGTGTAATGAAAACATATGCACATAGTTATTTTGGACTATTTGTGGAGTTCAATCTATTTTTTGGATTCAAAGAAAGCACTAATATATAAGAATGTGATTTCGAATGCATACCTCTTTGATTTCACCTTTTCATCCATATTAGTCTCACATATAGATTTGTCATTTAATCATATATTTAGATGTGAGAAATATAAAAATATTATAAGAAAGATATCGAATGCATACCTCAATGATTTCACCTTTTTCATCTATATGAGATTAAGTAATATTATAATCAATAAACAAGGTTAGTCTCACAAATGCATTTGTCATTATCACCAAAACCACATAATAGTATTTGTCATTATCACCAAAACCAACTTAAATAGAGTTCGATCTTTCACTCGCTCACTTGACCGTGTGCCACCAGATGGCACAACGCACATTGGTCGATGCAAATTAGTTAGCCAGTCATACTCATTTAGACTTATAATTGCATTGTTTTACATTGGAAGGTCATATAAGATTTGATCCTTAAAGTTATCTAGGTGATTCTACCACAGCCCACACATTCTTGTGCATCCACTGCACCAGCCACTCTTACCGTTTACCCAGATATTTAAGCAAGTTGAGGGTCTTTGGGAGCATAAATGATTGAGTTCAACATACTAGCCACTTTCCACCAGTGATTGCCTAAACTAAATTTTTATGTTTGACATGATATCAGGGCAAATTAATGTCCCCAAGTATCTAAGCAAGACTAAACATAGCGCTTAGATACGGACTTATATCTAGTATGTTTACCATTAATTGTAGGGTGACAAGGTTTTATGTCCAAAGTTAAGGAGTGGTGAATAATTAAGCACTTATCTGTAGGGAATTAACTATGAATTAATGTGAATATAATTTGCATAATAAAGTAAAGCATGCAATTTAATACTTTCAAACAAAATAACTTGCATTCAAAATATAGGTGTAATATAATTAAAATATTGACTCGCCTTGCTCACTAGCTGACTGGTCTTGAGGATCCTACTTTTGCTCGCTCTACTGCTTTTCTTGAGCTTCATAGTCCAATTAAACAATTATGTGTAAATTTGAATAAATACCAGTAAAATAGAAAATAAATAAAAATAAACTCTAAAATTCATGTCTTAGTTTCATTAGAAAGATCTTGATTTTAGATGAATTTAGAAATAAATTTCACTTAATTTGGATTTAAAATGAATGAGAAGAGACCTTTCAAAGCTCAAGTTTGAATTAAATCCAAAAATAAACATAAAAGAGAGAAATCCTCTCACTGATAGGTGAGGTCCACTAATTTAATTTATTTTAAATTTATTTATTTACTGAAAATGCTATAGAGAATGACTGGTGGGGCCATCAGGGATTTTATTTTCTTTTTCAATCAATTTCCTAAAGGAAAACCATCAAAGGCTAGCAGGTGAGGCCTAGCACAGTTTATAGCACCTTAATAAGGGACCCACATGTCAGTGGCTCATGCCCTTTTAACCAGTTTTAAAATGTTTTCCTTAATTAAATTGGGCCCACATGTCATAGGGTGTTAACTTAAACTAATGATGAGGCCCACTGTTCAGTGACTGTTTAGCTTAAGTTAATGACCTTACTTAACGTAATTAAATTTGGATTTAAACTAAATAGGGAAGCAACAGTGCGCGCGCAGGGGGATAGCATGGCCGACCTCATCGCCAGCGAGGGGTCCAAGCAGTCACCGGTGAGGGCAAAAAAGGAAAGTTGGGACCAAGGTGCACCTAAGGGTGGCAATGGCACCGTTAGAGATGCATAGGAGAGGTGGCGCGACAGTGAGAAGCACGACAGAGGCATAGCCAACATGGCAACCATGGCACCGATGACACGGTGTGCTAATCGAAGGTACTTAGAACATCATCGAGGCGAGGCAATACTACCTAAGGGGGTTGACGAGGTCCGAGGTGGGCTGAGGAAACACAGCAGTAAGAAGCACAGTGGTAGATAGTTGGAGCATGGCACCAATGATGTAGGGATGGCACTGGTCCAAATCAACGATGGGTTCACCACGAGGCAGTCCCAATGGAACTCTAGCTGGAAGGAATCGATCGATGAAACTCCTAATCGGCTGATTGCCGAGATAGTTGGAGTTGGAGAAGAAAGTAGCTCCAGTGAGCTACGGGGCAGAAGAGGGCGATTGCATGGAGAGCGCAGGAGAGGGGAGCATGAGATGGCTAGGAGGGGCTCGATAGGGTAGGCGAGGCATTGCAGTGGCAGTGAGAGGACATGGTGGCTTTAATGGCTGGTGTCATTGTGGGCACAATCGTAGGGAAGTTGACTTGACAGTGCACACGTGACGAGGCGGGCAGGTAAGACGTGGCAGCGTGCGTGGTGGGTCAGCTCTGACAATCGATTGTCGAAGCAGGAGGTCAATTCGGTTAGATGGCATGGCAGAGGGCAGCCAGTGCGGCGGTCAGCATCACGACATGCATCAATGTGGTGGTGACAAGGTGATCATGGTTTGAATGCCCACAAAGGTGGCGGTGCCCTAGTCAAAACTTGTGGTGGGGTCTAGTGTGACACGACCGGTATAGGGCAATGCACAACACGGTGCACCGGGGTAACACCTAGGGCAAAGCATGGCACAGCTAGGTTGGCAAGGTTTAGGTGCATGCAAGGTGATCAACGCACAGATGTGGTGCAGTCGGGATGGGAAGATTACATGGTGGTGGCATAGCCAGAAACGGCGCAAGCACATCCAGGACACAAATAGAACACACCAGGCACAATCTAGCGCCAGCTGAGCCAAGCCAAGGGAAAAGGAGAATAGGAAATGGGCCAGGGGCCAAATGGGCCAAGCTCAAAATAGAATATCCTATTTTCTAGATTTTTCTAATTCAAAATCTGAATTTAAATTTAAACTTCAATTTGATTTTGAATTATGTTTGAATCAAAATTTGAATTTGCATTAAGACTTAGGTTTTCTAAAACACTAATTAAGGCATTTGGATGGCAATTGAATTATAGATTCTCAAATTTTGAAATGAACTCCTAATTGAGTTTTGGTTGGACTTGAATTTGAGAATAGTTCCAAAATTTTGGAAATTTACATTATTGGACTTTTTTTACTTCAACTCTATTTTTCAGTCCAAAAGATTTATTTTAGAATTAAGCTTAGGATTTCTTAGTTTTCTTTTAACCAAGTTTTACTGCAAATTCTCCTGCTTACTTTCTAGATCATCTTTTTATATTCAAAATTTTAGTTCAATATTGATTCTACCATTTGCATACTCTTTTCTCAATTAATGTTCATATATTGACTTCCAAAAAGAAATTCAATCAAAAGCCAGAAAACACCAAATTCCAAAGAAATGAAAGCAAAAGTTTTAAATTTTATACATTTTTTCATACATCAGGCTTTTGGGATGTTACACCCAGCACCAGGGATGGGGGATCAGGGAGGAGAGTTGTCGGGGATGGAGCCATCAGGTAGGAGGAGCAACATGGAGGAGGGCACCCTGCTCACAGTGCTTTCCACGCTGGTCACTGAACTTGCATTGAAAGCCTGAGAGGAGAGAGCGAGTGCAAAGGAAGAATGGGCAATTAGGGATTGCTCATGAGCCAATTGAAAGCCTGCTTTATGATTTATGTTATAGTGACACCATCAAACGGCCATTCCCTATCATGTAATTTTGAAGGGGAATATTTTTTTCTTTATTTAATATGGTCATGTCTGTGAGAGAAAGTCTAGTTTTATTGACACCTTCTCAACCCCATTGGCTATGAATTCCCCCAATTTGCAAACTACCTTAGTAAGATTTGTTATGGACTTTTATGTGAAAAAATTCATGGCCCTAACTGAAATGTAGGAAATACGCAGGATTCATATAAGGTACGAGTTGTATAAGTTTCCATACTTGCACCAACTGATGGGTTTGCACCTAATACACTGCTTACTTCTTTTCTTTGGACCAACTATTTCTACTGTGATCTAATTAATAAATCATATGAGTTGTATATGAGTTGCTTAGTTAATGTGAAGATGGCTATATCAAGGCATTGCCACACCTCAGCCATGTTTAAATCCCCTACATGTTAGATTTTAACTAAGGTGGAGGAGAGAGGGTGAGTGGAGAGAGTAATATCATATCTCATTAAAGGGATAGTGTCTTCCCATGGAATAAGGGGCTAAGACATACCTTGACATGCATTAATTTGAGTAATATTCCTATGTTCAGCAAAGTAGATGTTAAATGCAAGAATTAAATGTTTTTTAGGACAACTTAAGAGATAATGCATTGAAGTGGTTGTGTCTTATACTATGCTCTTAGATATAAGAGTAAAATACATAATGGGTCCCTAAACTTGTCAAGTTGGATCACTTAGGTCGTTAAACTTTAAACTGCATACCCATGTACTTAAACTTTAAGTGGGTCACTGTAGGTCTCAAGAATAATTTGTTGGCTTAACCACCGACATGTAGCCTTAATCGATGAAAGCATGGCATAGAGGTCATGTGCGGCTCACGTGACCAGCCGAGTGGTCAATAAAATTGGCATTTAACCCCCAGTAGTTGTGATCTTTTGCATTCCCTTACCTTGCGTTCCTCCACGTCAGCATCCATGTTGCCATTATCATTGAATTTGGCTGTCCCCAACCCCTCCACCACCGTCTTCCTCCTCCCCGACGACGATCATCTTCATATATTGTAGAATCCCCATCGTTGTTATCACTGTATCCGCCCATCCCTGACCCCTCCGCCACCATCTTTCTCCTCCCCGGTGGCTGACCCAATTTGAGCTATATAGTGAAAGTTCAACCGTCGGATCCCGCACCTCCAACCGCCAGATAAGGAGCACGTCATCGCCACAGACCAGATGTAAGTTCAAACTCCAATTAAATTGGTTTTGATGATTAATGATAAATCCGAATGTGAGACTAACTTGATTAATGGTAAATCTAAATGTAAGCTTAACTTACTAATAAGAAATCAAAATGTGAGACTAACTCTTTTGTTGAGTATGTCATTGCTTAGCCTCATTTGAATGAAAAGGTGAAAGTCATGGAGGTATGCATTTGATGTCATATTCTTATTTCTTTTTACATTCCTCGGATCCAAAATATAGGTTGAACTCCACCAAAACTCTAACTTGAATATGTGCATCTATTTTTATTACACATTCTTGTATGGACACATTTAGAGGAGTTCACTATACGTTTTGTGGTTTTATTAGTATTGATATATGTTTCTTTTTCCACATGTATTGCGGATCTCTACTTTGAAACATGCCCTTTGAGTATATAAAACTTGTGCAGTTCATATATACTCATATTGCTTTATATTCAATTATTTGTGTTTGAGACTTACATGTTTATCAAGTGTTTGAAAGGTTTTGTCCTGGATTTTGCTTGACGACTTGGAGATACATGCTAAGGTTGACAAGAAGATCAACATGGCTCAAGACAAAGGTCATGCATACATTTAAATTTGAATTATAAAGCCAACTATGCATTGTTAGGAAAATCGATAGTACCGGTGTCAAATTGGCGGTACTACCGCAGTGCGGTATGACCAGACAGTATGTGCGCTAGTATCGCAACTTGGTAGGATTGAACTTTAGTTGACGGTATGTAATTTCCAGAAAGGTATGTTTTGGAGCATGTTTGCTCCCTAGAAAAGCAGTAGCCCAGAGTACCATTGGCGGTACTACCACATCATGGTATGACCGCAAATATGATGTGGAACTTATCGCACCTGGTAGTACTAGACCTTAGATGGTGGAAGTATCACGCTTTAAGTTTAAACAATTTTATATTCAATTTATTATGTCATTATTGTTGAGATTATCATCAATTACCAAAAAGGAAAAGATTGAGAATCTAGCCCCTCCATTATGAGTTAATGGTGAGTTTTGGCAATTAATAATAATCGATTTGTGGGACTAACATTTTCTATAATTTGGATGAATAGGTTAGGTCTCATAATGATGAAGACTTTAGATGACTTTATGAGTTGAATGTCATCAAGAAGAGGATGCATCATGTGTTGATGCACATCAAGATTCCGAAGAGGAGGTGATCGTACATTTGTCAAGATCCCCAGGAAGAGATGATCATGAGTTGATCATCAAATCAAGATAAGACCCATCATGTGTTGATGGAGGGCACTTGAATGATGCATTATGGGTTGATTTATATCAAGACAATGACTCGGACTTGAAGTGAAGATGTACGTCATCAAAATTCAAGAGGATGCTCAAGGCAAAGGTATAACTAGTTAGGTCTAATAATTTGTTTCTAGTCTTTGATCGGAAAATGCGTTTTGCAAAATGTTGGAGGTCATGCACTATCCCTGGCATGGTCTAAGATTATTTGTTGCTATTTCCATGAAGTTAGACTATGGTAATGACTCTTTAGATCTCTTATAATTTCTGCATTAATCTAATATATTTAAGATCATACAAATAGATGAGTTGTATAGTTCTTCGAATAATCTTTCCATGGAGTCTAAGATTACTCAATTCCGATATCGAAGTCAAAAGTTATAATCATTTTTTCGAGTATCGCATGTGCTGAAATCTGGAAAATGGTAGTACCACATGTTTTGAGTGGTGCGGTAGTACTACACCAACCTCCAATGGCTAGTTTTTGCATCCAAAATATCCGTTGAATAGTAGGAGCGGTATTACTGCTCTTAGAATGGCGATAGTACCATAAATACTGATTTTTTATGGGTTTGTACTTCCAACAGCTAGTTTTTGTGGTGTGCGCGATAAATACCCCCTTGGTCGGTTGGGAGACAATATTTGGCATTCTATTTCACTCTCTTGAGCCAGTGTGAGCATCTCCTCTCAATTGTGCATGTATTACACCTTATGTGCAAGGAGAGAGGTCTCTAGTTGCATGTGTTGCATTTAGAGGTGGATTTCATGTCCACTTGAGCTTGTGAATTCATTGCACATGGTGTTACTCTTAGAGGTTGACGACTCCCAGACGGCGTTGGAGGCGTCATGCCTGGTGACCTTCTCAAAGAAGCTTGTGAGAAGGCCAGATGTGTTGTGAAGGTTGGAGCACAGCTACCCAGAGCGGAAAAAAGCTACCACTAGTAGAATTGAGGTGTTTGGCTTAATTCGTAGAGTTGGTTTAATTCGTTTGTGCTTACCTCAACATGGACTAGGGGAGACCGACAAGTCTTCGAACACCATGGTAAAAAGAAACCATGTCAATTATGGTTTATTCTCTTGTGCTCAATCTACATTCAAGCAATTTATATTCATAGAATTAAATTGATTACTTGTCACCCTATGATTGCAAACCTTTTACGCTGACTTAGATTATTGGTGCGCTTAGGTGAATCTAGTTATATTAGGCCTTATTTGTGCAAATCTGAATTGATTTACGCTTCTGTAATATAAACTTGGTTTTAGCCAAAGAAAGTTTAAAACCTCTTATTCACACCCCCCCTCTTCTACTCGGCCTCCTTGATCTTACAAGTGATATCAAAACTTGGTCTCTTATTTTATTAGGCTTCACCGCCTAGAGTGTAAATGATGATGACTAGTGATATGGTGCACCTCGGTGAGACACCTCTATTTGATGGCACAAATTATGATATTTAAAAATTCGCATGTCTTGTTATTTTAAGGCCATGAGCCCTAAAATTTGCTGGATTGAAGATGTGGGTTTTTTCCTCAAAAGGATCCCCTTGCTCTAATTATTAAGGAAGAGAAATGCTCACATCTCAACGCTCAAGCAACTAACGTTTTATTTAGTGTTTTGAGTACAGAGGTGTTTGATGCCATATGCAATCTCAAGAATGCTCATGAGATATGGACACAAGTTCAAGATAATTATGAAAGGTCCACCTCAACTATGGATGATTGCATAGAAAAGTCGATGTCGGGAGGAGAATGCTCAATCTCTAGCTCCGGCAACGAAGAATCCACAAGCCATTCCACATCAACTTATTACGTTATGGCTAAAGGTAATAAAAAGGTAAATAATGATAATAATAATGATGAACCTACTTGTGATGAGTTGATAGATATGCTAGAAGACTCAAATGAGTACCTTGGCAAGGATAAGTAAAAATTTAAAGTCTTTAAGAAAGAATTTCTTTCTCTCAAGGATTTTTTATGATGAGCTAAAGGAATCTCATGGTACTCTCCTTCTCAAGGATCTCAATAAGTCCAAGTTGGATATAGGCATTACATGTGATTTACTAGATGATATGTCATGTATAGCTCCTAATCCTTGCATTTCATCTAAGGTTAGCATATCGACCTCTTGTGATAACTTGCTTGATATGCCTTATTGCTCTCAATAGATACTTCTACTTTCTCTATACTTATTGAGACTGACCTTGTAGAGAAAAATAAATAGCTCAAGGCCCAAATCACCAAGTTGAGAAATGACTTGGAGAACAGCAACAAAGGGAAAGCCTCTCTTGATGATATCTTGAGCAAGCAATGAATCTTGAATGATAAGAGAGGTATTGGTTTCATCTCCAAGAAGAAGAATAGCAAGAAACGGCATAATGCAAGACACACGAAGAAATTTATCAAGTGTCTTGGTTGCAATGAGAATAGTCACTTTGCCTCGATGTGCCCAAATCAAGTGGATAACAAGTTAAGATCATCAAGAAAGAGGCAAGTCGGCAATGAGCAAGATAACAAGACAAGAAGAGGTAGCAAATGCCAAACTTACTACAATTGTCATGAAAAGGGACATTTTAGTAAAGATTATCCCAAAAATATCACTTCTAAGCCTATTATTTATAATGATCATTATTTGCTTAGAAATGCTAGATATGGTAGGGTGATTGCTAGACATGTTAGTTCGCCTAAGACTATTACTAGGGACATTTGGGTGCCCAAATCTATTGTGACTAACCTTCATGGACCCAACCAAGTTTTGGGTGGCAAAATATGCTTAAATTCTTAATAGATACTTGGAGAGGCATTGAAGGTTTAGCTCATTTATGAAGAAGTGAACCCCTACTATATGCAAAAATAGAGCCAAGTATGCGGATGATCTAACCACATCAAGCATCAATGCCATCTCGGTAACAAGTATTTACATTGAAGTATCTAGCCTCTAGCCTTGTGTAGGTTGCATTGCATTCATAAAATCATTTAAAAGAAAAATTTTGTGTTGTTGCTCATGTTCAAAACTTCAATATTGTAATCTTGAGCAAAATGGGTAGGTGGCACATTAAGGGTGAGTGCTAAATCATAATAATATATATCACATCCCTAGGTGTTCCCAAATTTATTAAGTTCTAGTATTAATTTTTAAAATTGAGTCATTTAGCCAAAAGTTAAAATTTTGAAATTATTAGTATTTTTTTTGAAAAACTAGTTAGAAAATGTATACAAATGCATTTAAATGGTTTTTCAAAGGTTTTGACTTTAGAAAACTTATTTTAAGTAAAATTAAGGGCCTGTTTGTTTCAGCTGTAGATTCTAAGAAGTAGTTGGTGAGTATCCAGCTAGTCAGAATCTGGAGAAGCTGGATAACCCCAACTTCTGGCTACTAGTTCATTTTCTGGATTCTGTAGCTTCTGGCTACTTAGAATCTGGATGAAAATCTGGACTGTTTGGGGGAGCTGCAGATTCTGGGAGTAGCTTGTTTCTAACCCAAAACTAGCAATCTAGTATCTTGTTTTGGATTTAAGCTAAAAAATTAGCCAAAATCAATTCTAAAAATAATTTGAAAAAATGCTCAATACCAAAAACCTAGAGTTGGCTAATTCAAATATTATTGATATTCAAAGGTTTTCCAAAAGGACAACCAAACAAAAGTTATACAATTTTAAAACTCATCCAAAATCTTAAGTTGACCTAAATGGTCATAATCTAGCACTTAAGTGAGTTTTGCTAATTGAGCCAAAATTATTAACATATATTGACTCATAAGGGTATTTCAAACTCATACATGCAAATGTGTGCTAAAAACACTGTCACAAGCTAATTTTGGTAATCTTGAAGAAATTTATTGAAAATAAGCTTATTTTGAAAAATAAAAGCATAATTTGTTAACAACTATCTTCAAAAGAGTTTTAACTTTGCCATACAGTTGGAAATGCTCTAAAAATGGTTTATGTTTCTTTGTGAAAAACTTTGGAGCAACTTTGGAGCAAATTACAACATGGTTTCTAACTTCTCTTCAAAACTTCAATCCTCAGTGTGCAGTCTGTTGCACCCCGGTACGACTGCTTCTCCTCAATGGTATGACCAGTATCTAGTGGTCTGACTGCATCTTTGCTTCTGGTCTGACCGGACCAAGAGAGACTTGGTTGATTTATCCAAATTATTGATTTCTAATTCTCTCAGCCATTCTAATTCCTATCATATATTAATTTATATCCAAATATTACCATTAACAATGGATTTGTTATCAATCACAAAAAAGGAAGAGATTGTAAGTTCAAACTCTAATTAGATTGGTTTTGGTGATTAATGACAAATCTAAATGTGAGACTAATTCGATTAATGAAATCTAAATGTGAGCTTAACTCATTAATGATAAATCTAAATGTGAGACTAACTCTTTTGTTGAGTATGTCATTGCTTAGTCTCATTTGAATTAAAAAGTGAAAAATTATGGAGGTGTGAGTTTGACGTCATATTGTTATTTCTTGTTGCATTCCTCGGATCCAAAATATAGTTTGAACTCCACCAAAAGTCTAACTTGAATATGTGCATCTATTTTTATTACACATTTTTGTATGAACACATTTAGGGGGAGTTCACTCTATATTTTATGGTTTTACTAGTATTGATCCATGTTTCTTTTTCCACATGTATTGTGAATCTCTACTTTGAAACATGCCCTTTGGGTATATAAAACTTGTGTAGTTCATATATACTCATATTGCTTTATATTCAATTATTTATGTTTGGGACTAACATGTTTATCAAGTGTTTGAAAGGTTGTCCTGAATTTTGCTTGACGACTTGGAGATACATGCTAAGGTTGATAAGAAGATCGACATGGCTCAAGATAAAGGTCATGCATGCATTTGGATTTGAATTCTAAAGTTATCTATGCATTGTCAGGAAAATCAACATACCGGTGAGTAATTGGTGGTACTATCACAGTGCATTATGACCAGACAGTATGTACGGTAGTATTGCACCTCGGTAGGACTGAACTTTAGTTGGCGGTATGTAATTTCCAAAAAGATATGTTTTGGAGCATGTTTGCTCACCGGAAAAGTTGTAGTACCGAAGTACCATTGGCAGTACTATCGCATCACAGTATGACTGCAAATATAATGCGTAACTACCACACCCTGGTAGTACCATGACCTTAGATGGCGGAAGTACCGTACTTTAAGTTTAAATGGTTTTATATTCAATTTATTATGTCATTATTTGTTGAGATTGTTATCAATTACCAAAAAGGGAAAGATTGGGAATCTAGCCCCTCCATTATAAGTTAATGGTGGGTTTTGGCAATTAATAACAATCAATTTGTGAGACTAGTATTTTCCATGAGTTGGATGAATAGTTTAGGTCTCATGATGATGAAGACTTTAGATGGCTTCATGAGTTGAAGGTCATCAAGAAGAGAATGCATCATGTGTTGATGTACATCAAGATTCCGAAGAGGAGGTGATTATATGTTGATCAAGCTTCCAAGGAAGAGATGATCATGAATTGATCATGAAGTCAATTGAAGACCCATCATATGTTGATAGAGGGCACATGAAGGATGCATCATGGGTTGATGCATATTAAGACAATGACTCGAACTTGAAGGTAAGATGTACATCATTAAACTTCAAGAGGATACTCAAGGGAAAGGTATAACTAGCTAGGTCTAAGGATGTGCTCCTAGTATTTTACCAGTATTAGTGTTTGGTTGAAAGACCAGATTGCTAGTATAGGATTATCATACTATTAAGAGGGCCTTATCTAGTAACTTTTGTCTCATCATGTGTTGATAGATCTCTATGGCATGATACCATTATTTGCGAATGTGTTTTGCAAATAGCTGAGGCTCGTACATCTAATCCTTGTAACATGTGACTATACTTTGCAAATATGTTTTGCGAATGATTGAAGTCCATACACCTACTCCTTGTGACATGATCTAAGTTTGTAAATGCATTTTATAAAATATTGGAGGTTATGCATTATCCCTTGGCATGGTTTAAGATTGTTTGTTGCTATTTTTTTGAAGTTAGACCATAGTAGTGACTCTCAGGATCTCTTATGATTTCTGCATTAATCTAATATATTTAAGATCATGCAAATAGGTGAGTTGTATAGCCCTCTAAATAAGCTTTCCATGAGTCCAGTATCACTCAATTCTGACATTGGAGTCGAAAGTTATGACTGTTTTTCTGAGTATCGCTTGTGCTAAAATCTGGAAAATAGTAGTACCGCATTTTTTGAGTGGTACCACCGCAGTACCGGCGCCTGTGAGTGTAGTAGTAGCACACCAACCTCCAACAGCTAGTTTTTTCATCTTAAATAGCCACTGAACAATAGGAGCGGTAGTAGAGCTCCTACAATAGCGGTAGTACCGTAAATACTGATTTTTAGGGGTTTTTGCTTCGAACGGCTAGTTTTTATGGTGTAGGCTGTAAATACCCCTTGGCCGGTTGGGAGACAATCTTTGGCACTCCATTTTACTCTCTTTAGCTAATGTGAGCTTCTCTCAATTGTACATGTGTTGTACCTTGTGAGCAAGGAAAGAGGTCTCTAGTTACATGTGTTGCATCTAGAGGTGGATTTCGTGTCCACTTGAGCTTGTGAATTCATTGCACGTGGTATTACTCTTGGTGGTTGCCGACTCCTAGATAGCGTTGGAGGTGTCGTGCCTGGTGATCTTCTCAAAGAAGTTTGTGAGAAGGCGTAGCGTGTTGTGAATGTTAGAGCTCACCTACTTGGAGCTGTAAAAAAGCTGCCACTAGTGGAATTAAGGCGTTTGGCTTAATTCGTGGAGGCGATCCAATTCGTTTGGACTTACCTCAATGTGGATTAGAGGAGACCAGCAAGTCTCCGAACACAACAGTAAAAGGAAACCGTATTAATTGTGGTTTGTTCTCTTGTACTCAATCTACATTCAAGCAATTTACATTCATAGAGTTAAATTGATTGCTTGTTACCCTACAATTGCAAATCTTTGACATAGACTTAGGTGAATCTAGTTATTTTAGGCTTTATGTATGCAAAACCGAATTGATTTATACTTCTGCATTATAAACTTGGTTTAGCCAAAGGAATTTTAAAACCTCCTTTTCACCCCTTTCTAGTAGGCCTCCTCGATCTTACACCAGATCCAGTCATCTTTCTTGCATGCGACTGCTGACGAGCAAGGAGATCCACTGGATCCGGTCATCGTTGTCAGCGCTCTGGGTCATCGTTGTCAGCAGTTTGGAGGCAGTATGTAGGCCGGCGAGGACAACGACATGAGGGATGCGACAGCGACTTGAAATCGTAACGGAGTTAGAGCAGTTGGGGGTAGGAGACAGAGCCGGTGGTATGGGAGGAAGCTCAAGGGGGAAGGCGGGCATGGTAGACAGAGAGAGCGAATGGTGGAGACACACGTGACCCCCACGCTACGTTGGCATTGATCATGCCTACACGTCAACGGTCAAGCCAGTGAATCGTCCTTAGGATTTGCAGTGACCCGCTTAAGCAAGTTTAGGTACATGAATCTGCAGTTTCAAAGTTTTGGAACATAAATAATTCAACACGATAAGTTTAGAGACCTACAATATATTTTACTCCAGATAAATTTAAGATCAAAATATTCAAACGAAAAACAAGCCATACATAACTGTGCATGGACATGCGACCTGTACAATAGGGGCTTGTACACATGTAACGTGTACTCTACATTCCTCTAACTTGTCCACATCACAAGATACGTCTAGGAAGGAAACAAAGAGAAACGTACAACATACCACTACTGCATGCCTGACTAGATACATTTGACTTACTTCATAAGTTGACATACAAAACTCAAAAAGGGGGGGAATAAGTCTCAACAGATGTGACAGCAATTTTCAGTTGAAACTTGACTCAATGATACGCATGTGCCACAGCGGCTTATTGGAGAAAAGAGGCACGTGCTTTCACACTCGTGCTTTGCTCACACTAGGCACTACTCAATTGAACTTCAGTTTTTAGCTTTTTAATTTCATCTTTTTCTGGATTTTTGACTTTTTAGCATTTTTGCCTTTTCTTTTTTTATATATTCTTTTACATTGTCCGTGATAAGAGGACCTGTTTTTTTCTAGTTTTGAATTTTTTTTAATTTAATTACATCGAAAAACTTACAGCAGTTACAGTGTAATAAAACATCAACAATGATAAACGGTTAAAAAACCCAAATGCCAAAATCTTAAGCCAACTTGAGCACCACCGTACATGAGAAGGATTCCAACTTGATTTTCTCTTCTTCTTATTTGAGCAATTCTTCGTCATGTGATTTAGAAACTAGGCACCGAATTGGCCGCTGCAATATATTCACTAGTGCAATTCTGATACAATAGATGGTACGGTCTGCTGCAGTATTTTTGTTGTTTGAATTGAGATTGCACTGTGCTCCTCTGCCTTTGTTCGTCCCATTGGGCTAGATGGTGTTCCTTAATTTGGTTCTCTGCTTCGTCAGTCGGTGTAACCGACATTTTTTAGAAGATTTCTTGTGCCCGAGCAAATCTAGTGTACTTTAAGCCTTTTGGGACGCAGAAATGTTATAGAAATTATGGAATTGTTTCTCAAAGCTGGTACAAATTTAGTATGAATTTCGAAATTCCTAGGAACTTACTGTTATCCAAACAGATAATTAAAAGCAGATGGGCAATAGAAAACATAGTTCTATGACAAATGCAACATAGCAACAATTTTTTCCGCCACAAATATATATAATAGGTGCCATAGTCGTGGCACCCATTGCTGGACAGCGCGGCTCAAGTGCTCAACCAGCCAAATCCACCTCGGCCACATGAACGTCTATCACAAGATTCCATCTACATATCGAATAAAATCAACCAGGACAAACTAGATGAGTATTCTATTCAAACAAAATGAAAAATCTCAAATAAATTACTTCAACTGGCCCAACAGTTTGCATAATTTTACTTGAGAAAAAACTAGAATATTTCAACTGGTCCCATAATTTGCATATTGTTCTACTTAAAAGAGACAGAGAGATAATTCCAGAGCAAAGAAAGTACGCCGAATTTGTGGCACGCAAAACAACCACATCCGCTCCAGGAAGTCAAGAGAGAAAGTGGCAACAAACAGAACCGAAACGCATGGGAATCTTGAGAATTAAGTGAGCAGGAGAATCTGTCCAACGGCGTTCCAACCCGGATCCGGAGTCAAAATATTTTAAGAATCTTTGGACACCTATACTTAAAGAAAGCATCGCCATTTTATTAGTAAAACCAGGACATGATATAATAGTACAAACACCCGATTAATTAATTAATTCCTCGTGTATCAGCTGCAGTAGAAGACATACCAACAACCATAGCTAATCTGAAGAGTGAAAGACAGGCATATCAGTTCTTGAGTTCTTTGAAGGAAGAGAGGGGCTGTTCATCTGGTCCTCTGCATCTCTTAGGTATGTCTGTTCTTGGCCTCCTTCTTTTGTCGTGTACTTAATTATGATGAACTTTGGCCTGTATATCTGCTGTGATCTGTTCTGTTTCTTTTTATCTTATTTTTACAACATCATTTTATCTTTTCGCATTCACTACGCAAATGTGCCATCGTCGCCGCTGATGTAAATTGGGAATTTTTGGCTGTTTGTTTGTCTTCCTTTTTTTTAGAAGATGTTCTTGGTTGATCATTCACATGGGTTTTCGTTGTGTTCGTTTTGAGTTCTTGGATCCGTGTAGGCCCAGGTCTCTCTTTTCCTTATCTTGCTAAAAAAATGATGGATTCTTTCACGTGGGAGAAAAGGTAATTAAGAGTCAGCAAAATTATTTCTTGGTGGGATCATCACTCTTCTTTCCTAGCTTGCATGCATTGTCTTAATGTTCCTTTTCTTTGACAACATCAGTGAAAGAGAGGTGTTGGATTCTTTATCTCTAGCTAATGAGTACAATTCTCTAATTCCATTATTTTTCATTTATACTTTCTTGGACCAATTCAGTGTCTTAATTCGCATCTTATCCCTAGTTGGGTGCAAAATCCAAGAGAAAAGCCTTGATTTGCAAATCATTAGAGGTGGAAGGTGCTGCTTGCTATATGTTCAGAAATGTGTGTAGTGTGCACACATGACAAGCTTAGCTATATATTTTTTCCATCATTTGTATTGCTTGGAGGAGGAGGGCCAGAGGTCATTGGGACCATTCAATTATTTTCCACTGCTGACGAGTTTGTCAGCTGTCGCTTTCTTCACTTCTTTTTGCTGCATTCTTTTCTTCTTCTCCCGGATCCAACTCCATTGTTGATCTCCATGTGAGCAGGTGCCGCAAACTTGCAATTGCTATGCGAGTCAAACTTGTGCAAATCAAGTTGGACTTTTACCCAAAAAGATATTATTGAATTGTTTTTGGGACTCGGTATTTGTCGCTATAAATGGCCATGAACCATGTTCTTGCATGTGCTTCTTCTGTTGTTCCATGCCAAAAGGTACTACTCCTTGATGTTCTTCCTCCTTTCCATGGATGCTTCCTTTCCTTTCCTTCTGTCATCTGTTCATTTGGGAGTTGATTTTCTCGTGCTGCAGTGAAATCTGATCTTGAGGGGATTAAGGGTTTCAAGAATTGGAGTCTTTCATGTTGAAGTTAGGTCCTCAATAATTGGAGTCTTTTCTGTGGGTATTGGAATGGATTTCTTGATGTTTTCTCTCTTTTTGGTGGTGAATTTATTGCTTTCCCCTTATAACAAGTAAGAAGAAAGGAGAAGGTTTGGGGAGGGAGGAATAGGAAATAAAATGGGTTTCTAAGAGGAACTTTGAATTCTTCAGTTTTAGCAAATGTCTGCATTTAAAAGCTTTGCACAGATCAACTCCAAAATCTTCAGTTTCTTGTTAATTTCAACCCAAATTAATAACTTAAATCTCTTACATGGTGAAAATATGCGTTTGTTCCAGTTGCTTGAAGGCCCCTTGCTGAATTCCTTGTTCTCAATCAAAGGCCTCAAGATGTATATCATAGAAGACAAAGGGGGTGCCATTGCTATCATGCTGGCCTCCCTCCTGTTCTTGGGCACCTGGCCTGCAGTCCTCACCCTCTTGGAGCGCCGAGGACGGCTGCCGCAGCACACATACCTTGACTACTCGATAACGAACCTCCTCGCCGCAGTCCTCATTGCACTTACATTTGGTCAGCTTGGGGAGAGCAAGCCCAATATGCCCAATTTCTTCACACAACTCAGTCAGGTTAGCATCTTAGCAAATTTAAGTAAGAACTCCCCAATGAAATTATCGATTGTTCGTCTGTGGTTGGCTGACTCTGAATAAACTTGTAATGAAGGACAACTGGCCTTCAGTGCTGTTTGCAATGGCAGGGGGTGTTGTACTCAGTATTGGGAACCTTTCTACTCAGTATGCTTGGGCATATGTGGGTCTCTCAGTCACTGAGGTTATCAGTTCAAGTATGGTTGTTGTAATTGGTATGTAATCCTCTTTCTGTAAGAGTGCAGCAAGTATTCTTCAATTGTTGGTTGTGCTTTTGATGATACAAATGAAGCACAGCTCATTCTTGATCACATTTCATTTTTATTAAGCTAGCATTATACCCCAATGATTAGGTTGGAACTAGTTGTTACAATTAGTTTCTTTTTTTTCCATAATGAGATTGGCTTGGTTTAGAAACTAGATATATTTTTGTAAAAGATGTTCTTGCTTAGGAGGAAATTGTTAACACAATTTGTGTTGAGATGCAAGCGTATCATGCGGTGGTCATCTGGCAGTTTAGGTTTCTTGAGCAAATTGGTCTGTTAATTCCAAATGTCAACCCCAAATGTCAATAATAGTATTAACGTATAAGTACGACACATGGTTTGCCTCTGAAAGAACATCTTTGGATTAACCGGATAGTGTGTGGGACAAATCTCTCCAATTTATACAAAACTAACTATTGATTCTACTGTAATCCCAATTGTGGAATTCGACGAAATTCTGAGTTGTCTCCCTACTTTTTGGGTATATTATTTCATAAATGGCATATTCTGTCCCTTGTGTTTTCAGGCACAACACTGAATTACTTCCTGGACAACCGCATCAACAGAGCAGAGATTCTTTTCCCTGGAGTGGCATGTTTCCTTGTTGCTGTCATTCTTGGTTCTGCTGTCCATGCCTCCAATGCAGCTGATAATGAAGAGAAACTAAGTGGCTCTAAAAATAGCTATAAACTTGGGTAATTTTTTTTTCTCTTCATTTAACAATTTCACCAGACCAAGCTAGCTCTACTGCATAATTCACCTTTTTTAGATGTACTGCATTATTCACTGGTTAAGCTACTTCTGTTAGAAACTATACCAAAAATTAGGTGCCCGTGCCACTTTGCATAAACTTTTTGTATCTTCTATTGATTAATCTGATCAAAATAACGTGTAATTTTACAGCACAAATGGAGGTGTGGAGCCAAGCAAAGAAATCGTAGACAAAGGTATCATACATGCTACGTGCTTAAATGGCTGCTAGTACTGTTGTTGCATTGCAGATCCTAGTTCTTAAATTTGCCTATTTCAGATGCTCCCGAGGACTTGGAAAATGGAGCTTCTGCAACCAAATATCCTACCAAAGCAGAAGCAGGAACTGCAGAATACCTTATTGAGCTCGAAGAGCGGCGTTCAATTAAGGTAGCTCGTTATTCTATCATTTGATCACCTTCATCATCCTAGTTGAAATCGAAAAACAGTACAAAACTACAGATAGCATTTAGTCTATGCTCTGAACATTTTGCTAAGATGATAAATATGCTTACTGCAATGCGCTGGATTACTCTTGACAAACTCTCTTTTCTTTGCACAGGTATTTGGATCAAGCACCTTCATAGGGCTTGGAATAGTGTTCTTCTCAGGCGTCTGCTTCTCGCTCTTCTCCCCGGCATTCAACCTCGCCACCAACGACCAGTGGCACACCCTGAAAGACGGTGTCCCACACCTGGTGGTCTACACCGCCTTCTTCTACTTCTCCATTTCGTGTTTCGTCGTCGGCATCGGCCTGAACATCCTGTTCCTCTACCGTCCAATGGCTGGTGTGCCGAAGTCGTCCTTCAAGGCCTACCTGAATGACTGGAAAGGCAGGCAATGGGCTCTTCTTGCCGGCTTCCTCTGCGGTTTCGGCAATGGCTTCCAGTTCATGGGTGGTCAGGCTGCTGGCTATGCTGCTGCTGATGCTGTCCAGGTTTGTTGACTCTATTCTTATCTTTTTTTCACGTCAGATGAGAACCAGTATGCCTGCGATCTGTGATTCAAGATGCTATACAAATTACTGAATCTTCAAAAATAGGTGGCATCAGACACGTATAGTTTTACGTTTAGCAGCTTACAATATCTTCAGAGAAGAGATGCAACTTTCTAGACTATGATTCTAACTTCTTCAGCGTTGCTGTTGATCAGGCATTGCCACTTGTGAGCACATTCTGGGGCATACTGCTGTTCGGGGAGTACCGTAAATCATCCAGGAAGACATACATTCTGCTTGGGTTCATGCTGTTCATGTTCGTCATGGCGGTCGCAGTGCTCATGGCTTCATCCGGTCACAGGAGCACAAAGTGATGGATGATCACCTCATCCTTCCATCTGTTCTTTTGTGTTTGCAAGCGCAAACCGCTGTTGCTGTCAGAAGGCAAAGAAATTCAGGCAGCAAGGCTAGGGCCCTGGTATCCACGCCAGCACAAAGTGAATTCCATTTCATGAAATTCCATTTGAATGGAACTGTACATATAATAACAAAAAAGTTTAGTTGGTGGTTTTTGTATTTCAAGCTAGCGTGTCGAACTATATAAAAGTATTGTGTTATTCTTTCTAAAGATCATTTGCAGAAAGTGTAGGAGCTGCCGTTTTACCAGAATGTTATGAAAGATCGTTAGAAAGTTATGTTCGAATTTTGATTCGATGTGAATTGTGAAGTTCAGCGTGGACTTCAGTGTTTGTGTGATTCGATGTGATTTGATCCCGTTTGAACTGCACAAAAACAAAAGGTGGGCACCAGCAACAATAGGCTCAAACGCATACTGGAAAGTGAGAATGCAAAGCGACTTCTGTTCTGAACAAATAGGCATTGCATTCATGAACAGGGTAACAAGCTAAAAAACAATGATGGGTTGGTACGCCTAAGAGAGATCCATTATCGTATCAGTAAAACATAACTTTACATTAGAACATTTGTAGGCAAAACAAGATATCTGAAGGCACCAAAACGAACAAAATTACAAGAATGACATGTAAATTTAAGAATTTTATTGTAATAATCAGTTGTTTTCTCACTGTACCACAAAGGATTGCAATAAAACACAACACCCCCACACTACCTAAAGAGAAGGGAAGATAAATTGGCTCTGCTACAATGTCAAAATTGGGCTACGAACAGAACACTTTGTAGATGTGCTAATCTAGCAGCATCAACTGGGAGACAAAAAGCTCAAAAAACCTAATTATTGCCCTTTTAACGATTTTTCTTTCGTGTCTTCAGCATGGCGTGACCGGTTTCTTCCAAGTGATCAAACAACTTGTTCCTGCAACGGAAAGTTATTTGAGCATAACCATAAATGTCTTTCAAATTCCAAGGTATGATAGCGACAGAGAAAGGAAAAGGGGGGAACTGAAGGCTGAGCTCAAGTGTACCTTGACTCAAAAGTTCCTCCACACGTTTCACAATCATTACTGGGTGCCTTCGAGACCTCCTGGTACAATGTGGCATAAAACGTTATTATTGGAAATGGATATGTAGAATTTTTTCTACAGTTAATGTGTATTGCCTTAATATTATCCTCATGAAATATATCCAAAATATGTTACAGAACTCCACATGTAGCAGAATCTGGTGTTAAGGTTATCGTACTGCACTAAATCAGTAGCTAGTGAACTGGTATGCATGTAAATTTTCAACATACGGAACTTCTATTAGCATGTTTACTGAAGTTTCCTGGACGTTTACATGATCAATTTCTAAATATAGCACAATGTTAAGGTTATCGTACTGCACTAAATATCAGGAGCTAGTGAACTGGTATGCATGTAAATTTTCAACATACGGAACTTCTGTTAGCAAGTTTACTGAAGTTTCCTAGACGTTTACATGATCAATTTCTAAATATATCAGCACAACCAACTGCCCTTAATCCCAGGTTGTTTCTAACACGCCTTTCAGAGGTTTATCATTAGAATTTACAAGACACAAACCACCACAATAGTGAAAACAAAGGGACTCGACTATCCAAGCTTTATGTGTACGTGCATGCATGTACAAACAACTACAGTCAACAGTGAAAACAAGGGACTCATGACCAAATTTCAAACATAACAAGAATACACATTAAGCTGGAATTGGCACAGCCAATCAAGACCAAGTAAAACAGACATCACAGGGAAGCATAATATGATAATTCACACGTAACCAAGACAAGGTTCTGTCTACCCTCAGTTTACTCCATATCCATTATGTTAACCAAAACACCTAAGCTTGATCATCCTCAACTTTCTTTTCTCGAAAGTGAAAAGCAGAGTAAGATCAATAGCGAACTTGTAATTTTAGAGTAGCACATATGGACTGGATCCACATTTGTATCTGGACAAGTATCACTTAGAAGCATTTTGCGGCCAAATTTTATTTTACAAAAAACAGCAATCCAACATGCGAGGGTGTGTGAAAGAGAAAGAGTCATCTTCAATAATTGGTTACACAAATTACAAATATCATCAGAGTTGTAGAACTTCACAAGGTTTTATTTACTAAGAAAGCAAGCAACTGCAGAAAGGTAGAGCGAACTAATATGCAACACTAGGATTATAGAGCCTAGCTCAATGCCATCAGCACACAATATGCTGGATCACCATCCACAATTGTCATGACTCATGAAGGCTATCATTCATTCCCTATTTCGGTATTTCCTAAAATAAGATGTTTGAAGTCCACATAAAGATAAAAAATGGTATGACTGTCACAAGCTTGCTAGAAGCTCATTAAAGTAACTCCCTGAAACAACCCAGGAACTAATAATACGAAACTAGGAGCCTAGGAAATATCATTACCAGTACATTTCAACTCTTTGACACCTAACTCTCCAATGATGTACTCCTCAAAAGTCAAAACATGTAATTATTCAATCTACAGTGTGTTCTAAAAAGTAAATCTTAAGAAGCTAAATGTCCCCTCTCTGCACAGCTTTTATATAAGCATTTGGAAAAGTGGTTTGGGAAGTTAGGTGGTTCTTTTAAGCATTTAAGCGGCTGCATATAAAACAGTGCCAACAAGGCAAATAGTTTTTGCTGCTGGACCGAAACAATATGCAGGGTATTAGTCACAACTCACAACAAGCTTGCTGGCATCTACACAAGAAAAGAAATATGGATAACAGGATAAGTCTTAGCTTTACAAGGAACATAGGACTGTAAATGAACCTTTTGCTTCTTTCCCTTTGATTTACTCTTTTGGTCAGAAGAAACAGTTGTTTTCTTTTCTGCACCTTTCTTGTTCTTTTTAGGATTGTCTCCTTTCTGTTGATCTCCTTTTATTGCCGAAGCACTATCATCATTAGAAGAGGATGGACCTTCCATCTTATCATCAGCATCATTTACATCATTATCATGCACAGATTCCTCAGGCCGAACCTCACTCTTCACACCTTGCCCGTTATCAGCATAAGTGCCTTCGTCTTGTCCCTTCTTTGATGCCCGCCTACGGCGTCCTTGTCTTTTAACATTATTAACTTCAGAACTTTTATCATCATTGCTGTCGTCCTCTGCACCACCTAACGAAGCTTCCTCTTGAGAAACCACATAACCACTCTTCTTGTTCTTCCGGCTCAACAGCATTGCCTCCAACACACTCGTCTCATCATATGAACCAACCTCCTGCTCCCCATTATCGAAGTCCTTATCACCATTCTCTTCATCCTGCATTTCCAAACCCTCACCCAACTCTTCAGCCAACTCTTCCGCAGCATCTGAAAAATCACTCCCCTCTGACTCCTGTGCAGGTTTAAAATCGAACCCCACATCAACTTCCTCCCACTCACCTCCAGCCTCCTCCTCGGCCTCTTTTAAAACCTCTTCCTCCTCCTTAAATGCCATCCTCAGTTCAGATACCTTATCCCTATGCTTCTTTGACTGCTCATGGTTCTTCCACTGCTTCTCCGACTTGAACTTCTTATTACACACCACGCAGTACAGCTCTTCCTTCCTCTTTGCCCTCATCTCCTCTTCATCCTCGTCCTCAAACACTCCCTCATCCTCCTCCACCCTTGCCCAGTCGGGGTCCTGGTATGCCATCGCACGCTCCTTCTTCCTCCTCTCCTCCTCCTTCTTCCGCTTCATCTCCTCAGCCTTCTTCTCCTCCTCCTGAGCCTTCTTCTTCAGTGCCATGTCCACCACCCTCTTATCCCTCTTCTTGCAGAACGCAGCCAGCCCTCTGACAGCGTCGTTATACTCCCGGCGTGCCTTGCGCATCGCCTTCTTGTTGTCCTCCTCCATGAGCCTCCTGACCCGGCGGTTCTCTCCACGCGCGGCGTCCCACTCCGCCGCCCACCCGAAGTCCATGACCGTGACGAACCCGAGCCAGTAGTTGTAGAACGCGGTGACCTGGGTGTAGAGGGATTCAAGGTTGCCGATGACCGGTGGCGTGGGGACGGAGTCAGCGGGGACGCCCATGCGGCGGGCGTAGGCGAGCTCCTGCGCGTAGACCTTGTCGAAGACGTCGCCATAGACCTTGTAGAAGCCGCGACCGGAGTCGGAGAAGCCGGAGAAGGCGGAGGAGGAGAAGAAGGCGAAGAGGTCGGGGACGAGGGAGCCGGAGGCGGCGCCGGAGCCGGAGGAGGAGGGGTTGGAGAAGAGGATCTGGGAGCGGTGGGAGTCGTAGTAGGCGCGCTCCTGGGGGTCGGAGAGGACGGAGTGCGCGTGCTGGATCTCCTGGAAGGCAGCGGTGGCGGCAGCGAGGTCGGAGCCCGGGGGCTGCTTGTCGGGGTGGAGGGAGAGCGCGAGGCGGCGGAAGGCGAGCTTGATGTCGGTCGGAGAGCAGTCCCGGGGGAGGCCCAGGACCTCATAGTAGCACCGATTCGGCGCCGTCGCGGACGCCATGGCCGCCGCCGCCGCTCTAGGGTTTCGAGGTGTTTCAGACTCGGGTGGAGGGGGAGGCGTTGCCGTGTAACGGTGGATCTAACCAGCGTTGCCGTAGACTCGTATTCAGTGTTTTTGTAGACTCGGTAGATTGATTTTACACGACTTCGGTGAAACAAGCCGAGTCCAAACTGATCACTATGTTTTACAAAATATTAGTTTATGATTTATTGTGAAACACGTAAAATAGTCTGTCAAATCTATCCTTAACTACTGGAATTAAGATGAGATAGAATATAACCCATTTTTGACTTTTTTACATAAAACCCTTGTACCTAGCTGCATGTTAAAAAAAACCTTCCTCCCCCAACTTTCTCCAAAGTCTCAACCACTCCTCGTGAGGTGGCGACAGTGAGTCGAGCTACCACATGTGAGCAGTGGAAACGGCATGATGGGCTCGACGTCCGGCAAGTGGAGGAGGGACCGATAGCCGAATAGAGGAGGCCGACAGCATCACAGCATGCAACTTGTCCAGATGTGGACACCATCACTTCGTCTCATAGTCGGCCTCCTCTAGCGACGGCGAGCGAGCCCATGCGGCCTTTTTGCCCAACGATGTCGAGCGAGTTCATGCGGCCTTCTTCCTTAGAGTTGCGCCCTATGCCAGTGAATCTAATCTATAATACCCCAACCAGTTAGTGTAGTGGTCTATGTGCAGTTATTATGGGATTAGTTCCATATTGCTTGTCTAAAATGAGTTGTAATAGCATATAATGGTTATTGGGTGCAAACGTATCATCTTTGAGTTAACTCTTTTACACAAAACAGGAATAAAAGTGTAAATGGGGGTGCTATATGTGCATGATCTTACCCAACGGTGGGTGGGACATTGATTGAATTTTAGGCCAGAGTATTACAGGATTTGCACTCAAAGGTGCAACTTTGAGGAGCGACGCCCGGGTGGTTTTTGCAGACCAGTGGCCAACTCAAGAGGAGGAGGAATGGAGGATGGGGATTAGGGTTAGAGATGGGAGGGAATCCAGAGGCCTTAGTGGGTAACTTTTACATAAGCGAGACATGTACCATCTCACCTCAATCCTGCCCATTGAGGGCAATTAGGACAGATCATCTTGCGTGTTGCATGGGTTGCACAATAAGCCTTATTTCAGTGATGTGAGTTTAGGTTTTTTGAGATAACATTTTGCACTAAATGTCTACTAATTGTTTAAAAAAATACTGAAGTAAAAGAGAGTGTCATT
Source organism: Dendrocalamus latiflorus (assembly GCA_017311315.1). Lineage (NCBI taxonomy): Eukaryota > Viridiplantae > Streptophyta > Magnoliopsida > Poales > Poaceae > Dendrocalamus > Dendrocalamus latiflorus. The sequence continues at coordinate 7,655,027 of CM029650.1, forward strand.
TTGATATGTGTAAAATGGATTTTTTTTAACTTTGGCTATGGATATCTCTATTAATATTTAGATTTGACATAATCAAAAAATATTTTTATAATATTATAATTTTACTAGGTTTTATAAAGTATACTATAATTGAAATTAGTGCTTAAAATTGTGTTTTGGAAGAGCTTGTCAATATATAAAACGGCACTCTTCTATGAATAGAGTCTAGAGAGAACATGTTTTGTGTGGATGGAGATAAAACCACAAGTAATCAGAACATGAGGTAGTAACTTTTTCCTATGTCAGAGAAAAAGTAGAATGATATCCAATGCACGCCAACTTTTTAGATATCAAATGTACACATCCAAACCAAGGAAAAAAAGAGAAAATAAAGTGCTCACCGCCCAGAGACAGCTTCCTCTCTGTCGTCCCCGGCCGGACACAACTTCCTCTCTATCGTCCCCGGCCGGAGACAGCTTCCTCTCTGTCGTACCCTTCTTTTCTGATGACAGCATACAGGTGACCGGCGGCGGATATCGAGTTAGGATTAGGGAGTTTGGTTCACCAAGAACATCCATCCAACCATAGCTCCGGGTAGGAACCACGGAGTAATGGTGGGAGGGTGGGGCGAGACAAGCAAACTTATCGACGGGTGGTAGCCTCTATAGCTCATGACTACGGCTTATGGTTTTTACTACGATTTATTTAGTTTAATAAATAGTGATTACTAAAAAGAGTAGAAATAAAAAGTTAGTCAAAAAACTGAAAAGAAAGGAACCTGTATATCCAAACTCCCATTAAGAGCTATATTTACATTAGATGTTCCCTTATAAAATGTTTCGGTACATCAGCTGACTGTTGGTGGTCTACCCGATAAGGCCGGTTTATCAGAATGTAAATCCCACTACATGCTCATTGGAATTTTGGCATTTTCCATCTAAAAAGAAAGAAATTTGCATTTGGTTCATATAACTGGAAAATTGCTTCATGCTCCTGGATGATTGCCTAAGAGTGATATGTCAATGTACGAATATTAATTTTGGTATTTATATTCTAGTCGACTGGCAATCTGGCATCGGAGGTAAGCTCAACCAACTTCTAGGCATGGTAATATAGCCTATCCGACTGTAAATTCAAGATTTTTATTTCAAGCACTCTCCTGAGCACTTTGTACACATGCCGTTATGAACGACCAAAACGCTGTCTTCTCTGATCCAAGAAACATTCCAACACCCAAGCATTTGCAAACTTCACTTGTGCTCCTTGCTACTGCAATTGCAGCTTATTTTGTTCTAAAACATCTCTTCCCACTGGAGCTCTCAATCAACCAAACTATAGGATCATCTTGTGTGCAAAATAGCAATTATACAAAAAAAGAAGAATTTATTACATGTAAAAATATGAGTGGCGCAAGACCAGCTCTCAACTATTATTACAGTGATGAGGATTTCCAGGTGCTGTCGAACTTCCGGTGCTGCAAAACATAAGGTAATAGATCCTTAAAAAAACAACTTCTGGAGTTCTTTGACAGAAGCAAACAGTTGGTCCATGAGACAGTATTACCTCGGAGATTGGCATTTTAGTTCGCACTGCCTCAACTTTTGACAAGTCAATATCTGCTACAGCAAATCCTGTGGACAGTCGATCTGTAGCGAAAAACCAAATTATCTAGCAATCAGAAGGATGTGCAAGTGCCAATATTTTGTAACTCTTGTTCCACATATTGTTAGAATACTGCATTTGAAATTTTGAATAAAAGAATAAAACACAAAAAATCAGTATGATGATAGCCGACAACTCTATGTTCCAGGACAAGTATTTCAAAGTAACAAATATTGATAAGGAGTTCAACAGGAAGGCACTCTTGATGGTTGTTAAGGAACAAGGTGATGAAACAATCCAATATAATCTTCAAAATCTCAACAGAAAAATCCTAACCTAAGATTGTAACAAAATGAAAAGCCATACCTGGTAGACGAGCTATAACTGCTCCCCATGGGTCAATAATTATAGAATCACCATAGCTTTCTCTTTTCTCATTGTGCTTCCCAGCTTGAGCCGCGGCAATAACCTATAAAAGAATTAAAAGATTTTTTTAGCTTGCCAAATTTCAAAGAAGGCCAAACGAACGAATTTGATATTTCACCGAATTCCAAATAAAGCAAAGGCTTTTGAAATAGCATAGTTCACTTGTCCTGAATTTGCAATCGCATGCATGTATATGGTACATTTCAAATAGATCACCTAGCAATTATTCACTTCCACTGATGTGGTTTGCACATGTGCTCCATGGTGTAAAATTACCCATACAGCAGGTGTTGTATAATTAGTCCAGCATTAACTTTTATATCATCGATCTCATGTTGCCAAGTGACAACTTTATGAAACAACTGAATACTATATGCAAAAGTGAAGGAGCAACTAGAAGGGATATATTTACATACATAACATTGTGTCTCAATCGCACGAGCACGGAGAAGAATTTCCCAGTGTGCCTCCCCGGTTACCTTCGTGAATGCGGATGGTACTAGTAAGACCTGAAAAAATCATTCACACATTAAGACAAGACTGGAAAATATGCAATTTCGCTGAGCTTTCCTAAGGAGTATGATAAATAAGAACAAAATATAAGGCAATCTTAAAGCTTATTTACAGTATTGATGGCATACACAACCCACCTGTGCTTGATGCTTAAAACGCAAACATTGATAAAGTTCTGGAAATCTCAAATCATAGCAAACAGTAAGTCCCAGTCGTCCAAAAGGGCTATCCACCGCAACAACAGTATCACCTGATAAATGAGTAAACACATTATTAAAAATCACATATAAGAAGTCAATAACAACTCAATATAATAACAGCAGGTACTATTACAGTAGTATCTCCAATCACTTTTGCAGTAAAGTTAATTTATATTTGGCTTGCCACAAGAAGAAAAGCTTCCATATAGCAACTTTGTTGGTTGCACGTGCAACACAGTGTATAAATTTCCTCATAAAGTACAATCTGTAACTTACGCCTAATGACCCAAACAACTATAATGTCTACTGGAAAGATCATTTTATAGAGAGAAGCATGAGGTAGCCTTCCATCTTATGCTCATACAAAGATCCTGTCGAGTGTCATTTGCATATCATTTGGATGGTTGGCAGAAGATATGGATTGGTCTGAAAGGAGCACATGAATTCAATATTTATCTAATACTTAGCTTTAGAGGGCAGAAAATACTAACATAATTGATTTTCAAAAAAATATTAACATAATCAGAGATCTACAAAAAATAGCCTTCCAGAAACTACACTAGAAGACATTAAGAAAAGTGTTAATGAGTTAGAAATTACAAATTAATTTTAATGTGAGACTAAATTTATATGACACACTTACACACATCCAATATACAAGATTTCAAAAACAAAAATCCAACCGATAAAGTGGTTTTTTAGAACCAACTCTACCAGAGTTACATATATTGCAATTAACAGATAAAACTCAGCAAGGCAAATTAAAAGAATGGGAAATATATCAGCACCTGCTGTTGTGAAACGACTTTCCTTGTACACCATATTTCCAGGTACATCCACATCAAACCTTCAGCATAACAATGTCAAGGTGAGCATTCAAGCTTATTAACTTACAATGTTGCAAATGTACCACAACAAGAAATAAAAAAAGAAAAAGGAAGAAAGAAGCAACAGTCATGTTATGTGCTTGGATAGGGGAAGGATAGCTGGGGTAGGGATGGAAGAAAGTAGCAACAGATAGATGAGAAACAGCAAGAAGGCAGAGAGGAAGGAGACGTACAGGGAGAGGGAGACTTAGAGATATAAGTTCTGGTTATTCATTGCTTAATGTTTGATCATGCTGCCGATGCCCTTAAGTAGAGTCGGCCCTAACAAACTGATCTAACCAACCAACTAATTATATGATCTGATAAGATAAAGCTACCTTAAAGGAATAGCAATCTGCTGAAACGAAGGAACTAACAAATGATACAAGATGATCTAATGCACCTAATACTGCTGCGCCAAATGCTGTTGTTGCTGTTTTGAGGCCATGACATTTCTCCCTTCCTCAAAAGACAGCTCGTCCTCGAGCTATAATTCAGGTAGGATTGTGCAGCAACTGGTTCTCAGAATCCCTAGCTAGACTCATGGCCACCTATGGTCCTGCCGGCTTCTGCAATTCCACATTGATGTGGATGAGGTCTGACAGCCCCGCCGTGATGAAAGCATTTAGGCCCATAAAAATGGTTTTGGTAATTAATGAATTTATGTGAAAATGGAACTAATATGTTTATTGAGTGTTTAAAAGGTTTAGTCCATAAAATAATGATGAGACGCATACTAAGGGTCAACATGAAGATCAAAGTGGCTTAAGACAAATCTATATGTAGACTGGGATCTTTTTTTCATTCCTACTGGTCTTAGGAGAAAAAGTGAAAGACAAGATTGTAGAATAAATACCATACTATTAAGAGGGATCATGGCTAGTAACTTGATAATATATTCTTGTGTCATTTGGATCAATTTATGATCATCATTCTCTTAAAACTAAAATTGATAGCCAATCTGTGCTCTGTCTGGACAATCGGAAGTACCCGAGTGCAAACGGCGGTACTTCCGCTTTCCAGAAGTTCCGTCAAATCGAGCGAAACATTTTTTTCCAGAGAGCACCCCCGGAGTCACTTTGTCCCTACGGCAAACGGAAACACCGGAGTTTCAACGGCGGAACTACTGTAGAGAGGTAGTACCGCAATCTTAAACGGTACTTCCGGAGCACGGAAGCTCCGAAAATTCGGACAGAACGTTTTTTTCCAGAGAGCGTCAACTCTTGGCCTCGAAGCAAACGGAAGTACCGCGCCGAAATTTTGGAACTTCCGAATATCAGAACTACCGAGATTACAACGGTAGTAGTTCCGCACCGACTTCCAACGGCTAGTTCAGAAACTCTGAAATAGCCGTTACTGCTGTGTCAGTACAGGTGCGGTAGTACCAGCCAATGAACGGTGTTACTTCTGCTTGCCCTAATTTTTTCAAGAATTGCCCTGTAACTGCTAGTTTTGGTTCGTGAGGGTATAAATACTCTTCCACCTACTCAAGGATAGAAAGAAGATACTTCATTGAACACCCTTAAGCATTGAGCATTCACTCCACACCTCAATTACACATTGTGCATTCATTTGAGGTGGATGAGCTAAAACAAGTGCATCTCATCTCTAGATTGATCCTTTGGCACTTGATTGCCATCAAGCGAAACTGTGATTTTTTACTCTTGGTGCTTGCCGGCACCTGGACGGCTTAGCGAGAGATTGCGCAATGACTTCTTCAAGAAGATTGTGAAGAAACCTGGCACCGACTTGTAAGTGGTTTGGTATCCACCACCTTCGAAGTGGAGAAAGGACAACCATTAGTGGATTGAGGAATGAGGCTTAATTAGTAGAGCCGATCCAAGTCACTTGGGCTTTCCTCAACGTGGATTAGTGGAAACCAACAAGTTTCCGATCATCACGGTAAAACATCGTGTGTAAATTGGTTATTTCTTTGTCTTTTCTTTCAGCTTTTGTATTTCTAGTATATTGTTTGTCATATATATTTGTGCTAAAGCTATTCTTGTACAGGTTTGTGCTTGTGATGCCTTAGACATACTAGAATTGTATAGGTTTCAATTGCTTTAAAATCCTGCTATACTAAAATTGTGGTAATTGTTTTAGATGGCAAGATATTTTTTAACCTCCTATTTACACCTTCTCTAGTCGGTTATCCTTGATCCTACACGTGAACAGTTACACTTGTTGTCGCGAAGGATGTCTGCTCTGTCACGACAGAGCAATGCCAGGAATATCTCCTGGTACTCCTCCACTGTTCCCCTCATGTGTAGGTCAGCGAGCTCTCCCAGCGGGTTGTTTTGCATTGGAGGTCCAAAGCAAGATGCACACAGTCCTTGAAGCGTGGCCATGTCAGCACGCCTTCATGGTGTTCCAGCCGGTAGTACCACTATTGAGTCACCCCCTTCATGTGGCACGACACCAGCCAAACATTCTCCTTAATGGTGCGATGGCCATGAAAGAACTGTTTGCAGCAATTGAGCCACCCCAGAAGATCCTCCTTTCCATCATAGATGGGAAACTCCAGCTTGTGAAAGCATGGAACCTGGACGGCTTCAACACCTTGTCCTGGTGCTTGTGGCTGGTGCCCTGGTTGCACAAGGGCCATCTCCCCAGCTGGCGCCAGTGTGGAGGGCAGCCACAGAGGCGGCCCCTTGGAGCCACGAGTTCCACAGCCGGAACATGCACTGGTAGGGGTAGAAGCCCTGTCGATGATGAGCCGCTAGCCCTGTTGGATGTTTGGCCAACAAGTGCACCTCGGGGCATCTTCTCGAGGGCTGCAATTTGCGAAACTACCTCATTGTGCATTGCCTCCATTGCCGCTTGATCTGCTCTGCCTCAGCATTCATCATGGATGGATCATCGTGGTGGAGTACCGGTTCCCTCCTCTAGGACGGTGATCCTTGCTGCTTATGCTGCTAGCTTAGCATTCACATCAGCTGCTTCCAGCGCAGCGATATGCGCCTCCTGCACCACCACTTGAGTCATCATCTCGGCGCACCAGGCAGCCATCTGTGCCGCTTGCTCGTCTTGCTTCTGCACGATCTTGGCAACCATGGCCATGATCTCATCTTGTCCAACACCGGAAGCCATGGCAAGTGGCTCTGATACCAAGTTGTTATGTGCTTTGGATAGGGGAAGGATAGCGGGGGTAGGGATGTGTTGTGTATCTTATTCCTCGACCTTAGATTGTAGGGATGGATAGCTTGGTTAGTATCCGCCTCCTTCCAGCGAGAGTCTTCTTGCTCCGCCGTGGCTGATACCTCCCAGCGAGAGTTAGGGTTTTGGGAAAAGAAGAGATTCTTTATTACTCCTTAGCCTCCCGTCCAAGCGCAGGGGCTATATTTATAAGTTACACTCTTTTCCTTTCCTAAACCGACTCCTAGACCAACTTATCTCTAAAGCAATCTATAACAGATTTTTCCCAAAACTGTCCCGTAAGGGAACAGGATTCTAACTCGGCCGGACTTCTAATTCTGATCGGGTTTGGTTGGTCCCTTGTTTCTTCTGTTGTAGTGTTTTCCCCAATAAGCATCCATAACATTTCCCCCCTCCTGCGGAAACAGCTCGTCCTCGAGCTGAAAATCTGGGTATTGTCGTTTGAAGTCTGCCAATGGGACCCAAGATGCGTCGGCTGCAGAGTGATCGACCCAGTGTACCAAAACCTCCCAGTTATCTCTATGAAGTCGAGAGCGAACAATCCGTTCTGGCGTGGGTAAAACGCGCCCATGCAGAATGTCCGGAAGAGCTGGTGAAGCGGCCGGAGGTCCACTAAATTTCTTGAGGAAAGCTACGTGAAATACATTATGAAGACGGGCTGATGGCGGGAGCTGAAGTTTGTAAGCTACTTGACCCACGCGGCCGATGATCTGATAGGGCTCGTAATACTTTGGGGATAGTTTGGAGAATTTAGAAGTAATCCCCACTGCTTGGCGATGATGTAGCTTGAGCAAAACCCATTGACCAACGTCAAATTCCATCTCCCTGTGGTGTCTGTCATAGAAGTCCTTCATGCGCTGCTGGGCCTGTAGTAAGCGATCTCTGATTTCAAGCAAGAATTCATCCCGGGAATGCAGCATTGCGTCTGCTGCAGGAATGTGAGTTGAGCCCTCTTTGTAGGGAATAAGTGCCGGAGGAGACCGCCCATATACCACCTGAAATGGTGTGCAGCGTAGGGCAGAATGATAGGATGTATTGTAACAGAATTCTGCCCATGGAAGCCATCGGATCCACTCTCGAGGACGATCCCCACTGAGACAACGGAGATACATTTCAATGGTCCGGTTGACAACTTCACTTTGGCCGTCAGCTTGTGGGTGAAAGGCAGACGTCATGTCTAGAGATACTCCGGCCAAATGAAAGAGTTCCTTCCAAAAATTGCTAGTGAAAATGGTGTCGCGATCACTGACGATGGATTCGGGAAATCCATGAAGTCGCACAATGGCTTCAAAGAATGCATGAGCCACCGATTGAGCCGTATAAGGATGTGCCAGCGGAACAAAGTGCGCGTACTTGGAGAATCTGTCCACGACGGTCAATATGACTGATTTCCCATGAATTCGAGGAAACCCGTCGATGAAATCCATGGAAATGTGCGACCAGATCTGATGGGGAACCGGAAGGGGTTGTAACAGTCCCGCGGGATGCAGATGGTCTGCTTTATTGCGTTGACAAATAGCACAACAGGTGACATGGTCTTGAACTAGTTGTTTGAGGTGCGGAATATAGAAATCCTTTCTGATACGGTGCAAGGATTTTTGAATCCCTTCATGTCCGACTGCGTGATATGCCGAGATGAGTTGCTGTACGTAGGCTGAAGGAGGAACAAAAATTCTGCCATTGTATAGAAAGAAGCCATCCACAAATGACCAATGCGGAGGGAGTTCCTTAACGGCCAATTGAGTGTGTAAATGCTGAATTTCCGGCAGAGACTGGAACTCTTCTTTAAGCTGTGCTAACAGATGGAAATCTGGCATGGAGAGGGCTGCTAGCGACATGTTTTCGTCCCGCCGCGACAGCGCATCTGCAACTGTATTTGTCTGCCCAGATTTGAATTCAATGTGGAAATCAAACCCAAAAAGCTTGCTGACCCAATGGTGTTGTGGAATAGTATTCAAGCGCTGATCTAGGAGGTACTTCAGGCTGTAATGATCCGTGCGAACGATGAACGACTTGGCCCACAGATAATGGCGCCAGTGACGCACCGCTTTGATCAGTCCAATGAGTTCGCGCTCATATGCCGCTAATTTGGCGTGGTGAGGGGGAATTGCGCGGCTGAAGAACGCAATGGGCTTCGAACCTTGATGAAGCACAGCGCCAATTCCACTTCCAGATGCATCACATTCGACTATGAAGGCTTGGGTGAAATCGGGAAGGGCCAAAAAGGTTGGTGCGCAGAGAGCTTCTTTTAAAGTTGTGAAGGCCGCCTCCGCCTCTTGTGACCAGCAAAACCCATCTTTGGCGAGCAGTTGAGTGAGAGGAGCGGCAATGGATCCAAAATGGCGTATGAATTTACGGTAATATCCAGCGAGGCCCGGGAACCCCCTTAATTGGCGCGGTGTTTTGGGAACCGGCCATTGTTGGATGTCCAGGACTTTGGATTGGTCCATCGCAACCCCTTCCGAGGATACATGACCCAAGTAAGAAACTGAGGTTGTGCCAAAAGAACACTTGGATTGCTTGAGAAAAAATTGATGATGCCGGAGAAGATCAAAAACTGTTCGAATGTGGCACAAATGTTCAGACCATGATGGCCTTAATATGAGGATGTCGTCAAAGAAAACCAACACGAATTTGCGAAGATATGGTTGGAGAATTGTATTCATAACTGCCTGGAATGTCGCTGGAGCATTAGAAAGACCGAAGGGTAAGACTAGATACTCAAAGTGGCCGTGATGTGTTCGGAAGGCTGTCATATGAATGTCATCCGGGTGCATTCTTATCTGGTGGTATCCAGACCTTAAATCCAACTTTGTGAAGTACTTGGCATGTTTCAATTCGTCTAATAGTTCGTCCACCACCGGTATGGGAAATTTGTCTTTGATGGTTTGGCCGTTAAGAGCACGATAGTCCACACAAAGCCGCCAAGAATTGTCCTTCTTTTTGACCAAGACCACTGGCGAACTGAAAGGAGAAGTGCTGTGCCGGATGATCCCTTGTGATAGCATTTCGGTACATTGTTTTTCAATTTCATCTTTGTGATGGTGGGGATACCGATATGGCCGCACAGCTATTGGTTGAGACCCCGGAGATAAGTGAATGCGATGGTCAAAAAAACGTTGAGGAGGTAATCCAGAAGGTTGCTGGAAGATATCCTGAAAATCCAACAGTAGATCTGAAAGTAGTGCCTGAGTGGAGTCAGTGATTGCGCACGATCGAGGGCCTGACCGGTGCAGAATGCCCTGGAATTGAACTTGATGTCCTTGAAACCAGAAAGACATGGACAGGTTAGAAAAATTCCATAGAATTGGTCCCAATGTACGCAGCCAGTGAACTCCCAATATGAGATCGAAGCCCTGGAGAGGCAAAGCATAGCAGGAGATAACAAACCGTTCGTTATCAATGGAAAGTGGTAGAGACTGGCAGAAACCCGAGCAAGGAAGCCTGTCTCCATTAGCTACCGCCACCTTAATGCCTGTGCGGTCTTGAAGAGGGAGAACTAGCAGCTTGGCCGCCTCAGTGCTTATAAAGTTATGAGTAGATCCTGAGTCAACCAAAGCGCAGAATCTGTGGTTACCAATGAGGATTGTCAGCTGCATCGTATTCCCGGAAGATATTCCCGTAAGTGCGTGGAGGGAAATCTGAGGATTAGAATCTTCCACCCCGTGGTCCAGAATATCATCCTCATCTAAAATTTCAATCCAGTACAAACGTTTGCAACGATGGCCCCGTGCGAATTGCTCATCACAGTTAAAACACATACCTTTTTGACGACGATCAGCCATCTCTGTTGGCGTCAGACGTCGCAAGGCTCGCTGAGGTAATGTCTGTTGCCCTGTTGTCGGAGCAGGAAGTAGTGGGATCTCAGGTGGCTTAGACAATAATGGCGCCAATCTTTGTGGTTGGGAACCCTTGACTGCTGACGACAAGGGACCAGCATGTTGTTGACGAGGCATCACCCCAGAATTGTATAAGAGTTTGTAGTGCCTCTCGGCTGCCTTGGCTAGACTTACTGCTGTGTCCAGAGAAGATGGATTCTGCAGTTCCACATCTGACTTGATGAGTTCCCCCAATCCTGCTAGGAATAGACCCACTTCATGTTCAGGGGATAGATTGTCAGCGCGACACAATACGCGATAGAATTCTCGCGCGTAATCTTCCACTGATCCCGTCTGCCTAAGAAGAGCGAGTTCCGACACGGGATTGGATCTGAAAGGAGGACCAAAACGTAATCGACAAGTGTCAGGGGTGTGGGCCTTGGGCCCAAGGCCCAGTCGGGTTATTATTAGGAATTAAAGATTGGTTTCTATTTGAGTTAGAGATTAGTTTCTATTTGAGTTAGAGATATGATATGAGTTTCCATATTATTAGAGATAGGGTTGGAATTAGATTCGATCTGTTAGGGGGAGCCATCTATATAAGGAGGCTACCGCATGCCATTGTAATCAATCAGAGAATTATCAAAGTCTTCCTCGCCCAAACATCTAGTCTACCTCCCTCTCGTTCTACGCCGACGCCATCCGGCCATCTCCTTGGTGGTGTTTACCCCGGTTCATGACAACTTGGTATCAGAGCAGTCGATCCCTTCCCACGACTTCTGCTACCATGGTTCCTGCGATTCATCCTCTCGCTGAGTCAATGGCCATAATAAAAGCTAGCGCTGATAAGGCGGGCAGCACCGACAAAAAGTGGGCGGACTTCCTCCTTAACATGCATGTCGTCTTCGAGAAGCACTTGAAGGAGCGGGAGAAGGCGAAACAACAAGTGCGCGAGGCGCAACAAGAAACAAAGAGTCTGGCTCATCATCCAACATCAGATCTTCAACAACAACAACAACCACCACCGCCACATCAATCACCAGAGCTTCCTCTACCCCTCTGCAGACCGCCAGATCCCGATGAACACATCGCTGCAGCGTCTTCTCCGGTGCCTCCGTCCAGAGCCTCACCCACCGTCGTCCAGCGTCTACCGCCGCCGCCGAGACGTCGTCTGTCGCCGACGGTACTCTCCCGTTCGTTAGCAGCCGTCGGGTCTCTGCGTCAGCCGCCGCTGCCGAGACGACGTCTGTCGTCCCTGGCGTCCTTCCACTCTCCGCCATCTCCGGTCGCCGGTCGTCATCACCGCATCCGCTGCCGCCTCTGGCTGTGCCGCCGCCGCCGTGGGCTGCCTCCGACTCGAAGACGCCCGACCGCGCCGCAAGGTCCCCTGGCACCCGAAGCCGCGCCGCTGTCTCCGCGTCGCCGCCGCCGCTCGCTGGTGCCGACCGGGCCATTCGAAGCCGCCGCCGGCTGATACGCTTCCGCCGTCGCCCGGAGGGTCTCCACCCGCGCCGCCGCCTTCGCCCGGGTCCTCGCCACCCGTGCAGCCGCCGCCGGCCGGTCCACCTTCGCCTGATCCGTCGCCGCCTGCGCCGCCGCAGATCCGATCGTCGCCGGATTCGCCGCCGCTGGCCGGGCCGCCCCCGCCTCCGCCTGGGCCGTCTCCGTCTGGGTCGCAGCCGCCGCTGGCCGGACCGCCTCCGCCCGAGCCGCCGCCGTAGCCGAGCCTCCGGCCGGCCGTTCCGTCAGTCGCCGCCGCCAGGGCCGCCATCGCCAGAGCCGCCGCCGCGTTCGACCGATGCGTCCGATGCGCCGGGTCGTATGGGGTGTCGATCGATCGGTTTAAAACCGATCGGTTAGCGAAGACCAAAAAACGAAAAAAAATCAAAAAAAAATCAAAAAAAAACAAAAAAAAACAAAAACAATTTTTTATGTTGCAGGCATTATATAACTGAAGGCGCTACACTTCGTCTAGCCTTGTTCCGGTTGGATCTGGCTGGTTGTCTACATCCGCAGCAGCACCCCGTCACCGTTCGTCTTCTACATCGGCGTTGAAGGTCTTCCATTGGCCGCCGTCTAGCAGCTCGAGGACGAGCTGCATGTCCGAGAGGGGTGTAGTGTCAGGGGTGTGGGCATTGGGCCCAAAGGCCCAGTCGGGTTATTATTAGGAATTAAAGATTGGTTTCTATTTGAGTTAGAGATTAGTTTCTATTTGAGTTAGAGATATGATATGAGTTTCCATATTATTAGAGATAGGGTTGGAATTAGATTCGATCTGTTAGGGGGAGCCATCTATATAAGGAGGCTACGCATGCCATTGTAATCAATCAGAGAATTATCAAAGTCTTCCTCGCCTAAACATCTAGTCTACCTCCCTCTCGTTCTACGCCGACGCCATCCGGCCATCTCCTTGGTGGTGTTTACCCCGGTTCATGACAACTTGGTATCAGAGCAGTCGATCCCTTCCCACGACTTCTGCTACCATGGTTCCTGCGATTCGTCCTCTCGCTGAGTCAATGGCCATAATAAAAGCTAGCGCTGATAAGGCGGGCAGCACCGACAAAAAGTGGGCGGACTTCCTCAACATGCATGTCGTCTTCGAGAAGCACTTGAAGGAGCGGGAGAAGGCGAAACAACAAGTGCGCGAGGCGCAACAAGAAACAAAGAGTCTGGCTCATCATCCAACATCAGATCTTCAACAACAACAACAACCACCACCGCCACATCAATCACCAGAGCTTCCTCTACCCCTCTGCAGACCGCCAGATCCCGATGAACACATCGCTGCAGCGTCTTCTCCGGTGCCTCCGTCCAGAGCCTCACCCACTGTCGTCCAGCGTCTACCGCCGCCGCCGAGACGTCGTGTGTCGCCGACGGTACTCTCCCGTTCGTTAGCAGCCGTCGGGTCTCTGCGTCAGCCGCCGCTGCCGAGACGACGTCTGTCGTCCCTGGCGTCCTTCCACTCTCCGCCATCTCCGGTCGCCGGTCGTCATCACCGCATCCGCTGCCGCCTCTGGCTGTGCCGCCGCCGCCGTGGGCTGCCTCCGACTCGAAGACGCCCGACCGCGCCGCAAGGTCCCCTGGCACCCGAAGCCGCGCCGCTGTCTCCGCGTCGCCGCCGCCGCTCGCTGGTGCCGACCGGGCCATTCGAAGCCGCCGTCGGCTGATACGCTTCCGCCGTCGCCCGGAGGGTCTCCACCCGCGTCGCCGCCTTCGCCCGGGTCCTCGCCACCCGTGCAGCCGCCGCCGGCCGGTCCACCTTCGCCTGATCCGTCACCGCCTGCGCCGCCGCAGATCCGATCGTCGCCGGATTCGCCGCCGCTGGCCGGGCCGCCCCCGCCTCCGCCTGGGCCGTCTCCGTCTGGGTCGCAGCCGCCGCTGGCCAGACCGCCTCCGCCCGAGCCGCTGCCGTAGCCGAGCCTCCGGCCGGCCGTTCCGTCAGTTGCCGCCGCCAGGGCCGCCATCGCCAGAGCCGCCGCCGCGTTCGACCGATGCGTCCGATGCGCCGGGTCGTATGGGGTGTCGATCGATCGGTTTAAAACCGATCGGTTAGCGAAGACCAAAAAACGAAAAAAAATCAAAAAAAATCAAAAAAAAACAAAAACAATTTTTTATGTTGCAGGCATTATATAACTGAAGGCGCTACACTTCGTCTAGCCTTGTTCCGGTTGGATCTGGCTGGTTGTCTACATCCGCAGCAGCACCCCGTCACCGTTCGTCTTCTACATCGGCGTTGAAGGTCTTCCATTGGCCGCCGTCTAGCAGCTCGAGGACGAGCTGCATGTCCGAGAGGGGTGTAGTGTCAGGGGTGTGGGCCTTGGGCCCAAGGCCCAGTCGGGTTATTATTAGGAATTAAAGATTGGTTTCTATTTGAGTTAGAGATTAGTTTCTATTTGAGTTAGAGATATGATATGAGTTTCCATATTATTAGAGATAGGGTTGGAATTAGATTCGATCTGTTAGGGGGAGCCATCTATATAAGGAGGCTACGCATGCCATTGTAATCAATCAGAGAATTATCAAAGTCTTCCTCGCCTAAACATCTAGTCTACCTTCCTCTCGTTCTACGCCGACGCCATCCGGCCATCTCCTTGGTGGTGTTTACCCCGGTTCATGACAACTTGGTATCAGAGCAGTCGATCCCTTCCCACGACTTCTGCTACCATGGTTCCTGCGATTCGTCCTCTCGCTGAGTCAATGGCCATAATAAAAGCTAGCGCTGATAAGGCGGGCAGCACCGACAAAAAGTGGGCGGACTTCCTCAACATGCATGTCGTCTTCGAGAAGCACTTGAAGGAGCGGGAGAAGGCGAAACAACAAGTGCGCGAGGCGCAACAAGAAACAAAGAGTCTGGCTCATCATCCAACATCAGATCTTCAACAACAACAACAACCACCACCGCCACATCAATCACCAGAGCTTCCTCTACCCCTCTGCAGACCGCCAGATCCCGATGAACACATCGCTGCAGCGTCTTCTCCGGTGCCTCCGTCCAGAGCCTCACCCACCGTCGTCCAGCGTCTACCGCCGCCGCCGAGACGTCGTCTGTCGCCGACGGTACTCTCCCGTTCGTTAGCAGCCGTCGGGTCTCTGCGTCAGCCGCCGCTGCCGAGACGACGTCTGTCGTCCCTGGCGTCCTTCCACTCTCCGCCATCTCCGGTCGCCGGTCGTCATCACCGCATCCGCTGCCGCCTCTGGCTGTGCCGCCGCCGCCGTGGGCTGCCTCCGACTCGAAGACGCCCGACCGCGCCGCAAGGTCCCCTGGCACCCGAAGCCGCGCCGCTGTCTCCGCGTCGCCGCCGCCGCTCGCTGGTGCCGACCGGGCCATTCGAAGCCGCCGCCGGCTGATACGCTTCCGCCGTCGCCCGGAGGGTCTCCACCCGCGCCGCCGCCTTCGCCCGGGTCCTCGCCACCCGTGCAGCCGCCGCCGGCCGGTCCACCTTCGCCTGATCCGTCGCCGCCTGCGCCGCCGCAGATCCGATCGTCGCCGGATTCGCCGCCGCTGGCCGGGCCGCCCCCGCCTCCGCCTGGGCCGTCTCCGTCTGGGTCGCAGCCGCCGCTGGCCGGACCGCCTCCGCCCGAGCCGCCGCCGTAGCCGAGCCTCCGGCCGGCCGTTCCGTCAGTCGCCGCCGCCAGGGCCGCCATCGCCAGAGCCGCCGCCGCGTTCGACCGATGCGTCCGATGCGCCGGGTCGTATGGGGTGTCGATCGATCGGTTTAAAACCGATCGGTTAGCGAAGACCAAAAAACGAAAAAAAATCAAAAAAAATCAAAAAAAATCAAAAAAAAACAAAAACAATTTTTTATGTTGCAGGCATTATATAACTGAAGGCGCTACACTTCGTCTAGCCTTGTTCCGGTTGGATCTGGCTGGTTGTCTACATCCGCAGCAGCACCCCGTCACCGTTCGTCTTCTACATCGGCGTTGAAGGTCTTCCATTGGCCGCCGTCTAGCAGCTCGAGGACGAGCTGCATGTCCGAGAGGGGTGTAGTGTCAGGGGTGTGGGCCTTGGGCCCAAGGCCCAGTCGGGTTATTATTAGGAATTAAAGATTGGTTTCTATTTGAGTTAGAGATTAGTTTCTATTTGAGTTAGAGATATGATATGAGTTTCCATATTATTAGAGATAGGGTTGGAATTAGATTCGATCTGTTAGGGGGAGCCATCTATATAAGGAGGCTACGCATGCCATTGTAATCAATCAGAGAATTATCAAAGTCTTCCTCGCCTAAACATCTAGTCTACCTCCCTCTCGTTCTACGCCGACGCCATCCGGCCATCTCCTTGGTGGTGTTTACCCCGGTTCATGACAACAAGAGCTCTGAAACCGCGGCCAAGTAGGGATTCCTTCGGTGCGCTCCAGTTTGTAGTACCACTGTTGTGCAATACCCGTCATATGATAAGTTGCAAGCCAAACTTTCTCCTCCAGAGTACGGTGACCCCGGAAAAACTGATCGCACCGAGCTAGCCACTCCAATGGATCGGAGTTTCCATCGAACAGAGGAAAGTCAACTTTGTAAAACCGACCCGGATTTGGAGTTGCGGGTTGCGCACCAGAAGGCTGGCGTGCAGCAGAGTTTGCCGAATTGGTGTCCGGAGTTGGTGACGTTGCTCGACCTTCAAGAGCAAGAACCGCAGCTTCAAGATTTGCATGCGCAGCCGCCTGCTCCTCTTGCCGCTTCAGTATTGTGCCCAGGATCTCCTTCAGTTCGCGGAAATCTGCGTTGATTGTGTCCGAAGCCATGGAATCTGATACCAAACTGTTGTGTATCTTATTCCTCGACCTTAGATTGTAGGGATGGATAGCTTGGTTAGTATCCGCCTCCTTCCAGCGAGAGTCTTCTTGCTCCGCCGTGGCTGATACCTCCCAGCGAGAGTTAGGGTTTTGGGAAAAGAAGAGATTCTTTATTACTCCTTAGCCTCCCGTCCAAGCGCAGGGGCTATATTTATAAGTTACACTCTTTTCCTTTCCTAAACCGACTCCTAGACCAACTTATCTCTAAAGCAATCTATAACAGATTTTTCCCAAAACTGTCCCGTAAGGGAACAGGATTCTAACTCGGCCGGACTTCTAATTCTGATCGGGTTTGGTTGGTCCCTTGTTTCTTCTGTTGTAGTGTTTTCCCCAATAAGCATCCATAACAGGATGGAAGAAAATAGCAACAGAAAGATGGGAAACAGCAAGAAGGCAGAGAGGGAGGTGACATACAGGGAGAGGGAGACAGAGAATATAAGTTCTGGTTATTCATTGCTTAATGTTTGATCATGCTGCCGATGCCCTTAAGTAGAGTTGTCCCCAACAAACTCAACTAACTAACCAACTAATGATATGATCTGATAAGATAAAGTTAGCTTAAAGGAATAGCAATCTGCTGAAACCAAGGAACTAACAAATGATACGAAATGATCTAATGCACCTAATACCGCTGCGCCTAATGCTGTTGTTGCTGGTTCGAGGCTTATCCTTGGACCATACGGCTGGCTGGCCGGTCATAACAAGTCATCTTGTTACCAAAAGTTCATCATTTATACAGAAGTCCATAAATATAATTATGTGGCTCTGTGCTATGCTATGATGCTCAGAAATCTATTAACATCCATGGCAGGCTACAATGTAATCATGGTAAATGTTTCTCTTATTGGAAAGTGACAATTATAAGCAACCTAAATGCACAGCATCATTTCCCCTTACAGATGTAATTTGAAAACCTACTGTTTAAAATTCTATGACGGCCATAAAATAAGCATCCAAAATGAAATGTTCGCAAATATTTCTGAAAGCAAGTTTCTCCCAAGAGCTGTTAAAGAAGCACGTACAAATGTATTTTTCGATATGAGCTCCTAACTTTTCCCAAATCATCGATTAATACATGAGTATTGTACTGGTGCGAATCATCAGGCCCCTTTTCTTGAAACCCTCCAAGGGATAACCACATGCTTGATTCACTGCAGAATGAAGGTATGATAAGTCAAGGACTCAAGGTGCTAATTCACTAATAAAAAAATCCTTAAAATCACAAGGGATATTTGTGTCGAGACATAGTTAAAGGAAAATGAAGGGGCATTAAATACATTTGCATTATTATCTATAAGCTAAAAGATATTTGTAAGCTCACAGATCACAGAAGGACAAAAGTGCAAATCACATACCGAACTTACAGTTAGAAGATTCATTTGTAAGGTAGAGAATTCAAGTTACACAATGCAAAACACTAAATGCCTAAATATAAGACTTGATAGCATATAAATGCTAGTAGTTGAATTAGATTGGGGAATCAAACGATACAGTCAATACAAATGAAAAGGCGCTGCTGTGAAATGGCAAAAAGAAATTCAGCAAATGCGTTCTTACTGACTTTGCAAGTGAGCAATATCTCTGCATTATCGGGCCATCTAATGGTTCAGCTATCTTAACAGACTCGCCATCCTTGGATCCGATGAACGAGAAAACCTCAGGGAAGCAAAGAAACTTGACTCCAGCCGCAGCTGCTTCCTAAAAAAGATGATCCCACGTTAGTCTACTCAGCATTATCTAACAATAAAGTAGGCAAAAATACAAGGAACAACATAGAAGTATCTAAAAAAGTAGTATAAAACCAATGAAGATCGATGTATTTGAATGATATAGTAAGGCTTTCAAGATACTAAGATGGGTATAACCACATAGCATACAGTTCAGTTTTGAAAATTTTACTTAATTCTGCTTAATTCATCAATCCGCACATCCCACACGAGCATATCAAACGCAGCATTTCTTCCTTTTTCTAGTTTTCTTTGAGACAAATATTTCTCCAATTCCATAATCATAACACATTGCTGGGTCACTACAACATATTTGCATCATTAAACCTATTCCTAATCGGTGGGTTAATTATAAATCTCGCAGCAATTAGAAATAACAAGAAGCCACTTCCAACTCGCAGCAGTTGACCACACCCGCGCTTGCCACGACACGGCGATCCATCCGACCTGCAGGTCAGGGTGGAAGCTCGCGGTCTAGGATTAGGGTTAGGGGGGAGGGGCAGGGGCAGGGGCAGGGGAGCGCTTGCCTTGGTGAGGCGGGAGCAGGTGGCGTAGTTGGCCTCGAGGTCGCCCACGGAGGTCATCTGCACCACGCCCACCCTCGCCGGCGACGCCGAAGAGACGGAGGAGGAAGCCATGGCGCGGCGGAGGAGCGGGGCGACGCGGGACCTCGCGGCGGCGGCGATCGGGAGCGAGGCTGCGAAGGAGGCCAAGGCCATGCGAGGTGGGGACTGGGGGGAAGAAGACAGGGACTCCTCTTGGTACACTCGTGCGGGTGCGCGTAGCGGTGCCCGTCTGGCGTATTACACGTGTCAGAATTTTGACCGTTAGATC
Organism: Dendrocalamus latiflorus; assembly: GCA_017311315.1. Lineage (NCBI taxonomy): Eukaryota > Viridiplantae > Streptophyta > Magnoliopsida > Poales > Poaceae > Dendrocalamus > Dendrocalamus latiflorus. The sequence continues at coordinate 7,674,441 of CM029650.1, forward strand.
GGGACAGCCGATGCAATTCCTCGCCGTTGGATTTCATAACCCGCTTGCCGCTTACCACCGAGCCTATGGAACATCTGCTTGTTCTCAGCCGTCCAATATAGTTATTCCAATTGTTCTTATGATCTTGACATCTCCGATGCCTCTGAGTGATGCGTAAAGACGGTGCTGAGCGAAATAGGCAGAGAATTAATTTCGTTCGAACAGTTACAATGTCGAAACTTTTCTCTGTATTACAACGCCAAACATTTTCGTTGTCCCGCATGCCCACCGAGTTTATTCAGTCGAGTTCCTACTTTCCCAGCCGAGCTTCACCACCTCAGCTCTGCTACAAGCGACAGCTGCGCACTAGAGAACTCCACAAGGAGCCCCTTGACGTCACCAGATCACGGCAGAATGCTGATGGAGCTCATCATCGCTCCCGGCGATGGCAAGAATGAGGAAGCGAAGGTTGGGATAGAGGTACTCACCACATCCTCTTTTTTCTTTTATTTCCATGAATCATGTCATTTTCTCCAAGGAAAACGAAATACAGATCGATCGTTCTGTGTCTTCTAAATTAGTTGATTACCTATTCATAAAACTCTGAGCATTTAGCTAATTGATTTGGGACTTGATTTATTTTGTAGGAATCAGTGGGGCCGGAAGCAGCTGCCCCTCCTCAGACTGAATCCAACAATACAACTATTGTCCTGGATGAGCCAGCAAACGCTCTACTGGTGGCTGAGGTCCACCGCCATGTGCAATAGCTATGGCTACCACTGCTAGCCTTGCTCACAACCCGTAGCGATTTAGATGGTGCCGGCAAGTTCATGGCTCGTTGCCTATCCAGGTACCTTCTTAATTTGGTTAGGTTTTAACTCATCTGCATTTAAGCAACACAATAAATAATGTAATTCCTCCTTTTTCTCTATGACTGAAAAAATAAAGTAAGTCATATATGCAGTATTAGGCATCAATTGCACCTATTTTGTCCCTGCAAATTAATAACTAGCTAAGGCTCTTCCTTATATGTCATGAATACCTTCTCTTTCTCACAAGAAATGATGTCTTATGGTTATACCATGTATGTTCTATATACATTGGGGGCGGATCTAATTAACAAATTTTTGAGGAATATGCAAAAGAATTGCACGTCATTTCATTAAGAGAAGCAAAATGTACATTCACTATGAAGCCTAGTGTTTTGAGAACGGAGAAAAAGAAAGTAGGAAGAACTTGAGAAGAAGAGAGAATTTAGGGCTACGAAAAGAAAATTATACATGTCATGAGAGGGTCAGATGTACATCCACCCCCGCCCAACGCCAACAAATTATCTCTTGCTTTAGTTTGTTCAGGAGAGCTTCAATAGTCGTCTTTCTTTTATCGAAGAGTCGGCCATTGCGTTTACGCCAAATCGTCCAAAGAAAGAGGATGACAATTGAGTCAAAAAATTTCCTTTGAACCTTGGGCACCTGTTTGCACAATGAGGTCCACCAGTCTAGCAATCGGGTCTGTCCTACTGGATGTGGGTGAGGTTTGCCAAGGAGACATGAGAACTGTGTCCAGACTTGGCAAACCCAAGGGCAAAAGACAAGGATATGATCAATTAGTTCTGGGTTTAGTTCACAAAGTGGGCAAAGAGTGTGACAACACACCACATCTGGCTAGGTGATATGCAGTCCAACAATGATCTTGAATAGCCAACCAAGCAAAGAACTTGCATTTTAGTAGAGCCTTGCATTTCTAAATTAGCTTGTGAGCTACAAAGCAAATCCCACTGAGGAAAAGAGCATTGTAAGCAGACTTAGTGGAGTACCCTTTGGAAGGATTTAATTTCCAAATAATCTAATCTTCTGTGTGGGGTTGGGTAGGAACTGAGGTGACCTTGTGCCAAAGAGTTAGGAATTTAGTGATCACCTGAACTATCATGGCTCCCTAAATTCCTTGGATCCAAGAATTTAGTAGGCAACCTTGTGCAACCGTGGTGATTCTCTTGGTATTTCTATGGACCAGTTTACATATGGACAGCACTATGTCCTTTGCCTATTGCCCTCCCCCCAAATCCAATTATTGAGCCAGAATAGAGTTCGGTTGTCATCTCTGATTTGAACCTCTATCATGGCCTTGAACATTGCATTGATGGTCGGCTCATGAGAAACTTGTAGGTTTGCACATGCGCACGATTGGTCTGTTTTTTGCCCACATAACCAATGTAGATGTAATGCATAGCCCATTATCTTGAGGTCAAGAATTCCTAGCCCACCAAGTGTTAAAGGCAGTGTCCTCCTTTGACGACTTACGATCCCTTTGTAAGATCAATGAGGCTGGCTAGAGGGGGTAAATAGGCAGTTTAAAAATCTTTTCTATCAAATATTTGGCTAAACCAAGTATATAATGTGAAATCTTAACTCAATTTGGTTTTACACAAATAAAGCCTAAATGTACTAGGTTCACCTAAGTGCACCAACAACCTAAGTCTATGTCAAAGTTTGCAATCTTAGGATGACAAGTAATCAATTTAATTCTATGAATGTAAATTGCTTAAAAGTAAATTTAGCACAAGAGAACAAATCACAATTGACATGGTTCCATTTACCGTGGTGTTTGGAAACTTGATGGTCTCCCTAGTCTATGTTAAGGTAAGCCCAAATAAATTGGACTGACTCCACGAATTAAGCTAAATACCTTAACCCACTAATGGTAGCTCTTTCCCGCTTCGAGTAGGTGAGCTCCAACCTTCACAATTTACCGGGTCTTCCACAACCTTCTTTCATAGGATCACCGCGCACGACGCCTCCAACACCATCTAGGAGTTGGCAATCTCTAAGAGTAATAAGTCAAGCCCCTGCTTCTCACCACATGCAATGAATGCACAAACTCAAGTGGATACTAAATCCACCTCTAGATGCAACACATGCAATCTAGAGCCCCTCTCCTTACTCACAAGGTGCAACACATGCACAATTGAGAAGAGAAGCTCACACTAGCTAAAGTGAGTATCAAAAGATTATCTCCCAACCAGCCAAGGGGGTATATATAGCCCACACCACAAAAACTAGCCGTTGGAAGCAAAACCCCTAAAAATTAGGAATTCTGGAGTACCACCGTTATAAGTCCGGTACTATCGCTCCCATTGCAACGGTTAGAAAACTAGCCATTATTCAGCAAAATTGGTAGTTTTGCCACACAAAGTCCGGTACTACCATTCTACGGTAGTACCACTCCATACATGTGAAACTACCGTTCTCATCAGGGAGAAGACTCCCACAAAGATGTCTCTTTAGAAAAATATACCGCTACACAAGCGGTCGTTCCACAATTCGGTAGTACTGCTCACACAAAGCCGGTAGTACCGCTCGTCGGTTAGACTGCTCAGACAGAGCCGGAACTACCGATCGTCGACCCCATTGGTCCTTGACCATGTTGTTTGGTACAACCACATAGGTTACTGACCACGCCGATCTTCGACCACGTTGGTTTCAATCACCCAAGTTTCGACCACGTCGACTATGTCGATCTTTGATCACGTTAATCTTCGATCACATAGATCTCCGACCACAACATCGATCTTCGACCGTGCTATTTTGATCATGTCAGTTCGACCACACTAGTTCGACCATGTTAATCTTCGACCACACAGGTTATCGACCACGTCGATTAGATCACACTAGTTCGACCACGCTGGTTCGACCACAAAGGTCTTCAACCATGTTGGTTCGACTACTCTGGCCTTCGACTACATAGTTCTTCGACCACCTTGGTTTGATCACACTGGTCTCCGACCACGTTGGTTAGGCCACTCTGGTCTTCAACGACATAGGTCTTCGACCACACTGGTCTCCGATCACATTGGTTCAACCACTCTGGCCTTTCGACTACCAACGAACGCGATAGTCTATGATCACAACACTAGTAGTTTCGCCCAGCGGTAGTACCGCTTGACACACTGCGGTAGTTTTGATTTTCCTGAGAAGTGCATATACTTCAACAGATTTTGCAAAACACATTTGCAAATTATAGTATCGTGCGCACAAAGATTATATATGAGCTTCAACTATTTGCAAAACACATTTGCAAACATAAGCCTCATACCACAAGGAGTAGGAAACATGAACTTCAAATACTTGTAAAACATATTTACAATGTATAATCCCATGTTACAAGGATTCAACACATAAGCCACAACTATTTGTAAAATACATTCATAAATATAGGCATCATACTATAGAGAGCTAGAGCAAATGAGGTCGAGCTATCAACACATGATGAGACTCTAGCTGCTAGACAAGACCACTCTTAATAATATGACAATCTATACTAGAAATTTGGTCTTCCAACCAAACAACAAGACCAGTAAAAGACCAGGAACACATCCTTAACCCTATCTAGTCATACCTTTGCTTTGAGTCATTGTCTTGATATGCATCAACCCATGATGCATCCTTCACTTAAACTCCATCAGTCATTGTCTTCACTTGACTTAATAATCAACTCATGATCATCTACTTTTGGAAATGCATCAACTTATTGTTTGATGAGTTTTTGTACAAATGTTTTTAATTTAAAGCAAGTACCGAGGTGTATGTTGGGAAAGAAGCTTCCATACGTGCACATGCTAATTCAAATTACTTAAGTCCGGGTCATGAAACGACAAGCGAGCTGGTCCCCAAGTTGTCGGTGCACGATCGACACATTGCGCCTCATATGGCTGCGAGTCCAGGGCCGACCACCAACCAGGAAACATATGTACCAAGATCATCCCAGTTCATGGGTCATTGACCACGTTGTGTCAACCGTGTTGTTGTGACGATCGTGTTGATACGACCACATTTTTGCGACCACGTGTGTCGAGCACGTTCTCCGATCTACGACCACATTTTGTCGACTAGCCACTATGACTACGTTGTGTCGATCAGGCCAATACTATCACATTTTGTGACCACGCCTTTGATCACATGGGGTGTCAAGCACAGTCTTCGATCACGTTGTATTGACTGCACTATATCGACTGGCTGTTACAACCATGTCATATTGACTACACCGTGTTGACTGGTTATTATGACCATGTTGTGTCAACCATTGCTCTGACCACAACACCTCCCTATTGATCTTTCGATCACGGTGCTATAAGCTCATGAGTACCATGACGCCACACCTCAGACGACCATGTTTCGATTAGTTGCGATACCATGCCTCACACGACCTCATGATTCGACCAATTGTAGGGTGTATGGCTGAGTTATGGCAACCTATGCACTGGGATGGAAGGCAAAGATTGATTCTGGGTGTATCGTCATCACGATGGAAAGATCATTGCACCATGTCCTCATCCGATGGAAATAATTCTTAACAAATCTCTTGATATGGAAAGCAGAGTTTTGGAAGGTAACTAATACGTAGTTGATCAGAAATCTTATCTCAATTTAAATGACATAATCGGCACCACATGGGAGCCGCGCACAAGGCCTACAGCCCTTGCCCGTGCCTATAGAAGGGGAAGCACATTCGCTCATCAGGACGAAGGATGGAGGATGCACGAAGGGGCAGATGGAGCTAAACAGAGGAGGTGAATAGAGGGTGGCAGTAGCGGGACAGTTGCCATCACCTACGGTTGTTGCTGGTGATGCCATCGAGGAAGTGCTTTGGAGCTCATCGTTGGGTAGTCTATTGCCACAACGACGGGCTGGCAAGATCGTCGTCATTGCATCAGGTTGACGTCCTCCCCACGTGGCACACATCTCGGCCATCCCATGCGGCCGCAATGATCCACCATGTACCAAGTTGTCCCGCTCGTACCGCTGATCTAATGTTAGCAGGATGAGGCAGATGGCACTCCTCGTAAGTCCCTCTCGTTGCCCAAGACAAGTGATTTCCAAGTGTGATTTCTCCCTGTACTGGACTTGTCCCAATCACCGGTTGAGCTTGGTTGCCTACAACCATCTTCGATATTCAAGACTTCTTCGACCGCCTTCGGGGCACAAGCGCTTTTGACAACCTTCGGGGCACAGACATTTTCGATCGCTTTCAACACCTGGGGCCACCGACCGCCCACAGTACTCAAGCATCATTAGTACTTAGACATCCTCGACCATTCGCTACACTTAGGCACCATCAACGGCCCACACCACCTGGTCACCATCGGCTGCCTATGTAATCAGGCATTGTCGTCCTCCTCAGGCGCTGTCAACCGCTCACCGTACTTGGTCGCTTACGATCGCTGGTGATACTCGGTCATTTACGACCGGATGATGTACCGAGATGCCTCCCAATCAGTTGTCGAAGTTAAACACCTTCGACCGCTTGTCGAAGATGAAGACCTCCCACCTGTCATCGAAGTTGAGCGCCCCCAATCGATTGTCAAAGTTGAACACCTCTGATCGCCTTCAATACTCGGTCGTTTATGACCGCTTGCCATACTCGAGCATCATCGATCATCTTTCTCTGAGCTATTGTTGAGGACAGAGACCCCTGACCGATTATCGAAGTTGAACACCTTTGACCGCTACTCAAACTGAGACAACTCTAGTCACTTCACGAAGTCGGACATCTCCGACCGCTGCTCAAACACGAGTGCCTCTGACTGCTTGTCAAAGATGGGCATCTCTAACCACTGCTCAAACACGAGCGTCTCTGATGACTTCTTGAACTTGGATGCCTCTGATTGCTTGTCGTACACTAGCACCTTCGACCACTTGTCAAAGACAGGCACCTTTGACCACCTTCAATACTTAGTCACTTACGACCGCTTACCGTACTCAAGTGTCGTCGATCGTCTTTCATACTCGAACATTCACGGCAGCCTTTGGCACTCTTACGCCTCTGACTGCTTGTCATAATTGGACATCCCCGAATGACTTCAATACTCGGTCATCTATGACCGCTCATTGTGCTCGAGTGTCTCCGAACACCTTGGACACTTAGACTTCCTTAACTGATTCTCAGGCTCAAGTGCCTTTGACTGCATACCGCACGTGAGTGCCTTCGACAGCTTATCAAACATGTACACTTACGTCCACCTTCAACACTCGGCCGCCTACAACCGCGTGTCGTGCTCGGGCGTCGTCAAGAGTCCTTCATCCTTGGACACGCATGACCATCTTCGACACTTGTATGCCTCTGATCGCTCATCGTAGTCAGGCCTCGTCGACTGCATTTGACACTCAGATGTTCCTAACTGCTCATCGCACTTGAGCATCATCAATCGTCTTTGGTATTTGGTACTCTAGCTACTGGTTACAAGCAAGGTCGATGACTACCTCCAACCACTATTATGACTAATGGTCGATGGCTTCTGACTGTCGGCTATGGGTTATGGTCGATGGCTCCCAACCTACGACCACGAGCAATGGTCGATAGCTACAGTAATTTTATGAGTACCCCTTTCGACCACAGGGTTGTAGTATGTTTATGAGTACTCCCCTATGACTAGGCTCTATAAGTGCCCCGTTCGACTTAGTGTGCTACAGTACTTCTACGAGTACGCCCTATGACCATAGCGATACTGTGATGTTCAACCATGATGCTGCAGGTACTTTTACGGCCACGGTAATATAGTGATGGTCGACCTGTCTTATAACCATGATCGATAGCTCCAGTACTCCAACGAGTACTCCTCTCGACTAGTGTGCTACAGTACTTTTATGAGTACTCCTTACGACCACGATCGATGGTCGATAGCTCCAATACTCCAACGAGTACCCCCATCGACCATAGTGCTACGCGGTCTTCGACCAGTGTGCTACAATACATTCTTGATCGGTGTGCTTCTGGACTCCCCAGACATAATCTTTAGCCAGTGTGCTACCATACTTTTACGAGAATGACTTTTAGCATGGGTGCTATGGTGATTACGCCTGTGTGGTACAATACTCCTTTGAGTATGACTACGAGCATGGTGCAACCGACTCTCTTTAGCTGGGGTGCTACACTGTTTCTACGACTTCAAGTTCGACCAGGAACCATATCCGATGGGTTTCGACCACGGTGCTAGAGCACTCTATGAGTGCTTCGTTCGGCTATGATACTACAATACTCCAACAGGTACCTGTTCGGCCACGACGTTACAATACTCCAATGAGTATGTTGTTTGACCATTCTACTATAGTATTTCTATGACTTCGACTTCGACCGTGGTGGGTTTCAACCATTGTGGCTTTCGACCACAGACATCTTCCGATAGATTTTGACCAGTATGAGTTTTGACCACGGACATCTTCCGATGGGCTTCGACCATGGTGGCTTTCGACGATGGACATCTATCGATGGGTTCAACCACGATGGCTTTTGACCATGGACAGCTTTCGATGGGTTTCGACTATGATGAGTTTCGACCACAGACATCTACCGATGGGTTTGACCATGATGGCTTTCGACCACGGACATATTCCGATGGGTTTCGACCACGATTGGTTTGGACCATGGACATCTTCCGATGAGTTTCGACCACAATGGGTTTCGACCACGTAATCTTTCGATGGGCTTCAACCATGGACATCTGCCGATGGGTTCGACCACGATGGTTTTTCAACCACAGACATCTTCCGATGGGCTTCGACCATGGTGGCTTTCGACCATGGACATCTGCCGATGGGTTTTGACCGTGGGCATCTTCCGATGGGCTTCGACCATGGACATCTACCGATGGGTTCGACCATGATGGTTTTTCGCTTCCGATGGGCTTCGACCATGGACATCTGCCGATGGGTTCGACCACGATGGTTTTTCGACCACGGACATCTTTCGATAGGTTTTTACCACTATGGCTTTCGACCACAGACATCTGCTGATGGGTTCGACCATAGTGACTTTCGACTACGGACATCTTTCAATGGGTTTCAACCACTTTGGCTTTCGTCCACGAACATCTTCTGATGGGTTTCGACCACGATGGCTTTCGACCACGGATGCCTGCTAATGGTTTTTGACCACGACTGCTTTGACCAACAACTACATTCCAATTGCTGATGGCTTGCGGCTTTCGACTGCCAACTACGTTCGATCGTTGAGGGTTTTCAGCTTTCGACCTTTGACTACTTCTGATTACCAATGGCTTCCAATTTTCGACCACCGACTATGTTCAATTGCTGAGGGTTTCTGGCTTTTGACTATCGACTATGATGGATCCCAACCTTTGACTACTGACTAATCCAATAGCTGCTGATGGTTCCTGGCTTTCAACTATCAGCCACTCCCGAGTACCGATGGCTTTCTGGCTTTCGAGGGGTCTTCTCCAGCGATCACTTTCGACCGCATTGGTACTAGACTGGGGCGTCCTGCTCTGTTAAAACCCTACCGTCTGAATTAAGTACATCTACTACACTGATTCTACTGCTATTATCATCAGAATAGTCATGCTTGACGTGAATCATGCACACTTTTAACCACCTTTAATTTTATGTGCCATTTGATACCGACAAGATCGAGTGGCATAGGCGAGTGTGCCCAATGCAAGGGCTACGTTATCAACGCCCCCATAGACTGACGAAGCTATGGATAATGTCAACGCCCACATTTATATCAATCATTCATCACATGCATGGAGAACATGAAGTAAAGACTGAAGATGACGACCAATGCGCAGCTTAATCGGATGTATTCTGTGGGTTTACCCCGTGGATGTAATTAACTAGGAGCCTCCTGAGGTCCTGGAACCCAAGACACCACATCGTCTATGTTAGATTTGCTACACAAAGCTGGCTACGGAGCACATATATATATAAAGGAAACTTGCAGTTTTATTCTTCTTAAATGAATGAATAAATACATGTTTTCTCTACTTTTATTGTGTTTATCTATTTTTGTGTACTTTAGTTCACTAGCACGTCCGCACCTTGTACCCCAGGGCAAGAAATCCGCAAGCGATTTCTCGTGTCAAACACTTATGATGCATCTTCTTCTTGATGGCATTTAACTCATGAAGCCATCTTCCATATCGTATCTTGACATGATGGTCTTCAACACATGAAATCATTCTAAATCATCCTCATTTGTAGAACCTAACATATTCATTCAACTCATGAAAAATGTTAATCCACAAATCAATTGCCATCAAATACCAAAACTTCACCATTAACTCATAGTAGAGGGACTAGATTCTACAATCTTACTTTCGGTAATTCAAGACAATTTCAATAAATAATGAGATAGAAAATGATTTTCGAGTATACAACATGTACACAATAATTGTATACTCTAGAATAAACTTCCTAAGCAATTGACTCATTTGAATGTGGGTGTTTATCTTTAAGACTAAGTGCTAGCAAAACTTACATATCCGATTATCATTAACCATCCAACTATTGACACATAATGGATGAACTAGATGACAACCCGATTATGAGTATATATGAACTATATAAGCTATATATATACTCAAGGATATGTTTCAAAGTAAAGATTCTTAATATTTGGAAGAAGGAATATGGATTAATACTAATAAAACCACAAAATAAATAGTGAACTCCCCCTAAATATGTGCATACAAGAATATATAATAAAGACATATGCATATATTCAAGTTTGACTATTTATGGAGTACAATCTATATTTTAGATATAAGGAATGCACTAAGTTATAATAATGTGATGTCGAATGCATATCTCTATGATTTTTTACCTTTTCATCCAAATAAGACTAAGAGATATTATAATCAACAAACACATTAGTTTCACAATGGCATTTATCATTTATCACATCTAAGTAAGACTAAGCAATATCATAACTTATAAACAAATCAGTCTCACAATTGCATTTATCATTATCACCAAAACCAACTTAACGGAGTTTAAACTTACAATCTCCTCTTTTTTGATGATTAATGACAAATCCATTAACTATAATAGTATTTGGATGAAAAATGAATATATGATAGAAAATTAAACTAAGGTGAAATCACTATGTGACAAGTCTGAATAGTTTAATTTTCTTTTTGACAAATTATTCTTCTCTTATACACTATTCTCCCCCTTTTGGCACTTTTCAAATTTAACTCCCCATTTGGCATTATTTAAATTTAAATTTAATTTTAACAAGACTATTATACATAATTCTCTCTCTTTTGGCATTGATCACCAAAAAAGCAAGGAAGAGGGTTAAGCCAAAATGGAGTATTTAACACAATGAGCTTGATAATTAATCTATCTTAAATTTGATCATAAAGAGTATGAAAATAGATATATAATTTAGAGAAGATACTTGAAACACATTCAAATAGTTGTACTTTTGTGACCTCCTTGAAGGCTTTGACATTTCAATTGAAGTTATAGATTTTCAGACTTCGACATGTTGACGGAGTTTCAAAAGCTAGCTAAAAACTAACCTATAAATGTCCAATAAATCTGAGAAAATTTATTAATATAGATCAACAATAGATGATCAAAAGCCATAATTGTAACTTCCTCAGATTATGAGCCCACTTAAAGACAAAAAAAATCACAAATCTATTTAAAACCATGCAAAACTCTAAATTTTCAGCATTTGAGCAAAGAGAGAAAAGGTCATAACCTTTTTCAAATCAAAATGAAACACATTCATTCATAAGATCCATAAAATATTTTTCGGCAAATAGGTAAAATAGTTTTTCCAATATTTATAGTTTACCCTATTGTTTAACTAAGCCCAAAATACTATATATGTTTTTCACAAAGGAAAAACTCCCCCTTACACAAGTTACTCTTGCATTTTTTTCCTCCTTTGATACACAAAGGATTCTCCTCTTTCTTGTTTTTCTTCTCTTTTCACATCTCTTTCATTTTATTTAAACTTTCCCTCCTTATGTCATCTAACACCAAGAATTAATGATCTCTTTATTTCTCCAAAACAGGTGTTTTTAACCTTTTGTGGTATCTTTCGTCCTTTCCATAAAAGTATTCATCACTTTGATATTTATACTACTTGTAATGATATTATATACCACTTGTGAAAAAACACCATTTGTAAAAATAAATGATACCAAGTATAATTAATTTCAATTGTAAAAACTTGATACCACTTATGCGCTTGAATGATATCAAATATAATTAAATCCATTTGTAAAGATTTGATGCCACTTGAGAGCATACATGATACCAAGTGTGATTGATTCTATTTATAAATCTTGATACCACTGGTATGATCGACTTGTATCCCACAAGGTCAATTTGGGCACTTGATCTTCTCTGGAAGAAATGAAATCCACTTGTGAATACCAATTTAAATTCTTTTTGAATAAACAAGGTATCACTTGTAGATCACTTATAAACCACTTGAAATAACCTAGAGAGATCTCCAATTATTTTTACTTAATGTTATTCGAAGGGGATACCACTTGTAGGAAGATACCACTTGAAATACCACTTGTAAGAAGAGGATGATATTATATAGGAGAGATATCCCTTGAAAGAGTGGATACTATAAAAGAGAGATATTATATGAGAGAGCTTGGTTAAGAAAAGGTTTTGCTCTGCAAGATAAGAAAAGGATGATATCACTTGTAACGACAGAGATAAAACTCATGCCAAGGTCAAGATGATCAAAAGTCTACTACTCTTAGAGAGAATGCCATGTTATGATAAAAGCATCACAATATGATCAAAATGGCATATGGAGTCAAAAGATACTTAAGGGTAACTAGCAAGGATAATAAGGATCAACTTGACTTTGAGAAGCAAAAAGAGTGGCTGGGGAAAAAGGAAACTAATAAATTGTGAATCAAATTAGCCATTTTCTAAAAAAATCGATCATACCGTCATTATGGAAATGGTCGGACCGCTTTGCGGTAGTACTATTATGCACACTACGGTAGTACCGCTCTGAAACCAAAGGCATGCAAAGATTTGGAATTTTGAGTAGAGGATAGATGTAATGTTGTAACTTACTCTAAAGCTTTTCACAAAGAAACATAAACCACTTGTGGAGTACTTCTAACTATATGCCAAGATTAAAAAATTATTTTAAATATAGTTTTTAACAAATTAAACTTTTATATTTCAAAAACAAACTCATTTTCAATAAAGTCTTCAAGATTGCAAAAATGAGCATTAGAGGGTATATAAGCATCCAATTTCATGTATGAGTTGTAAAAACTCTTGTGAGCCAATATAAGTCTATAACTTTGGTTCAAATGGCAAAGCTCACATAAGTGCTAAATTGTGACCACTTAGGTCAACTCACGATTTTGAATGAATTTTAAAACCAAATAACTTTTGATTGATTGGCCTTTTAGAAAACTTTTGAATACCAAGAATGTTTAAAATGGAATACTTTTTCAAAATCCTTTTAGGATTGATTTTGGCCGATTTTTGAGTTTAAAGGCAAAAGAAAATACTAGATATCTAATTTTTTGGTTAGAAACTCAATTTTAGTTAACATAAGTTTTTTCTAAAACTAAAATCTTTGGAAAACCTTTGAAATGCATTTGTATATATTTTTTAACAAGTCTTTGAAAGATATACTAATAATTTCAAAATTTTGACTTTTGGCTAAATGGCTCAATTTTGAAAATCAATACTGGCACTTAATTAATTTTGGCGCACTTAGAGATGTGATAACTCATAATGGTGGGTCTAGATTCTTCAACTGTGCATTTTCTACGGAGTGTTGATCTCGTGCATAAGCTTATTGCCAATCTTTAACTATTAAAAGTATTTTCACCATTTCACTCGTCAAATTTGTTCTTCTCCCATCTAATATTCTTCTAGAAAGACTAAAAACAGTCGAAAGAAGTCATCGAGATAGGAATAGTTAACATATCTCGTGCTAATATCAATAGCACCATATATGTTATCTTGTGCTCGTGCCACCATTGCAAAATGTTGAAGTCCTTGTGGCATGGCACCATATCGCTGTCCAGATATGGGAATAGCTCTCCAATCCTATGGAGGTTTTGTCTTGCTTCAGTGATTGATGTCGTAGAGGAACCTGTACCCCAGATCTTGCCCCCATGTATTTTTCTTCTTACTTATGGTGGGTGATAGTGGAGGTCGTTACAAGCGAATTCCTTGAAACTTTAGCTCGTACTTTTGATAAACATCAGCCAATTTAGTACAAACATTTGAAAAATAGGTAGAATAATATATCCTTGTAGCATCACTCAAAAGTTGGAGAACATTACTGTTGTGGGGGTGCCCCAACCCCCCGTGACTGGACCTTGCAACTGGCCTAATATGTAATAGGCCCGATAGTGTAGAGGAATATACTCATGTAAATATACCAATGTACCCTCATCCTTTGTAAGTACTAAAGGGTAGAATGGGGATTTCTCATTCTACCCCACTCATGTATATAAACCCCCAGGAGGGGCAGGAGGAGGGACATCCTCTCATTCTTACCAGCTCTCCCACAGATCTAGCTCTCTTCTTCTCCTTCTACTAGTCCCTTTCTTTACTGTTTGGCCCGTAGTCACAACAATTACCGAATCCTCTAAGTTAGCTATGGGATTTAACATAAATGCAAAAGCATATAAATATGATAGTGGCGGAACCAGGCCTTGGGCTACCTAGGCTGTAGCCCGAGGCCTGGCAACAAAAGCTCACGCAAAATTCATGAAAAATCACAAAAAAACAGAGTTAGCCCAAGAGTAGCTGCCCCAGCCTGGGGCTTAGGCTAGTTCCGCCCCTAAATATGGAATATATTTTCAATATTTTAAATATTTAGTTTTCATAGCACTGATAGTCTGTCTTAACACTATTTCATTTTAATTAGCATGCAAGTGAGTAGTAATTTCAAGAATATGATGTGCAATTAAATGACATTTCAGATAATACATACCAGATAATGCAATAGTGGAATCATGAAAAAAATCAAAAATGATAGTAACTTTTCAAGAACAAATCAATGTTGATCTTATAGGGTAAAAGGTTCTTAAGTGTAATATCCCAAAATTCGCCTTCTTTAAAAATTTAATTCCAAATTAATTATTTAAAATTGTTTGGATTTTATTTAGAATTTATGTGTAATTATGGAAGGAAATATTAAAATTCCAATTTCAATCTAAATTCAAATTCCAAAAACTCAAATTCAAATATAAAAATCCAAATGTCTAGAAAATGTACGTTTTATTTTTCTGGGTCCAACATATTTTTCTTGGTCTGTCTTTTCTTTTCTTTTCCATCCTGTCCTTTTTCTCTTTTTCCTTTTTCCCTTCCTTTCTCTCTCTCTCTTACTCAATATTGTTCATCTGCGACTATTGTTACCTTCCCGAACCAATCAGCAGCAGACTGAGCAGAAACAAAGAGCATGGCGCCTCCTTTTCTCCCCAAGCCAACTCTTCAACTAAGCATTATCTCAACGTCGTGCCAAAATAAAAAGTACTCCAAATCACGCAAGGAATCTATACCTTCTAGTTCTTTCGTGTTTCGTTCATCCATTTGCCTTTTATCTCATCCATTCCCAAACCGACTCAAACCCAAATCATATGAATTTGAGTCTATTTCTATCTCTTTTGAGCCCTTATATATGACCCCGTGACCCCTCTCAACCCTTTCCAATCTTCGTAAAGCTTCCTCAAACCCTGGAACACTGCCACAACGAAGAGCTCGACATTCCCAAAATTGCTCGTCACTCCAACTCACGTTCTGAGCACTCCGGTGATGTTCTTTAAATTCTTTTTGTGACACTTTGTGTTATTGAATATCTAGCATCATCATGTGAAGTTAATTTGATTTTTGTGTAGACGTTTGATGAGAATCGAGTTTTTTCCAAAACCGATCTACTATGTCCTTCGTCATTGATTCGTCACCTCCAGTGAGCCAAAACCTAATTATTTGCTACAGCATGATCACTATCATCTACTCTACATATTCCATACCTTGGTTCCCTATTTGTATCACCGAGGAAGTCCTGCACCGGAGCACCCCCTTTGTTTCTATGGACATCGCCGTGGCTAGCCCAATCCGTCCATCCCTTGCCCAAACCGATCACGTCATCGCATTCTTTGGGTTGAGGCCATGCCGTACCTGTGCTTAGTTTCCTTTGCTAACCCATGCCGCCTATCGTTCTTGGTGCCACCACCGCCGTCGTGGATCCCGCTAATCAGAGCTGCCGTCAGTTGACCGTCCTTCAACGATTCACGAACCCATTTTGCCCTTTGGTTGTGTCACGTTGGCGACCCCTTGCCGGCAAGCTGCCATGGCTAGAGAAGCCGCCATGAATGCCCGGTGTGCTGGTCTTTGTTATCTAGAGATAGCTCTCTGTTAGTTCTTCAATTGAGTTTGCCTTAAGTCAATGACGAGTGTGCCCCATAAGTCATACTCTCCAAAATTAAAAAAAAATCCAGCAAAAAGAAGATGCTGAAGAATATTCCCTCATTTTCTAATTTCATGATTGTCTTTTCCAATCAATCTTTTGATCGCTCGTTCTCCGTCATCCTAACTTTGAATCCAATGATTAGTGTTTCTAAATTCATATAAAATCCTAATCTTCCTTCCAATATAGATTTTATATTTTTTTATTGTATTTGTATTTATTTATATTTCTCGTTTTGCGTGTAGAACCTTATGTCGTCGAAAAAGTTTCCGACTAGCAAGAAGAGACCCTAGCCATAGAAGGCAAGTCTTTCTTGACCATGTTAATCCAAGTTTTATCAAAATTATTTATTATTTTAAATTTACACGTATTGCTATTTCACATAAAATGATAACTTGTCTTAAATTCGTTAGTTATTCTGACATTGTTACACCCTCATTTGATGTTGATATTCCTGTACCTTTGTCACCTTAGGTTCCCCTTGTCTTACTATTGAGATTATAATATTATTTGATAATTCTAGAAATGGTAGAATTGCTTAGACAAGCTACTTGATCATTATAACCCCATGAGTGGAAAATTATTATCATATGCCTTAATCATTTCATTCTAGTATCCTTGTGGCAATAGGTATTGCTGCTGTTTTTGAAGAAAAATAAAATGATAAAAATAACTTAGACTTGGGTGGATGGTAAGTTTGAGTTGGTGCAGATTGAGCACGAGAACTTCTAGCGTGAAAGTACCATCCTAGTCAATTATGGAATGACGCTTGTTATTGTCCAAATTGAGCACCACTGTACAGCTACAAGTCTAAATGGGTATGACCTTGCAAACTAATTTGCAATAGCTTGGCTCAGATTTTGCTAGATGGCTAAATATGGGGTGTCAGACAGTGGTATTGCCACACAACATAAGAGGGGGCTTCTGACTTGAGTAGATTGAACCCATTCAGCGATGAAATCTTAGTGGGTGAATTCTAGTTATGTTGGCGCATTGTAAAGGCCTTGTCGTGATCTCTCCGCCGCACATCCAAGGAAGTGTGGTAACACGTGGCAATATGAGATGGTCATATCTTATGGGTAAAACTGTATAACCTCTGCAAAGTGTAAAACTATTGAAATAGCCGTGCTCACGGTCAAGGGTGGCAATGTGCACTTTCACACGGTAGATTTATGGTTTTATTTTTAATGAGCTTTTGGGAATCTGGGAGTGGTTAGTGTGAACATCTATAACGCCAGTCAGGTAGATAGAACCAGATTTATTGAACCTTGGTGGTTAGAGCCTTAATACTAGTGTTGGCAGCTAGAACCTTCACTGGAAATTATCTACTTTTAGTTATTGCAATAAATTTGTTAAATTGATGCTTTGGAAGTCTATAATGGTAATTGAAATAAAATGCTGCTTTGTGCAAAATAACCATATTATCCTTCGTTTATTAAGCCTTGCATATAATTATAATTTTTTCCAATACTTGTGGAGTATTCTATGTACTCACCTTGCAATCTACATATCATCTTAGAGGAGTATGAAGACACAGAAGGATAATTTGACTATTTCATGTGTAGATTTGATTAAGGCTTTCTGGAGGTGTAGGTTGCGTTTCTCCAGTCAATTGCCTTTGGAGTTTATTTTAATTATTTTCGCTTTGAGTTTGTATTTTCAGTGAGGTTTTGTAGCCTCTTTGGTACTAAGTGGTCTTAATGGCGGTACTCTATTACTGTAATAAATTGTCTTTGGTTATATAATCATCACTATTTGATTGTGTGTACTACCTTTGATCTGGGACTAGTGAGGTAATACATAAAGGGCTCAAATTTAGAAATCCAATCTCAACATTAAGTATCATGGAAGAAGAGTTTCACCTTACCAGCACGTACAAAACAAACTTTCTTGGACATACATTCATTGCAATGCAAAAGTTCTTATATGTTATTATTCGTTGGTTAGAATTATTTAGAAAAGATATTGCATCATGAAAAGCTCTAATATGCGGATCCAACATATTTAAACCACATTTAACTTAAGATTAATAATATAACATGCATATCGTCGATTTAGCAAGAAGAATTCGGAGTATGTACTAAATAATAGAGTGAGAATATCCGTTGCCCTAGGGTTTGCGGTGGCACTATCTAAAGTTATTACAAAAAATTTATTACTACGAACAAAATCTTCCATAACTTTGATAATACACTCTGCGATATTTTCACACGTATGTGTTACATTAATTATTTTGAACCATATAATTCTTTTTTCCAATTCCAAGTTGTTGTTAACATAATAAGCAACTACACTAAGGTAATCATATCTAGACCGATCATTCCATATGTCCGAGATCAAAGCCATCGAAAATGTGTGAATATTGAAGAGTTCTTTTAATTTAGCATGATGGTTATTATAGTATTTAACTAGATTTCTGGTTGTCTGTCTAGAAACTATAGAAAATTTAAGATCATGCGTAGTCCTAATATACTTTTCAAACGCAATGAACTCACCAAAGTTTAAAGCTAGATCTTGCAAAGTAATTGAATGACAAAGAGATTCTTGAGCTACATCGGGACTGTATTCCCATTTACGTATCGAACTGTTGAGGTTGTACTGCTGCTGCGTCTACCTCATGTCTACTCCTTGTTCTACTTTACATCTTGCGGCATGTTTGAACAAGTGCTCCTTTCCACCTGAAGACTTTACAGATAATTCATGATCGTATATTTTACAAACAACAAATCTTACCTGGACTCCATTTTTGTCTTGTTTGAATTTGTTATCAAAATTGGTCTAGACTTTTGATGTACTAGACTTGGATGCCTTTGCTTCGGTGCTTGCAGATGTAGAGACACTTGTAGAGCCTGATGATGGTATTGGTTGCTCTCTCGTTTGAAGTTGAGATGCAAGATTCTGACATTCTGAAATCATTAATAGCAAAATTTTCATAATTTTCAATTGCCATTGAGAAAACTGCATGTTGAAAATTACATCATTATTTATTTCACCTTAGTAAAAAAATAAGCGCAACAAAAATATGCGAAAATTAGTATTGTTACCTATTTTCCTGACTGCAGCTGGATTTTGAAAATTTAAATATTTGGCAAAAATATTTCAAATTTGTCATATTATCACAATGTGGACCTAAAGTTTTGTATCAAAATGAAGAGAAGAGAATTGAGGGTTGGATGGTGGATGAATGATGGTTTGGGAGATTGTTTCCTATCTATAGAAAAATTCGAGATTTTTATAATTATTGTGAAAATTTTAAAGCTTCCCAATGACTATTAAATTAAAAAAAAATCAATGTTACCGTGCCTAAATGTAACACCCCGCCCACACTCTGGGCCAGAATGTTACCACCTCCGCATACTCTTACCATTTCGACAACACTAGGAGAATTTAAGCCAACACTAAGATTGTTCATATTGCTGCGTTCGGATACAACATTGCATTTTAGCGATTACTCTAGCCTAGCAAAGGCTAGATAAACTGACAAAAGGTGATACAAAGAGTGCTACTGGTTCGTGCCAATTATTCATGTGCTATTCCCGCCCATACATGTCGTCCTCAACGGTCACCTAAAAACATCAATGAAGCAAGGGTGAGTCCACCGACTCAGCAAGTACATAACAGAACGATAGGCACTACCAACATAAGTAAGCATTTAAACATAATCCACATATATCATCATGTTCGTGTCATCATTCATATAGCCAACCATTGCTATGCCATCAATGCAATGCTTCATTACTCTACATGCTCATATGCTCACCACTTTGCAAGTACCGGTACTGCCGAGTGAACACCCGTCGATGTTCACCCATCGTGGGCCCGCCCTCTTAGGCACGGGACCCCTCCACTCCCGTGGAGGCCTACCGAAGCAGGTCTTACTCAAGAGCACTCCGGATTAGTCCGCTAGCTTTACTCATAGCTAGGGACTTTCTCACCGCCCTCACTCTTGAGTGCTCCTCATGCAAATGCATATGCCCATGATCATAATCATGCTCATTATTAACATTATTAGCAGATAAGCATCATTGCCTACCTCACTCCATCATCTTTGCCATCATTTACCGTGCAACCTTATGTCATGTAAACATCCCATTTCCACATAGATATCATGTAACCAACGCATTTCCACATAAATATCATCATATCGGGTAAACATTGCATATTCATAAACCTTGGTCTACCGCTCTACCATGTACTTGCCTGTTAGCCAAACGGAGCGGAACAACGTGCGGACGAAGTCGACTCAGGACCTCCACGGATTTTCAGGGATCTGTCGCGCAGGCCCCAGAAACCCCTCTTTTTTTCCTTTCCTATTTCTTCCCCCTTTTTTTTCCTTTTTCTCCTCTTTTCTTTCCTCTTCTCTAGTCCTTTTTTTTTCCTTTCCTTCTTTCCCTATTTTTTTTTCTTGCTCGGCCGGCCCTTCCTCTTCTTTTTTTTTCCTCCCTTCTTCTCCCCATTCGGCCGCACCCCACCTTTTCTTCTCTGGCTCCCCCTCTCCCTTCCTCCTACCTGGCCGAAGCCACTCGCCTCCTCCTCTCTTCCTCCTCCCAGCCGAAGGCCTCCCCCTCTGGCGCCGCTCCTCCCTCGGGTCCGGCCGGCCACAGCCCAGCCCGGCCCCTCCCGCCACCATCCGCCCCCCATACTCCATCTCCCCTCTCAAAACCGGCCGGCCGTGGGCAGATCCGACCGGGCAAGGGCGGATCCGCCGCCGCTATGCCGCCGGCCGCCGCCTACTCCCCTCCTCCCCACTCGGTTCCGGTCGGCCATGGACGGATTCGGCCGCCTCCGCCGTCCCTTGATCTCGCCGTCGCCGTCGCCCTGCTCACCTCCCCTGCTCCGCCTCGGATTCGGTCGGCTGGGACCGGATCCGCCTCCCTTGGCATGCGCGCGGCGGTAGGGCTAGGCGCCGCCGCCCCCGGTCGCCTGATGGTTCGAGCTTGCCAGCCACGACTCCTTCGCCGGCTTCTGCTCCCTCCCCGGCTCCCCTCCAACCTTCTTCTCTCTGGTGGTGCTGATCCTTGGGGCTTGGCTACAGTGGAGGTGGTGCCTGGGGCTCCTTGGCTCTGCTTTCTCTCTACCTTTCGGCTGAGGGATAAAAATGAAGGGGTGCTTGGCTTGGTTCTTGAGGCTATGGCAGAAAAGTGGGGTGGGTGCAGTGGTTGTGTGCTGTCTTGTCTACTTAAGAGGCATGGCCATTCCATTCACTGCGAAATGTCGCTTCTACCCCTCCCTTTTTGCCTTGGCTGGCTATAGCCCTAAGGGCTTTTTGGTCCAGCGGTAGCCCTATACTGTTGGGTGCTCTTCTGCTACGGCAGGAAAATTGGTAACAGGTAAGGATAGAGTTTCCTGCCGAATGACGAAAACCCACAACGCGAGACGGTGCCGACCAGCCCTGGACGGTCTGGGAACCCCTGAGAGCGCTACTTTTTGTCGTTTTCTAGGCGGTGCCGACCGTCCCTGGGTGGTCTGGGAACCTCTGCGAGCGTTACTTATTCGGCGTTCCAAAAGCCGAAGGGTCTGACGGCAAAAACCACCCCTCTCTTCCCTTAATTCCCTCTTTTGAAATTTAGTGGTATTACATTCTACCCCCCTTAACAGAATTCGACCCCGAATTCTGGCATTCAACAATCCGCACGGAAAAACAAAATAAACTAACTGCTCATAACACAACATTAACTCATACCCGTGGAGAACAACTCGAGGTACTTCTCGCGCATGCGAGACTCCAACTCCCATGTTGCTTCTCGCTCGGACTGATGCGACCAAAGCACTTTGACATACTTTATCACTTTATTCCTCAACACCTTCCCTGATTCCTCCAGAATCCGAACTGAACGGGACTCGAAGGTGAGGTCTTGTTTTATAGACACCGGTTCCAACACAATCTCATGCTCTGGATCTTGTAAGAATTTTCTCAACATCGAAACATGAAACACATTGTGCACTCCATGCATAGACTCAATTCTCATGCCTCGGCATAAGAAAACCTCCAACCCTTTAGGAAAAACACTCTCATAGCTTGCATAAAAGAGACAAAGCTGCTTTTATTTGCAACAAGGAGAGCTCTTCTCTTTTACAAGAAGAATATCACGCAACATTCATGGAATCAACTCATTCATCTACAAACACCAACCCTTCTCCCAAAACAGAAGGAAATTCGTTTCCCCACAGGAAATCAATCATCATCCTAATAAACAACTTTATGCTGCATATACCAAGCGAAATATTTCTAGTCCCCAAATCAGTCTTTTCTTTTCCAAGAAAGGAAAGCATATTCTTTTAGGCATATGGATAACTCCTTAGCCAAAACCACATAGACCACAAGTAAAATGCGGAAGTACCGCAACTTTCCACTTAAATCCACTATCCCTCAAAGTGGCCATGAACAATTTCCCAAATCAGGGTAACCCAAAATAATCCTCTGACTATCGATCATTCACTTCAGTCGATAACACGAGAGATATTTTACTTCGTGTCCCCGAAAAATCAATATCGATCACACATCCATGTGACTAAACTCGCAAAGACAGTTCTCACTAACTCTCTTAGCAAGAACAATAGGCTCCCATGTTTCGACATATCAAAACATTCCCGTTACCCATGTAATGGATTACACCCCTGACTACTTCTTTAAATAATGGCCACCAAACACGGTGGGTAAAACAAATCACACCAACTCTCAACTTCTCATATCCACAGAAGAAGGTAAGCTCCATCAGGATCTCATTTAACATCAAATAACTAAATCTTCCAATAGCTCTACTTTAACTTTTCCTCGATCTTTTAGCCTCTACTAACTGTCAACAAGTATGAGGTTCATAAACCAAGGTTCCTAATACTCCTCCAAGAACTCCGATATTAGTATCATCCTCGATCTATGTTATTGGAATCAAGCAATCTAAAACAATAACACCTAGCGATGATTACCTCAAAACATAAATCAGGGAAGCTCTTTCACCAGAATATCATACTCTCATCACTACCCATGCTTTACCAGCTTAAATGTGACATCTGTCACCATCATTTCCCACAGACGCTGCTAGCTGCGAAAACACAATCGATCCTTGGTTTCGCCTTTAAGACCAATTTTATCCCTAATCAATTTCCTACCAGGATTATGGCATAAGATCAACTCAGAACTCTATTAGCCACACAAATCTTTATGATCACCCTATTACCAACATATCAACCATCCACTCTAGATCTAGGCCCAATAGAGCTTCATGTTATGAATTTAACATTTATTTTGAGAGCAAGGGATTTCAATCCCTCCAGAGATAAGAAGTCTACCAAATTTAAACATCCAAACAGAACGAAATCCCAACAACTTTCATTCTCCAACAAGACAGGACTTGAGAATGAGTTCATCACTCACTCTCCCAAAACAACTACAAAACTCCGCCAAAACGGGATTCACTCTTTCAATGATGCAACGCCTAGACAGGAGAACCGTTCTCTCTGGCCAGAGCATCACAACACAACAAACACAATAGACAATTAACACCAAGAAAATGGAGAGATACAATAAAATCCAAATATTACATTACCCTAGTTGACGCACCCGGGCCCACTTTAGACTCTCAACTCCAGACAACCGAAAATTACATGTTTAGGAAACGCTCAGGACTCATTCCTGAGTACGCCTAGGACTTCGTTCCTAGGTACGCCCGAAACTTACGCGTTCGGGAGCGCCACGGACCACTCGTCCGGGAAATCTCATATGCAGAAATGAGGGAAGTCAGGTAGCACTCATGACACATGCACATAAATCAATCTGTAAGTCATGCGGATCTCCTGCCGCACCTCCGAACATTCATCATTGATAGAACTAAACATGACCTCCTTCGAAGTCATGGACCTCAAATGATAATGCACGCTAAAACACAAAGTGTTTCTTCCAAATACCCACATAGAAACCAATTAAAATTCTCTTCCCCACAACCACAACAAGCCAGTACCTCTTGTACTGCTTACACAGCTTAGCAAATATCAATTTGCTAATACATAAGTCATTGACTTTTAGTATCCCATCTTGAACCTTTCCACGGCTCACCGGATACTTTATTCCCCATATTTACTCTATAGTTCATCAAACACTACCACCTTATTGTATAAAACATCAATCATAACAACTATCAAGCGCGCATACCACAAGATGTGGTCAAGGCTCTTTGATCAATAGATCCACTATCAATAAATGATCCCATGAGCACCTAATTCCAAAACGCTAATTAATCTCCGCCAGCTCAACTTTAAGGATGATCAATCACCCGGATTTTAGCACACATCGTATGTACTTTTATAAACCACAATTGCTTTTAAGCATAGAATCCGTCTATTCTACTTCCATAGGCGTGCATATAATTTCCTACAAAATACAGTGGCAACTCCACCAACTCATGCTTTAATATTGCCACCAAATCTCACTAGAACATTATTAACTTCATCCCTCAGAATTTGGGTCTCATTTAACTCTATAACAATTCTTCCCTATTCAATTTAGCTGGAAGATTTATCCGACATTAAGATCCTCATTCTTATTCTCCCAACTAATCCCAATAGAGTTCTAACATTACAACTATTAGAATCTTCCAAAACATTGGTCATGATTATAATAATCAATTATGGTGCGGGATTAGCGGACTTAGCTTTATAATCCTTCGCCTATTATCAATTGAAAGGATAACCCCATGAGAGATTTTCCACCAAAATAATAAATTAGCACACTTCTTAGCATGCCTAGATTGCACGATTGGGCTAATCGATTGGGACCATCATGATACCAGTCAATCAATGTGGCTCAACAGTCTAAGCAACTATAATCACCAACTGGTTCACCAATAATTCACATCCAACTATTAAACATAAATGGATATGCTGTACATAACTAGTCCCCATGTTACTACTAAATCCTCATTGGGTTCAACTCAACTTTAATCCCACAAACATAACTAAAGTTAATTTACTCTCCTGGGTTCTCACAATTTTGAACACCAAGTCCTACTAACTTGTTACTTTAATCTCCATATCTCACATACGCCTAATCCAGCACTTCAACCACTATTGGATATTGCCTTCTCTAAAAAAAATGGTCTCATCATGCAAGTTACTCCAATCATTCATATAATCAAAATTCTCCTAAAAACCAGATTTGCATGGAACACTCCCTACTATTGGGTATTTACGAAACAACTCAACGAGTTGCTAACCAAAGGGAACCAACTCCCCGAAACTGAAGCAAAACATCACTACCTCAATGCCACAACTGGCAACATGACCAGGCCTATCCAGTGGCCACAGTCCCAGCCTTTATTGCATCAGTACACGATACAATCACGGCAAAGTCCCATAGGGCACACAAATAACAAGCTCAAATGCTTGCTATCAACTCACAAGCATCAACGTCAAGCATTGCAAATCAACAACATGACTAACAGAAGCGACAATGCAATGCTTGACCTAATCTCATCTTACTATGCACACGCTCGCGTTCTCTATCTCTCGGCATCTTTGTTCAAGACAGATACCCAATCACACAGCTAGCCCACAACCATCCATTTCAACAGCACAGATCAACATCAAGGCTGCGAAAGCGTACATACAATAAAAGACCCATTCCCCAACCTATGGTGCACCAGTGTGTCAAATTTTAATTTAATTATTAGGCCTAAGTCAAATTTCAGTTGAATAATTAACCTAGATTGTCAAATTTCTTTACCACGGACCTAACGCCCGCTCTGATACCAACTGTAACACCCCGCCCACACTCTGGGCCAGAATGTTACCACCTCCGCATACTCTTACCATTTCGACAACACTAGGAGAATTTAAGCCAACACTAAGATTGTTCATATTGCTGCGTTCGGATACAACATTGCATTTTAGCGATTACTCTAGCCTAGCAAAGGCTAGATAAACTGACAAAAGGTGATACAAAGAGTGCTACTGGTTCGTGCCAATTATTCATGTGCTATTCCCGCCCATACATGTCGTCCTCAACGGTCACCTAAAAACATCAATGAAGCAAGGGTGAGTCCACCGACTCAGCAAGTACATAACAGAACGATAGGCACTACCAACATAAGTAAGCATTTAAACATAATCCACATATATCATCATGTTCGTGTCATCATTCATATAGCCAACCATTGCTATGCCATCAATGCAATGCTTCATTACTCTACATGCTCATATGCTCACCACTTTGCAAGTACCGGTACTGCCGAGTGAACACCCGTCGATGTTCACCCATCGTGGGCCCGCCCTCTTAGGCACGGGACCCCTCCACTCCCGTGGAGGCCTACCGAAGCAGATCTTACTCAAGAGCACTCCGGATTAGTCCGCTAGCTTTACTCATAGCTAGGGACTTTCTCACCGCCCTCACTCTTGAGTGCTCCTCATGCAAATGCATATGCCCATGATCATAATCATGCTCATTATTAACATTATTAGCAGATAAGCATCATTGCCTACCTCACTCCATCATCTTTGCCATCATTTACCGTGCAACCTTATGTCATGTAAACATCCCATTTCCACATAGATATCATGTAACCAACGCATTTCCACATAAATATCATCATATCGGGTAAACATTGCATATTCATAAACCTTGGTCTACCGCTCTACCATGTACTTGCCTGTTAGCCAAACGGAGCGGAACAACGTGCGGACGAAGTCGACTCAGGACCTCCACGGGTTTTCAGGGATCTGTCGCGCAGGCCCCAGAAACCCCTCTTTTTTTCCTTTCCTATTTCTTCCCCCTTTTTTTCCTTTTTCTCCTCTTTTCTTTCCTCTTCTCTAGTCCTTTTTTTTTCCTTTCCTTCTTTCCCTATTTTTTTTTCTTGCTCGGCCGGCCCTTCCTCTTCTTTTTTTTTCCTCCCTTCTTCTCCCCATTCGGCCGCACCCCACCTTTTCTTCTCTGGCTCCCCCTCTCCCTTCCTCCTACCTGGCCGAAGCCACTCGCCTCCTCCTCTCTTCCTCCTCCCAGCCGAAGGCCTCCCCCTCTGGCGCCGCTCCTCCCTCGGGTCCGGCCGGCCACAGCCCAGCCCGGCCCCTCCCGCCACCATCCGCCCCCCATACTCCATCTCCCCTCTCAAAACCGGCCGGCCGTGGGCAGATCCGACCGGGCAAGGGCGGATCCGCCGCCGCTATGCCGCCGGCCGCCGCCTACTCCCCTCCTCCCCACTCGGTTCCGGTCGGCCATGGACGGATTCGGCCGCCTCCGCCGTCCCTTGATCTCGCCGTCGCCGTCGCCCTGCTCACCTCCCCTGCTCCGCCTCGGATTCGGTCGGCTGGGACCGGATCCGCCTCCCTTGGCATGCGCGCGGCGGTAGGGCTAGGCGCCGCCGCCCCCGGTCGCCTGATGGTTCGAGCTTGCCAGCCACGACTCCTTCGCCGGCTTCTGCTCCCTCCCCGGCTCCCCTCCAACCTTCTTCTCTCTGGTGGTGCTGATCCTTGGGGCTTGGCTACAGTGGAGGTGGTGCCTGGGGCTCCTTGGCTCTGCTTTCTCTCTACCTTTCGGCTGAGGGATAAAAATGAAGGGGTGCTTGGCTTGGTTCTTGAGGCTATGGCAGAAAAGTGGGGTGGGTGCAGTGGTTGTGTGCTGTCTTGTCTACTTAAGAGGCATGGCCATTCCATTCACTGCGAAATGTCGCTTCTACCCCTCCCTTTTTGCCTTGGCTGGCTATAGCCCTAAGGGCTTTTTGGTCCAGCGGTAGCCCTATACTGTTGGGTGCTCTTCTGCTACGGCAGGAAAATTGGTAACAGGTAAGGATAGAGTTTCCTGCCGAATGACGAAAACCCACAACGCGAGACGGTGCCGACCAGCCCTGGACGGTCTGGGAACCCCTGAGAGCGCTACTTTTTGTCGTTTTCTAGGCGGTGCCGACCGTCCCTGGGTGGTCTGGGAACCTCTGCGAGCGTTACTTATTCGGCGTTCCAAAAGCCGAAGGGTCTGACGGCAAAAACCACCCCTCTCTTCCCTTAATTCCCTCTTTTGAAATTTAGTGGTATTACACTAAACCATGCCTAAATGGTCTAAACGGGTTGTGCCCATACCGTGTCATGTGCCCAAGCACGCCACTGTGCCTCTGGCTGCAGTGCTGATCCAAACATGGCACGGCCAGTCTAGGTCGTGGTCATACTGTGCCTGAGTTGTGCCAACAGCACTGTGCTTCAGGTTGGTCCGGCCGTCACGGCCAGGTCTAGGAAAAATGCTGTCAAGAATCCCTTGCAGTTTTTTTCTTTTAGGGAGTAGAAACACGAACTTGTAGCTACACGAGTATACGACACATTCCAAATTGTAAGGAAGAAGGTAAGACTGAATAGTTGAAAAATTACACCACAATACCCTACGGTCCTTTTAAAAATATTGTAAGATGAATCGCATGGGGGATCTTCGGTGTGGTAGATTGACACTACTCGCATGGTGCCACTGTGCCACAAGTATTGAAATGGAAGCATTCCAACTATAACTGCAAACTTTGTGATAATCACATGTATTCGTTTGCAGATTGATTGTGCCCAGATTCATCACAACTGGAAGAGAATCTGCAAAGCGATGAAAAATTCTCATCGTCACCTCAACAGAGTAGCTTGCATAATGTTCCGTTATTTTAAAGATCTGTAGGCAGTGGACAACTATCAAGAAAATAAACATAGACCGAAACTAACAATTGCAAATTGTTCTGGAATCTGATCTGATCTGATCTGGAAAATCATTCACCTCACACTTTTCCAGGGTTCATTACTAGAGACACACAAAAGGAGGCGTGAAGGGCGCAGACTAGCCCCTCTTGTTGGCGTAGTTGTCGGGCTCGTCGTCCTTGAAGAGGTCGCCCATGAGATCATCATTCTTGCCGCTTTCAAAGTTGTCTCCAGGGGCACCACTAGAGAAGTCATCACCGCCAGTGGAACCTCCAACAGCACCAAAGTTTCCAGCAGGGTTTCCACCGAATCCACTGTCACCACCAGCAGTAAAGTTCTTGCCACCTCCACCAGCAAAGTTGCTTCCAGAGAAGGCGTCATTGCCCCCAGATCCTTCTGCAACTCCATAACCGCCGCCGCTGCCACCATAGCCTCCACCCTGGTTGCCATAACTGCCACCATACCCGCCACCACCGCCACCATAACCGCCTCCTCCATAGCCACCACCACTGCCATAGCCACCACCTCCATAACCACCACCACCACTACGGAAGCCACTCGTCCTCTCGGTGGCATAGTTAACCCGTATGTTCCGTCCGTGGAGATCCTGGCACCAGTAAGGAATAGAATAAGTTGCTGGATAACATAAGATACATACAATTTGAAATTTAAGAGAGATTGATCGCTGCATGTTCTTGGAACTAGAAATCCAATGGTAAACTTGATTCAAGTGCAGCTGACCAGAACATCAATGTTATATTGCAGAGCAAATAATAAGCTCAATGATGGCTCTTGACATCACTCCAATTCTTTCACCCACTAGCAGTATAAATTGAAGCGTCACATTATATACAGGCTGCTAGGGCATCAAGACTAGCAGAATTCAAGCAAAATATCACCGTACTAAGGACAATATCATCTGTGAAGGTTGAATGACATGGTTTTCAATGCTTGGATCACATGCCAGTCTTGACATCCCACATGAGTCAGATTGCAGTGATTAGTGATATACCTACAGGCCTGACTCTTTGATAAACAGTACAGACTTCTATAAACACGGAAGACACTGACATTTTACAAGCAATCACCATGAATTTGACCACCATAAATCTAGTATACCTTCTATTCTAATAGAATGCAAACCAGTTAAAAAGCTAAGTTTGGAAGAAATTGTTTGGATGATGGAGATATGGGTGGATTTAGATTAAAATACTATTCCTAGCCCAATCCTCCTCACCCAAACAGGAAGTTATTACCAGCATCATAAAGCATAATAACCCGAAAGCAGATAAAAATCATCCCGATTATGAATTTACCTTTCCATCCAAGGCTGTGATGGCAGCTGCAGCCTCTTCACTTGATGTGTAAGTTATAAAACCAAAACCTCTAGACCTCCCAGTTTCACGATCTTGGATAATCCTAGCTGGACAGAGCAAAAGCACATGATGTTAACCAAACAGTAGTGACAAGATGAGTGCAGTGAAAAATGAAGGACAACATACCTTCAATGACTTGACCATAATTGGCAAAAGCATCTCTGAGACTGTGGTCATCTGTGCTGTAGGAAATGCCTACAACAATGATTTGCAGGTGTCAGAGAATTGTATAGCAACAGAACAACTGATTTCTGAACAGATGATCAAAGATAAAAATTATAAGTAGGCCCGGACCTCCAACAAAGAGCTTTGAGGATGACATGCATCTGATTGTTTGATAGAGAGTTGGATTCGAGCTCGTTGCTTTCTTGAGCAGACCACCAAGCTTATTAGCCAACGCCATCGTTCCAAACTGCAATGAGAAGAGATGGCGAAACACAGAAACAGGTAAATATATAACCATGAATCAAACAAGACAGCTGATGGTTCCAGGTAATGCTGTCCTAAGTCAAAGACCAAATAAGTCCTCATCATGTACGCGAGAAAGAAACAACAGCACGAAGAAATGAAACACCAACAAAATGAATTATTAGAATCCGTTTTTTTTACGTCAGTTATCACGCATCGCTAATTCTGACTGCTGTTCGGTCAGTTGTACAGTTTACACGAGAAACGAATGCCTGTCATCTAACAGTTTTACACAAGAATGATGGAACAATTTACACAAAAAAAAAATCACTTGCAGGTTAAATATTCAAAGGGAATTGAAGACACAAGCTGAACCTGGAGCATATTTTCAACGCTAAACATGAGAAAAGCAGCCATATGATACCGTCATCACCAATTGACACAGAGCTTGACTGTTAACAGCCAATCAATCAATACCATTCCTTACAGCGAAACATGAAGATCAAAGGAAAACAAAACGCGCAAGGTGTACAGCTAAAATAATCACCTCCAGAGGAAAAAAAACCAAATCTTTAGCAGCAAAACATGATCTTAGCACGAATTCAAAACTCCAGACATACCAACCAAAACCTCGCATGGATCACACCCCGGGTCACACAAACCCTGCCTGCGCGCACGCGACTTGCTGAGATCACCAATTCACCATGCGACCTCTCCCAACCACCTCCACATCCAGCCTAAACCATAAACCCCCACCCCTCACACGAACCACCGAAACCTAAATGGACAGATAGCCTCTACTCTACAAGAAACAGCACAGAGCTCAAACCCTAGCCCACCCCACTCCCCACCGAGAAAAGAAAGACCAAAAGCACCACCGCGCGAGACGAACCCCGCGAACCATTCCACGCGAGAGATCAGATCAAAGGTTAGAAGAAAAAAAACAGCAGCTAGGGTTTAAGGGCGCACCGGAGGAGGAGGGGTTTAGGAGGAGGGGAGGCGGCGGCGGCGAGCGAGTGGTGCGAGCGGCGGAGCGGAGCGACGAGAGATATAGCGTTCGGGGGAGCGATCCCGGCCGTTGGATGGGAATGGCGCGGCCGTTGGATGGACGCTTTGACATCTCAACGGGTTACGGGGGTGGGTGTGCGTAGCTGGCATGACAGGTGGGACCTAGTTTGGTGGTCCCGCGTGTCAGTGGGAGGTGTGCAACGGACTCGTGATGTGTCCCCATAGTGGCCCGTAGGTGCGGAGGAAAGCGCTGTGCGTAATATTTGCGGAGTACAGGTATCAAATCGCAAAAAGAGAAGGGGAGCTTCCCTTCTTAATTTCGTCTCCTTCGTTTTTTTTCCTCTTTTCCTTTACATTATTTGTGAAGATATAATAATATTTTTATTTTCTTTATTTTCTCTAACTAAATGACTCAAAAAAGATAACGTCTGCTATAATGAAATTTCAACCAAAAGCTAACAACCGGAAACCAGAAGCTGCTAAAAAAAGCCGGAATAAATAGGGCCTAAGGTAGCCAAACACATTCGAGATCGCCAATGACGATGGTGCAGAAGGAGAAGTCCGCCATCGCGACCGCCCTCGCCTCTGCAGCGGTGGTCCCCATCCTCCTCCTCGTCTCCATCGGACGCTGGTGGTGGGTGCAGGGGTGGCCTCGGGCGAGCGGTGGTGGGCAGCGATCGGGAACCTAGGGGAACTTGGCGCCAACGTGGAGTCACTGCAGAAGTTTTTGGTGTGCAAGGCTGTTTTTGCCGATGAAGACATCTTCTCCAAGGCCTCCCTCACTGCCAACCAAGCCCACACCATCAAGATACTTCTTACTTCGACACTACTTCCAGCTCCCAACCCTCTCCTCCCATCCATGCCTCGGCTACAGGGTCTTGGATCATGTGTTCGCATTCTCTAGTGTGGATTCAATCTAGCAAGCATAGGATGCATAATTGTTGCTCGTGGGCAAGAGGGATCTTGAGTTGGGCTAATTTGATGGTTCAATCAATTTAGCTTGTGATTCTTTGGCATGGTTTTGACAGAGCTAGGCAACATTGGTGCCAACTCCTGTCAAACAGAATTGATTAATCATTCGTGTAGTGTAATGTCAACTTTGATTGGTAAAGTATATGCAAAAGATAGTATTCGGTATTGCATTATCGTGGTTGGGATGTCTCAAACTTTTTCACTATTTTGGAGGCATGTCAGGCATGTGGCGGAAGATTTGATACAATCTAGAGTGTTTACATAGTTTATTATGGGTGATTGCCTTGTTCGAATACAATAATAACTTAATAAGATGAGTTTTATGGGGAATGCCATGTAAAGATAAATGGGTATCCAAAGGAAGTTCATACTTTACTTCTAAGTTTTTATTTTTTTCAACATTGTTGCTTATATGCTATTGGTCCTGTGGGATGGTGTACTTCAAATTATTTGGATAAAGCTTAAGGGCTTGTTTGGGAGGCCCATTCCCAGTTGGGATCCACATGGATGGGCTAGAAATTTGAACTAAAATCCAAGCGCATCCACATGGATGGACCAGGATTAGGGCCAAACCAAACAACGCCTAAGGCATGTTTGTATTTACAAGCTTAAGCTGGGTTGCCCCAACTATGACAATGAATTGATCGAGTTACAAGCATCTTTAAAGACGCTCAACACATGGATGCCAATTAGTTTCGATGTAAATCACGCTTGCTTGTCTATAGTTAATATAAAGGTTAGGAAGGTGCTTCTATACTTTTCTCAATAGTGATTTGTGTAATTTTTAAAGCACGATGAATGATAGATAAATATTACTTATCCCTTCATGTGCTTTGAGATTAGTATTACTCTTGTTAGAGAAGAAAGCATATAAGCACTCCTCCCGCTCAACAAGCTGTGGAGTTATGTGCAAAAGAAGTCACGAAGGAGTTAGAGAACACTGCAAGTATGTACTCTCTTGTTGCCACACTAAACTTTGACTCATTGAGTGTGTTCCTGAACTGAATACCATCTTGGCTAATATTCTATCTTGTAGAATTGTTCAAGTTGCATATGGAAGAGTTGCGGGCAAAACATGAGGAGATTGCATAGAAAGATAGTGATATAAAGGTGTTAGAGGCAATAATACAGACCCTAAGTAACAAAGATGTTGGTGAATCCAACGAATAATTACCATACGGTGGGAGAATTAGGTTTTCCATTGAGGATTTCATGTTCAAGTATCTTTGATGTATTTCTCATTTTTCTTGTAAGCCCTTTAGTAGTCAGATGATCGTAAATTGTTTCAACACGATTGAACATCCTAAGAGCTTTAAGATGAACATTTGCAATGATATGTTTTCCTCTTGTTATTATACCTATGCATAATTGTCCATCTGTCAACGCTAACAAGCCCTTAATTCCTCCACCTAACCTAAAATTATAACTGTAGAACCTCCACAGCTGCTAGAGGGGTCTAGTGGAACCTAAGAAGCAGGTGATCTTATTTGCTTGCAACAGCTAACCTTTACCAAGACGATGATGCAATCCCTCCCTAAGTGATTCTCGCACATCGTCGCTATAGTGAATTATAGTTTCTGTGCACTATTGCACACTATTTGTGAGACCATGTGATGGTCATGCATGTTGTTGATGATGAATAATTGATATTTGATTTTTATTGAAATTTGTTTTTATGAAAGTTCTAGTCGATGCGCTTCTGTGGGTGAGTTTTCAGGATGGTAAAACAACCACGTTTGGTAGTCAATGGTCCGAACAACTTTGTTCGATTAGCAGTCTTCGACCACGTTGACAACAAACCATATTCGACTTCGACCACGTCAAGCTTCGACCATGGCAATCCGACCTTGGTATTTTGACCTCATCATTTTTAGACCATGACATTTTGATTACAGAACATCGTCTATGGTAGAATGACCATACCTGGTCGAAGATGGTAAGTTACAATACTTTTCGATGGTCGTAGCTACAATGTCGATACTCGTGAACTTTTCTGGCCGATACTCGTTACTCGACACGCGTAGACTTTACTGATGGTATTTGATAGTCATAAATTTTACTGGTCGATAGTCGTAGACTTTACTGGTTAGTGGTCTTAGACTTGTGGGTAGTCGTAGACTTTGTGATCAAAAGTCGAAGACTTTGTGCTTCAATATCGTAGGCTTCACGGTCTGTACTCATAGACTTCACGGTCAGTACGAGTTCTTTAATTCTTCCTATCTCCGAAAACCTCGAGTACTCGTGTTTGGTCAGCGATATGACTGGCTAGGGCAGATGGTCGTAGTACTCAGTAGTTAAAAGGACTCGGTACTTGATAGTCATGGTTTCCGTGATCGTGGTCAGCGATCGGTTGTTGAAGATTTGTGGTTGGTGCTTTGGTACTATAGTCTGTGCGGTACTTGGTGATCAATGGTTCAGCGAATGGTTGGAGATCAATAGTCATGGACTAGTCGATATTTGGTACTTGGTACTCAGTGGCTCTGTGGTCGGTAGCGATGCGGATGATTTCCTGAGTGTTTTGAGCAGAGTGATGGTAATTTCTGAGTACTTGTTGTTTTCGAGTACTCGTTGAACTAGCGGTCATAATAAGTGCTCTGAGGCTATTTTCTGGATAGCGATAAAAGGTGTGGTCGTGGATGACTTGGTTGGTGCTCATGAATGGTTTGTGATGTGACCACACCACAAACACATATGACCATAGCGTCCAATATCAAGATTGAACTAAAGGTAAATTTGTTTCTTCAGCTTCAACGTATTTTAAATGAGAATATGATCCTACCTAATGATGAAAAAATATATTTTTGTAGCACAACATCACTTTTGCACCAATTTGAGCAATAGTTCAAGTTGGACACATTTTGGAACCAATTCGGCCTCCAGATCAATTCGGATTCAGCTTGACTGGCCCAACTTTAAATGTACATAACTTTCACATACAAAATCCGTTTGAGGTCTATGAGTCTTTGTTGGAAAGAGTTCTCGTCCGCTTTTCAACAGATCTAACCTCACCTCCAAATTCTTTCTGTGTGCACTATAATCATCAAACGAAGGTGCTACATCACCTATTTAAGCCAAATTGGACCTTGTAATGCTTGGGCCCAAGGGAAAGGCGCCCTCGCTCTTGGCCCATACTATTCACGGCCGTACTGTTCACGTGAACAATACCATAAAGTATCACCCCTTATTTCTTAGTTTTGCATGGCTTTCCCTCTCCTATTTAAGGAGGATGCACCCTTCTAGTTTTCTTGTATTTCGTTTGCTTAGTTTTTTCATTGTGAAAACTTTTATTCTTCGCTTGTGTCAACTAGACCAACCGTAAAGAACCTTTGCGGAATCCCACCTTTTTGAACTCAATTTATACCTTTGCAATTCAGATTGGTTGTTATCTTGTTCTTGTGTGTTCTCGATTGCATGTAGAAATAGACCTTCATGGTCAGGTTAACCGTGTTCTTGACACTGTTGATAATGACTTGTAGTGTGGTTTAACGATTGCTTGATGTTCTGGTCATGGTAGGTTAGAAGCCTGCATCGTTAAAGTCGTTCTCCTCCAAATCGAAGTTATCATCTTATCAGAAGATCGGGACCCCATTGCTTTATCAGGTGTATCAGAGTTTCAGTTGACCGGTAGGAATTTTTTGTATCTCTAGTTAGTAAATTGGTTTTTATTTCCCATAGTCTAGAAAAATTGCCTTACAAAAAGAGTTAATTTCCGCTGTCCGAACGACATTGTGCTTTTCAATCTGTTAGTTTTGGTTTGCTAAATTGAATTTGTGTTAGTTTTAGCTTTGTCTAGTTGTTAGTCATATCCTTGATTCCATAAAAATCCGAACAAGAGAAATTTTCCCCACCCCAACCCTAATTCCAATTCAACTGATTTTTCCTTTCTCTGCAGCTGCCATCAAAAAAGCCGTAACTTTTGATTCCATGATCCTTTTTTAGTGAGACCACTACCATTAGATTAATAACTTCATTAAAATTTTCTGCAGTGAAAATTGACCTAAAATTCCAGTTTGAATCTGCAATAGTCTGAACTAGTGATTTTTGTGCGCATTTTTCAGTCGGTTTCCAGAACTTGGCCTCAAAACAAAAGCTGTAAAAAAGCCATCAGAAAATGGAGAAAAATGAATCATTTAAAAATGGAAATTGAAAAGAAGTTACGGCCAAAATACCAACGTACTGTCCAGTGGACAGAAATCTTCAGTTTTGGGTCAATTCTTGTGTTGTTCAATTCCAGATTGCGTTCGGTTGAATTATCTTGTATTTACCACTCCTATACATTGCCATACACTTATTGTAGCCATCTTACATCCTTGGTTGATCAGCAACATAGGCTAAGAGCTAGATATAAACTATAATTCAATTCTGTGTAATTTCTGAAATTAACTGATTGTTCTCCGTTGCTATATATCGAGCCTTCCAAGCTACATCTTATACTAACTGAGCAGATCATGTCGATCCGTCCCTTGCAATCGCTTTACTCATCACTTGAGTCAAGTTTATCACGAACCAGCCATCAGTTGCACTACCTATTTGCATTGGTAAGAACTTACCAGAGTTTGGTAAGAGATTGAGTGTAAGCGACTTTAAGCCTCCGGATCCTAGTAGTTGATAGGAACATATTCTTGTGATTTGTTTCTTTATTTTCTATTAGCCATGGAAGGTTCATGGGATGATTACAAGATAGGTCCACAACTTCTTCAAGCCATTGAACGGGAGCTTAAGAAAATTTGCGAGGAAGATGTAAGCTCTAGACAAGCTTCTTCACCATGGGAGGTATATGATCATGATAGTACGTCTGGTAAACTAAAATCACTTTGCCATCTTTTACTGGCAAATTTGATCTTCATGCCTATATTGACTGGGAGGTAGTACTAGATAAAGAATTTGAATGTTATGATTGGTTTGATAGGCAAAAGATTAAAGCTGCCAATAATGTTTTTATTGATGATGTAATACTTTGGTGAAAGTGTTTTGGTAGGCATGGTTAAGTGCCTCAAACTTAGAATGCATTAAAAAAACTTATGAGAAATGAATTCGTTCCTAAAAACTATGTTGATTATTTGCTAACTAGATTATAATGTTTAAAACAACGAAGTAGATCTGTAAGAGAATATTATCATGAATTAAAAACTAGTTTATTGCATTGTGGCTTAGAGGAATATGCTGAAGCTACAAAGAATAGATTGTTACGTGGGCTTAATAAAAAAATGTGAGACCTTATTCACGAAGAATATAATTCTCTCCTTCATTTGTTTATACTTGCCTGTAAGATTGAAAGTCAGATTGAAAAGAAATTGAGAGTACTTGACGATAAGAAATATGAGAACAAACCCGTGTTTGTGCCTTTTTCTGTTACTAACAACTTACAAGTAGTTGAGAACCATGCCGAAGAGAAGCATGAGTTGATTGAACCACTGACTCCATTGGTTGAGAATGAAGATGAGGAGATGGATGCACTTACATCATCTGAGGAGAGACAAAAAGGTAAAGGACATAGTGCTATCATCACTCACGGTGAATATGCTTCTGAGGGACTACAATTATCCACTGTTCATGCTATTTTAGAGCAGAACTTAGTGGAAAACGATTTTGACATGCACATGTTTCAAGTAGAGAATTCAGACTGCATTGACTTGAGTACACCATATCATAAAATAAATAAATTGCTTGCTATTTTGAGTGATTCATGTGATGAATTAATTACATACAATGATCATGTGGCTTTGGTTAGATACAATGATTCATTATGTTACATCATGTTGGATCTACCTATAAAATTGTTTGATGCTATAAAGAAAGTTTCTGAACTCACATGTTCAAAATCCTTGTTTAGTGCCTACACCCCTGGGTATAAGTTTAATTTGATTGGAGATTATGTTGCAAAAAATCAATTTCTTGTATATCGAATATGCATAACTTGTGATCACATGGATGAATTGAAGCTTGCTATTTTGGACAAAAATTCTTGTATGCTGAATTTTGTTCAATATGAGAGGAAAGTAAAATTTAGTATTCATCCAATATCTATGTGTTCATCTCTTTTTGCACCATCTAGTGTGAACAATCTGATTAAATATAATGAATTATGGAAGATCTTACAAATCTCTTCACCCGTGCAAGATGAATTTGCTATTGCTCGACTGAAATATGATTATATGGCTGAACTTTGCTTGATTCCAAAAGTTGTAGCTCTGCCCATATGTTCCACCACTGCAAGTTTACAACTTCAGATATTTGAATTGCATAAATACTTCAGTTACATTTGCTAAACTAGTTACAATAATTACTATGTGAGAAACTTTGATTTGCTCATTAACATATATGATTACTCTTGGGTTAATAATACGATGAGCTTTTATGATCACTGCTATTTTATAACATTAATTATGCAATAATGAAGAACTATTAAAATTGATGATATATACATATACCATGCATACACCTTAACTTTCAGCTTATCAAAAGCCGAGGATGGCTTTATTTTCAAGAAGGGGAGGATGATGAGAACATGTACCATATGGATACAAGTATATTTGCTATGCGTGTTGTTCCAATTATAAGAGTTCCTACGCATCACTTAAATTATCATATGAGTTCGTTTCAAACAGGTTTCACTTTGATTGATAAAGAATTTATGAGATTACATAATGAGAGTCCATTGCGTTTGTTGTCACGTACCAAGATTTATGATCAAGATTATGTAATATGTGAGGCTACACATCTGTTAAAACCAAGGATGGTTTTCGGTCAAGAAGGGAAGGATGATGTGACCATGCCACAAACACATACGACCATAGCGCCCAAAATCAAGATTGAACTAAAGGTG
Organism: Dendrocalamus latiflorus; assembly: GCA_017311315.1. Classification (NCBI taxonomy): domain Eukaryota; kingdom Viridiplantae; phylum Streptophyta; class Magnoliopsida; order Poales; family Poaceae; genus Dendrocalamus; species Dendrocalamus latiflorus. The sequence continues at coordinate 7,713,879 of CM029650.1, forward strand.
GATTCATTTTTTTAGCTTCAACATATTTTAAATGAGAATATGATGCTAACTAATGATAAAAAAATATTTTTGTATCACAACGTCACTTTTGCACCAATTTAAGCATGAGTTCAAGTTGGACATGTTTTGGAATCCAATTCGGCCTCCAGATCAATTTGGATTCAACCTGATAGGCCCAACTTCAAATGTGTATAACTTTCACATACAGAGTCTGTTTGAGATTTATGAGTACTTGTTGAAAAGCTTTTCTCGTCCTCTTTCCAACGGATCTAACCTTATCTCCAAATTCCTTCTGTGCGCACTATAATCATCAAAGAAGATACCACGTCACCTATTTAGGCCAAATTGAGCCTTGTAATGCTTAGGCTCAAGGGGAAGGTGCCCCCTCTCTTGGCCTATACTATTCACAGGCGTACTGTTCATGTGAACAGTACCATCCTTTATTTCTTAGTTTTACATGGCTTTTGCTCCCTATTTAAGGAGGCTGCACCCATATAGTTTTATTGGATTTCGTTTGCTTAGTTTTTTCATTGTGAAAATCTTGTTCTTCACTTGTATCAACTATACCAATCGTAAAGAACCTCTGCGGAATCCCACTTTTTTGAACTCAATTTATACCTTTGCAATTCAGATTGCTTGTTATCTTGTTCTTGCGTGTTCTCGATTGCCTGCAGGAATAGACCTTCGTGGTCAGGTCAACCTTGTTTTTGGCACGGTTGATAACGACTTGGAGTGTGGTTTAGCGATTGCTTGGTATTCTAGTTATGGCCGATTCGAAGTCTGCATCGTCAAAGTCGTTCTTTTCCAAATCAAAGTTATTATCCTATCGTAAGATCGGGACCCCATTGCCTCATCAGTTTGGTTCTTGTCTATGGATAGACAATGGTATGCTTTGAGTGTGTGTTCGGATGCCGGTCAAGTTATGAAAACTTGTGCCGGAAGAATATTCTTTGATCTTTGCATGTGTAGGTTGGCGTGGAGACGATCATGGTCGGCGATGAGAATGATCAGGACTGGGATGGGAAAGTCTGAGGTCTAGGCAATCGTGGATGTCATGCGATGTGGTCGGGCTCACGCTGGAACATGTGGAGATCAAAGATGGTGATTCGTGATGAAGCTACGGGCGGTGCGGTCCAGAAAGCTTCGACATGAGCGATGATGGTGCGTGATGAAGATACAGGAGGTGCTGTGATAGTGGTTTGTCACGTGTTGGGTTAGAAGTTATGTATGGAGTCCGTAATTGAGAAGATTAAGAAAGTTACGGATAGAGTCAGTAACATAGAAGAGATAGATATTTGAATAAAACCTGTGTTAAGAAGTGTTTCGGGTCTCTTGATTTGAGGAAGAGATAGAGTTTTGTGTTCATGTTTGAGACGGACATGGTTTAGACATTAGTTTATAAAAGCAGGGGAGGCTAACGGTTAATATATGGCTTTTGAGGAAGTTTTTAGTGTAGTTATGGTAGGGTTTTCGTCGAGAAGGTTTTTAGGGGTAGTTGTAAGAGCACTTTGCAACTCTATGGAGATCCTGGAATAAAGATAAGTTTTGAATCAATCTGGTTCTTGTTTTGCTTGTAGATTAGTTGTGATTGCAGGTATTGTAGATCTTATGACAACGTTCAAAGCAATCAGACGAGCAATCATACATAGCGATCGGGTATGCGTTGTAAGTTGAGCGATTGATTAAGTGGTTCAGTTTCGAGTGGTCGAAATCTCCCCTGACTGCTGAAAGACTCCATAAAAGCGGCGACAATCATTCATCCTCTCTGATTACTGTCTTCGATCCTACAATATTTTTCACTGTGCTTCTTTGACTTAGCTACTTCACGTCAAAGGGCGCGGTTTCAGATAGGAGCGGGAGTGTAGAACCCTTGATTGATATCTCCTCTCCTCTTAAGCATATGAGCGTTTCATGCATCCAAGAGCTAAGGATACCGTGCGGAGGATGCAGCGGATACGCGGAACAATGAATTTGCGTACATTAATTTCTAGAATTTTCTTATAGAATACATGTATGATCTTCCTCGTTCCCCTAACAGACAATTACTTAGGGTGTGTTTGGTTTGTGGATGGAGGTTGTATCGTATATCCTGACTGAGTGGATGCAGGCTGAGTGGAATCGTATTTCAGAAAAAGAAGATGTTTGGTGAGGTTGCATGAGCGGATGCAAAAAAACTGAGATGCTGTTTGGTTGCCTGTATGAGCGGATGCAGTCTACCAAACCTGAGAGGCTGACACGTGGGACCGTATAAGATACACTGCATCAACCCATCTAGGATGGCCAGTGAAGCTCATTTTGAGCGTATCCACCCATCCAGGATGAGGGCGTATTTTTGCATCTGCTCATGCAGGCTGCATTCACTCATACAGGCAACTAAACAGACTCTTTCTCAGATTATACGGATCCACCCAGCTAGAACGAAGGAGATTCAGGTAACCAAACACGCCCTTAGTTGGTAGAACGTAACTCTGGATTCTAGCCAGAAAATCAACATCACGCACTGATCACCAATCGCCGTGGAGGGCATCTGCACAACCTCTGTTCCTTGATTTTTTTTTTTAAAAACCTATGTTTCCATCGTGTGAGTTTGTCAGAATGGACATTTGATTTCCATTGAACCCATGGTCTTGAGCGCAAAATTTCCTCCCCACTAAAATATAAACGCCGAGAGGAGCGCAGCAACCCTCCTCCCTCTCTCCTGTGGCTCTGGGCAGCGAACAGTGGTTGTGGGATCGGCCACCTCCTCCTGGATCCGGAGAGAAAAGGTGCGTGATTTCCCTAATCTCGCCGCGGCTCCGTCCGATCCCGATTCCCGTTCCCTCGGCAGTCGTTTCGAGCTCCTATTCGAGCGGTTTGGTGCAGCTTTCTCCCAAGATTCTTGGTGCAGAGTTCCGCTCCATTTCCCCCAAATTAGGACGAACTTATGCTGTGTTTTAGGAGATTAAGTCGCGGTTTGGGTTCTTGCTGTTGCGGATTTGAACGAATGGGGGTACATTCTGCGGGGGTTTGTGGTTTCTGGAATGTGTCGGTGTGCAAGTCTGGCTCGATTTTGTCGCCTCCTGCTTATGATCTGGCCTCTCGTTGTGCGGATTCAGGTTTTGATGTGAAGATTTTGGTGATTCAAGGCTTTGATTATGGTTGTTTTTCCCGTTATGTTGTGGCTTAATGGGCCGTGTGATTTGGAGCATCTGCTGGGGATAATATCATGCTGTGTGTTTAAATCTTTCTTGGAATTGATGTTGTTGTGATATAGCACTGTTTTGTCTGATTTTGTTCTCCGCGTTGCTGCGATTTCATCTCTTTATGTTGTGAAATGAAGATTTGGTGCAGAGATTTGCTTAATTTTGTCCTGAATCGAAGTGTTTGTTGTTGTTGTTTTTGCGAAAGTAGGATCTTGGGAAGGTTTTAGCTTGTCAGCGCAAATCACGTCGCTGGTTTAGGTAGCAGCAGCGCGGAATGTATGTTTCAGCAATGTCTTTTGCTCAATTGGCTTTGAATGTATCACTACAGATAGAAATTTTTTATAATGTGATCATGTGATGTTTGCTGCTACCGTCCATGACAATGACTCACCAAAAGGATGTTGAGGTGGATGCATCGGTAGGCTGTACCAAACCAAGTTGATCTGCGTTGCTAGAATATTTTTAGGTGGAATGTGGCTCCACATAAGAATAAAGACATATTTGCAACAAATCTTGTGAGCTAGGTTGCGTGGACACCAGTACGATACAATATTGACATTTTGGATATATATAGGAAATGAAAAACATTAACTGGTTGTTTGTTGTAAGTAGTTCAACAACCTTTTTTGTTTTAAGAGAGCAAGAAAATAATCAAACTGCAGATAAACTACAGTTTCCCTTTTACAGATTGAGTATCTCAGAACAATGTGACTGACTTGTGTCATTTATGTTGGAAAAAGCAACAGTGTTAAAAAATTGGTGATAGACCAGTAGTCAAATGCTCCTGTAATATGTGCTAGTGCTTGACTACTTATGTGCCTAATTGTTGGTATGCTGTGCAAAAAAGTGTTGGTGCAACCCAACTCATGAGCTTATGAACTGACATATTAGATGCCAACAACTGAAAATCCTTCTTTTGTGAAGGGTTTGTAGCAAAGTTGTAAATTCCATTCTGGTATTGGCCGGAATGTGCCATACCGGCACCCAAAAACACAGAAGCCTCAATTCCGTACCGGCCTCAATACCTGGCGATACTAGCCAATTCTGGGCATTCCAGGCGGAATTACCCATTTCATGAATTCTGGTACCGGCCCGGTGGCGTGTGCCGCGTGCCCCGTGCACGGCTGCATGTGCGTGAAGGCCTAGTAGCCAGCCCAAGCATGAAGTTAGTAAGTGCCGCATGAAGGCCCAGCAGCGTGCATGGCTGCATGTGCGTGCATGACGTGCGCGTGTATGAAGTAAGCCTGCCCAGCAGCAGTTGGCAAAAGTGATAGTTGTGTGATAAATGATAAATCTGAAGTATGCTTTGCCAATTTTTATCTATGTGTTTTAGGTATGTTTTCATTTCACTTCCTTCGTAATTGGATGGATTAAACTATGCGTCATTTTTATCCTATGGTTGTGTATTTGAACTTTTGAAGTGAGATTATGTATGTATGTATGCATGCATGCATGCATGCTACACATAAAGATAGAAAATATAACTTATACAGCTGTATTACAACACACTTCTGATGGATATATTTTACAGTGGATATGCTAGAATTAAAGTTTTACAGAGGTGGGGATTGGAGCTCTCGAAGACTCTGAGGTTTTGTGTTGCTCTCTTCAATTCCTCGATGCCTTTCTTCTGCGGAGTGCCCCTCTTTATATAGCAGCGGGATATGTCCTCTTAATTAAGCCTAGGGCCTTAGAGTAGGCCTTTCTGGCATGCACTCTATCTTCTAAGCACCTTTTCTTTTCTTTTTATTGAATACTTCTGGCAAGATTCTTCAGCAGACTTCACTCCTTTCATCATGAGTGGCACATATAATTGGCGGACTTTCTTTCCTGTGCTGAGGACTCATGCTTTGTCCTTTCTGAATATTTGCGCATATTGAGCTATTTGAACTGTCCTTTAGTATATTTTATCAATTGATGCCTATATCAGACAATCCGGAATTTATAGAACATAAACCATTATATGTGGTGTTCGAAGGTAAATTGCCAGGAATATACTTATCATTTGAAGAAATAATAGCTCAAAAAATAGATTGGAGCTCTCGAAGACTCTGAGGTTTTGTGTTGCTCTCTTCAATTCCTCGATGCCTTTCTTCTGCGGAGTGCCCCTCTTTATATAGCAGCGGGATATGTCCTCTTAATTAAGCCTAGGGCCTTAGAGTAGGCCTTTCTGGCATGCACTCTATCTTCTAAGCACCTTTTCTTTTCTTTTTATTGAATACTTCTGGCAAGATTCTTCAGCAGACTTCACTCCTTTCATCATGAGTGGCACATATAATTGGCGGACTTTCTTTCCTGTGCTGAGGACTCATGCTTTGTCCTTTCTGAATATTTGCGCATATTGAGCTATTTGAACTGTCCTTTAGTATATTTTATCAATTGATGCCTATATCAGACAATCCGGAATTTATAGAACATAAACCATTATATGTGGTGTTCGAAGGTAAATTGCCAGGAATATACTTATCATTTGAAGAAATAATAGCTCAAAAAATAGATTCTAAACTGGCTGGAGGAATATCTTGGAAAAAAATATGTAAATATAGATGAAGCTTTAATACAAGCTAGAAAAATACTAGAAATAAATTATTATGTGGAACCAGCAGCAAAAGAATACATTCAGAAATTTAAAAAAGCAAAAAATAAAAAAACTCCAGTAGCATCATCCTCAACGAATATAAAGGAAGAAGGAACTCAAAACAAACCTACCTATAAAGAATGCTTAATAAAAGGAGTAGACCCATTAGATGGATCGTATATAGACTGGAAAATAGATGAAAAATTCAAATCCATAACTCAATGGAAAAATGATATAAAAGAAGAAGTTTTAAAAGAATTAAGAATAGAAATAAATAACAAGTTTGAAGCCATGAAAAAAGAATACGATGAAAAATTTGAAATATCGTTATCTGACGATAACATAATGGATATTGCCGGTCATGGGCAAAATATGAAATAAAAAGGTATGATGAATCAACATACCTACAAATAGAAAGAATCCTAAAAAGGTAAAGGAATATCTAAAGGTATCCCTATAAAAGATGCTAATATTGATAGAATACTATCAATTATTGAGGCGCAGAAGATAAAATATACTAAAGGACAATTCAAATAGCTCAATATGCGCGAATATTCAGAAAGGACAAGGCATGCGTCCTCAGCACAGGAAAGAAAGTACGCCAATTATATGTGCCACTCATGATGAAAGGAGTGAAGTCTGCTGAAGAATCTTACCAGAAGTATTCAATAAAAAGAAAGGAAAAGGTGCTTAGAAGATAGAGTGCATGCCAGAAAGGTCTACTCTAAGACCATAGGCTTAATTAAGAGGACACATCCCGCTGCTATATAAAGAGGGGCACTCCGCAGAAGAAGGGCATCGAGGAATTGAAGAGAGCAACACAAAGCCTCAGAGTCTTCGAGAGCTCCAATCTCCACCTCTGTAAAACTTTAGTTCTAGCATATCCACTATAAAATATATCCATCAGAAGTGTGTTGTAATCAAGGTTTGAAAAACCGGTTCCGGAGAGAATCCCGGTCGCCGGGCGGTACCGGTAACCGGCCGGTTACCGCCCGGTAACCGGGAATCCCGGCGTAAAACCGGAAGAAATTCGTCAAACATTTTTTTTTTGTCGGGGCGGGAGGCGGCCGGTTACCGGCCGGTAACCGGGCCGGTTACCGGCCGGTAACCGGGCCGGTTACCGGTTGTACCGGTCAAAAACCCGGAAAAACCGGTGGAATTTGTATGGAAGTTGGAGCTCCACTTTTTTTGCCGTAAATTGAAAGTTATTGGTGGATATTTTGGCAAAAGCTTAAGTTTTTTATGCTTAAGTTGTTTGCTGCGTGCTGCTGCTATTGCTTGTTGCTCTCTGCTGCCCTCAACTCAATAATGCAAGTCCCAGGCTCCCAAATGCTGCTGCCAGCCAGGCTGCACCCTCCCCTTTTGTCTCCCACATGCAAAAAGTGAGAAAACAACAAGCAAAAGCAAAACCAACAGCTCCATAGACCCCATATGCTCCCAATCTGACTATTTAGCATCCAATGGAGGCTACAGTGCATTTAAAAATTCAAATTTTCGAATTTCATATTTCGGCCGGTTTTTAAATTCCCGGTTGCAGCCGGTACAACCGGTTACCGGCCGGTAACCGCCGGTAAACCGAACCCTGGTTGTAATACAGCTGTGTAAGGTATATTTTCTATCTTTGTGTGTAGTAACTTTCGGGGTTCCCGAAAAGGAAAACCATATGTAAGCTAGTTTGTGAAAATGAAGTAGTTCTTCAGTTCCTTGGTAGTTCTAAGTCTGATCATATGGAACAAGGTTTTATGTTAGGGATCTTATAGGAGAAAACTCTCTGGCAACTCTCCGCAGAACCTGAGGTTGGCTAAGGAGAATGTTGAGGCCTTAGAGAAGTGTTCCCTTTGGGTGGAACTGCCTGGGGAGACGATAAAAAATTGTCTCATATGATCTTGACTTTGAATTTCAAGAAACGGTTTAGCTACTCCTGAAGCAAAATTAGTGAGAAGTATAGTGAGTACCGAGTAGGATTTTTACAGCACTAAATGCACTTCGGCTGTCTTGTTGGTTTCGCCAACCCGTAAGATCCTGAAAAAATTACTGTTCAAAATTAATCATCATCATCGTAAAAGAAACATCCATTTCAGTGAATAGTAATCAGAATAGTAACTAAATAGTATACCCACTATCATAGTGCACGAATACTATTCACAATACTGTTCACAAGTGGAATATTACTATTCAAATTCAATTTAAATAGTAATATTCCACTTGTGAACAATATTGTGAATAGTATAACCAGAATTTTATCATCCGGAACAGAACACCAGTATGGGCCGGTCCCGGTGCATTCCATGCCAAGAGGCAAACCGGAATGGCCTCCGGAATGGAATTTACAACTATGGTTTGTAGGGCCAAGTGAACTGAGCACCAATGAGACTTGTTTGTTATTTTAATGGTGTATGCTATTTTTGTAATTCTTTTGGGACACGTGAGCTTTTTTGGACCTTTGAGGATAACACTATTCTTATCTGAAACTGATTTGGCAGAGTACTTGACCTTTGAACTACCATAAGATGGGTCGTGGTGTTAGCAGTGGCGGTGGTCAGAGTTCCTTGGGCTACCTTTTTGGTGGCGATGAACCTCCAAAGTCAGCTGAGAAGCCTAAGCCAGTTCAAAAGCCAACTCCTCCGTCCTCTGCAGAGAAGCTCAAAGAGATCCCAGCTGGTATTCAAAGTAGTAAAGCAAACAATTACTACAGATCTGAAGGCCAGAACTGTGGAAATTTCCTAACGGTAGTATCCATTTCTCATGAATATTTCAGTTATGCTTTTTTGGATCAGCAATTGAGTACAAATGGAACAAGAAAAGCTCTTTACTTTCTCTCAATTCATAATTTGTTCTTAGCTTATGACCCAAAATATTCAGTAAGATTTCTTCCATTAAGTACACCATTTAGCCTATGATTGAAGTGTTATTTGCAAGTGCATTTTGTGTTTACATGTATATGAAACATGGCCAGATTGGATAATTCTCTATTAACCCCATCTTTTCTTGTTATTTGATGTTTTGGCCATTTTTCTCTGGTAGATGAAATTCCAGTAAATCATCGACAGTTGTACAGAACTTTTTGTGTTATTTGATGTTTTGGCCATTTTTCTCTGGTAGATGAAATTCCAGTAAATCACCGACAGTTATACAGAACTTCCGTGTTATTTTATGTTTTGGCCATTAATAATTACAGCATCTGTATAATTGGAACATTTTGCCATGAAATCCTACTATACCAATAACACCAGAGAGAATCATCTCAGTTATTATGCACTGAGGACTGGTAGTTGATCAATAGTTCAACTTCTGGGGTTAAACATATTGTTCTATTTTTGCAGTAGCTCAGTAGTTTCAAATTCTGTCCATGTAAATTTACTGTCTCATGCTGTCTTGCAATACATCTACTGAGTTGTCTGTCTTTTCAGAAATTCGGGTGACTATTCCCTGAATTCATTTAACTCCTGAACTGTCCATGCTCTGTTACTCAGATATCAAATAGATGCCGAGATACCTTATCCATGACATCCAACCTCAAATAAGTCTGTATGCATTTTAGGGGGTGTTCATACTCAAATAAGTCTCTGTACGCATTAAGGGGGTGTTCATATTGGCTGCGGCTGATGACTTTTAGCTGAAAATAAATAATAGTGGCTTAAAAAAGTAGCTTTTAGACGCGAGACTAGAGCGAGAGGAGTGAGCTGCGTGATGCGCCTGTGACTCCTTAGCTTATCTTCTGGCTTTTGAAGCGAATACGAATATCCCCTTAGTCAAACAGGCTGTTTGTTAGTTTGAGGCCAAGAATGCACAAAAGATTTTACAGAGAAAGTTATAAAAAGTTCCCACGTACGAAATACTTATGCACTTTATGCTGAAATTTGCTATTGCATGGTGCCACAGAACCGTCCTTCCACGAAGGTGCAAGGTCCTCCAGGCGGTGATTCTCAACTGAATTATCTTTTCAGCGGCAGCGAGGATGGCAAGTGATGCTCATCCGCTGTTGAATTGACCATGAACTTGGATGAAAGGTTCCTGCTCTAAAAAAACTGTATCCCATGTGTGATTATCGGAAGGACCTGCTCATGGTATGTTACAGGGATTGCTGGTATGTGTGTATGCGTGCGTCGTGTGTTCGTGTATGCGTGTGTTGATCAGCAGCTACTTGTGCTTAGAGCTGACTTTTATCTCTGGTCGTCTATCAGTTGATGGAATTGGTCTTTATGTTGACGTTATTGTGGATGATGCTTTATTGTACAAATCTGTTCAAGTTGTGTCGTACCCGCTGATTGGACATGATTGTTATCTAATGCTCTCAATTGTTGTAGTAAGAAATGTTTCTGTTCTTGGCTGCTGCTTTATGATGTATTTTCTACAGGCCCCAAGCTTTGTACGGCTTGTGAAGTCGGTCGTTTCTATATTGCTGAAGTGGTAGATGAGTCAACTTCGCCAGTATTGAGAAACGGAGTCTACGGCCCTGATATTTTGAGCTTTAGGCTTGGATGGTTTTTTAAAGCGGTTTTTCCGAATGGTTTATTGAGTCTAAAATTATGTGTGCCGGTGTACTAAAATGTGTGCGCCGTTTGTGTCGGTATAGGTAAAAGTTATCAGCTGTAGTCAAAAGAATGAGGTCATGATAACAGAAGATGCATATTTTCCTAACCTAGAACAGGGTTCAAATATCATGATCACCTAGATAGGGGTGGGAAACAGTAATATATAATCCGTTTTATCCGATATTCGTATTCGAGAAAACACGAATATGGTAAGCAAAATCCGTATTCGAAAATGTTCGTATTCGAGAATATTCGTACCCATATTTGAGAATATTCGTATTTGAGAATATTCGCATTCGTATTTGTATTCTAGACTATTCGATTCGTATTCGATACGTTTTCTATGTTTATCATTGGTAACTGGTGAAAAACTAGTAAAACTGCTAAAAATTTGTTCTATCGATATTTATTATAGGAGTTGTAGAAGGATATTTGTATTCGACTATTCGATTCAAATTCGTATCAATTACAATATTTGATTCGTATTCGAAAATATTCGAATTTGTATTCGTATTTATTTTAAAAATATAAATTTGAATTTATATTTGAGACTATTTGATAATATCTGGTCTATTTCCATCTCTACACCTAGATTGTCTGCGTTATCCAATAGATTTAACCTTTTCATGCTGGCCATCATTTTATCCCACTCCTAATTTGTGAAATGAGGCGAGGCTATGCCGGCATATATAGCTGGAGGCTAGGCACTTAGGCCCTACCCGTTTCGGAAGTAACCATCGTTTGTTGGTGCCTTCGTACCAACTTGCATTTGGTAGCAGAGATTGCCGAAAAGACGGCACAATGCCAGCGCCATGGGGACAGCAATATTGTTCATGCGTCACCATATGCATAACCTTCGTTTGGCCATCTTTTCAGATGGTTCACATGAAGATCTCGAAAAACCTCTCCTTTTTTTTTACTTGTTTCTAGAATTTAGGTTAGTTTCGGTCCTGACTATATTGGCTTTTATTTCTAACTTATATTTAGTAAAATTAAAAATTAATATGAACATTTGGTTTCTCGAAACGACTTTTTCACTTCTGTTGCTACCGCCTAGCTCCGGAGATAAGGTAGAGATCAGGGTGCATCATGTACCTCACTCCTTTCTGTCATCACGCGCACGTATCTTTTCTTACTTTTTCACTGCTCGCTCTTTCCTTCTAAAAGTCACTTCTTTCAACCACTACTATTTATTTTCAGCCATAAGCCATAACCAAAAACCATTAGCAAAAGAAAATATGAATGCCCTTCTATCTGGGATTGTTTCACATCTGTAGAATAGCCTGGCTCATGTTAGTTACTTATAGGGGAATTTGCTCCCATGCCACACAGTTTAATGGCGTTTGTTAAAATGCCCCATGATGTCTCACTGACATGTGGGCCCTGGACCCGCATGTCAGTGAGACATGATGGGGCATTTTAACAAACGCCATTAAACTGTGTGGCATGGGAGCAATTTTTCCTTACTTATATTGCCTATGTATTGCAATTTTGATGGCATGTTCTCCTTCTTACACCTATGGCATGTCACATTTGTTGTGTTTGTTGAAGTGGAACTATGTAGATAACTACTAATAATAGTGCAATTCAGAGTAACATGTTTGAACCAAATTCTAATAGAAACACACATCAAAAAGAAAATGTGACACTAAGAGTAGCTTTTTCATTGAAGTATTTTGGTATATCGACCAACTGGCAACCAACTTTTAAAAACAGAAGTATTTGACTAGAATTGGCAAAGATTCCGCATAGGGGTGCAAACGGCACGGGTTAATCCCGACCGATCTGATATCGAATCCGGTCGGTACCGAATGTGGGAAGGTAATTTAATATCCAATACCGAATCCAGTCAATTCCGGATAGTTGTTGCCAGATATGGTAGCGAAAACGTGAGAGATAAAATTTGACCTAATAGCGTTGGTAAACGGTAAACTAGATACTATCCGGTTGTTGCCGGATATGGTAGCAAAAATGGGAGAGATAAAATCCAACCAAATAGCGTCTATAAACAATAAACTGGATACTATCCGGCCGGATATCCGACAAGTAAGTTAGTACCCCAATCGACCATCAATCACTATTGAGACCAACCGACCTAGATTTTACCTAAATCCTAATCTAACTCTAGAGTCCAGTCACTCTAGCTAGTCGCCACCAATCCTCCTCGCTTATGTTGAACTTGCATATGAATTTATCGGTTTTCGAACTTATGCATGAATTTATCAGTTTTTAAACTTATATATGAATTTATCGCTTACGATGAACTTGTGTTGTATCGGCTATCGTACTTAGGTAATCTAGATGAATTTATTGCTAGTTGAAAACTTAAAGTGATAGTGGCATGGTTCAGTGTATACTTCTTTATGTATGCACATACTATCCGCCTATATTATCCGTTTTTGATCCGAAACCGTTATGTATCTGTTCTGATGGTACCGTATCCAAAACTCCAAATACTCCGAATTCGTATTCATATCCAGCCTTATCGTATCCAAATCTGAGAAAAAAATATGAATTAGGATGCGGTATGAATAATATCCGTCCAAATCTGACCCAATTGCACCTCTAATTCCGTATAACTCGCTTTCTATTTGCTTATGCAACACAGCACATAACAATAAATACCAAATTGATCATAAGAAAAACTGGACTTTACGTTTTTCAAGTTTCAACGCAAAGCAAGCATATAGCAATTCCTTTTATTAGATACACAGGAAAAACTATGTAACTTTGATTATGAGGAATGAGGGCTTAAACACATGACCTCAACCATAATGTTGTGCTTCATCACTAGGCTGTATGGGTGTCTTCTATCACATATCATTTCAGATATTGCATCGCATCTACAACTATCACTGCATTAATGAATTACTAAAAAAAAGTCTTAGCTTGATCCTAGCCGCTATAGGTCTAGACTCGCTTTTTTATCTCTCCACACGTCTCACACACTGTATTGCTTATCAATGAAATGAGCATGGAGGGACAGTTTCTTTTTTGAAATTACAACAAAGACGTGCATGAACACATACCACCTTATACGCACACCACATGTAAGTGTGATTATAAGGAATATACACACGTACATGCACACATCACCACACATGCACACTCTTAGCACATGTCTAGAAAAAAGGAGGCGGATGATAACTCCGTGACCTGATAAAATTTCTGCTAAAAGCGCACTCGCATATGTCCTATTCGATGAGGTCGTACGCCCACAACTTTACCCCTCCACCCAGAGATGATTTCGCATAGAGCGAAAGTTAAGGACCAATTTGTGCATTAACCCAATCAAATGCCGCGGACCAAGAGGTTTGTTGGTCTTCCATCTTTCCCGCAAAATCAAAACCTTTGCTTTTCCATTAATAGTGAGAGTAGCTCCGAACATAGTTTTTCATTGATCTGTTCATAGAAGTAGCAATGAACCTTTTTTCAAAAATGGCCCTCGGACGCCTGTTTTTGCAAAAATAGCTCCCTCCCTGAGCTCGAAAGCCACGGAAGGTGACAGGTGTCACCTGCTGCACCCCCTAGCTTGGCAGGCCTGTGGTAGCATGGTCGAGCACAGTAGGAGCAAAGGCAGCTAGCGCTGCCGAGCTCCCCTTGCTCAACAGCAGCCCTGCCTCAACAGGTAGGTGGGTGGCCAACCAGGTGGTCATGATGCAATGCGCTTGACAATGGTTCCTATGGCTTTCGGCTGGGCTTGGTGCTGCCTCGTGCGCCCACGTGCACCCCCATGGGCCTGTCAAACGTCAATGCCTTCCTACATGCATAAAATGGCTCGCATCCCTCTTGCTATCTCATATGAAGCTGCGTAGTTGAGTATCTTCCCTACCAAGTGGGAGAGAGCCAATGGATAGGAAAGAGAGAGAGTAGAAGAGAGTTTGAATTACTTTTTCAATGTGGTTTTACTGTGATTGTCACAGTTTGAATTGGTGTGGTTGCGGTAAAGACCTTGTCGTAGGGATGGCCCCCACCTAAGCCCAGCAGGCCTGGTAGGAGATTATAAGGCCCAGAATAGGCCATGTGTAATGACATAACTGCCCCTAGAGGGGATAACCAGATGTAAGGGTATAACTGTAAAAGCACTCCTCAATGTGTATGTATATATACGAGTAAGCCATGGGGAGAACCCAGGCCATGACACTGATCTTCATCACTCTCCACGACCATCTCTCTCTCTCTGTTTGGTCCGTAGCCACAACAGTTGGCGCCGTCCGTGGGGAGGACGAGGACAAGCCTGAAGACCGAAGAAGAAGGATGGCACCGAAAAAAGCTTCTTCAGCGGCGGCGAAGGGAAAGAAGGCGGCCGGGCCGGAGCGTCGTATGAGTACCAGGGCTTCGGCATCAGCAGCGGCGGACGCGGGCGCCGATGCAGGCGCGGTAGCCGGAGACGTCGACGTTCGCGCCGCGACGACCAACCCCGTCATCGGCACCGCGACGACCCACCCCGCCACCGGCGTTGCGGGGACGGGCCCCGCGGTCGAAGACGTCGGCACAGGTGCGGCGACAACCGACCCCGCCGACGCAACGACAGCCGACCTCGCCGCCCCCTCTGCAACCCTCGCCGGCGGCGCGGACCAGGCGGTTCGGGGTAGCCAGGACGGAGCGACCGGCAGTTCGGGACCTCGCGACGCGGTCGTCCCCGCGCCGACCCGCCCGTCGGGGGTGCCGGCGACCCCGCCTGCACCGGCGATGGAAAGTGCCCTGCTGGCGGCTCTCAATGCATTCCAGCGGGAGCTAGGGGACCTTCGCGGAGCCGTCAGAGATATGCAAGAGGCTCGGAGTCAGCAGGCCGCGCCAGTGGTCGCGTCCGAGCCCACGCCGGAAAGGGCGGACAGTCGCGAAGCCCCCGCATCCAGCCGCGTGCCGCTGCGGCGCGTGGATCCGGAGTCCCCGCTTTCAGCGGGGCTGCAGCAGGCGGCATGGCCTGAAGACTTCAAGTTTCCGAGCGCCATCGACTCGTACAAAGGCGACACGGACCCCCGTGAGTTCGTGCGCGTATACGAAACCGCGATCGAAGCCGCGGGCGGCGACGACACCACGAAGGCGAAGGGACTCCCCCTCGCGCTACAAGGAGTGCCGCTCTCTTGGTTCTTTACCATAGAGCCGGGCTCCATCTACGCGTGGGAACAGCTTCGTGTCCGTCTTCACAACAACTTCCAAGGAAACTACGTTGACCGAGTCGACGCGGACCAGCTCTTCGCCGTGAAGCAAAAACCTTCGGAGAAGCTCCGGGTCTACTTCAAACGCTTCGCCAAGATTCGATGTCAAGTGAAAGACGTCAACGAGACCACCATCGTCAATGCAGCCATACAGGGCCTTCGTCCGGGCCCGATGGCCGAGTACAACGCGCGAAAGCCAATCAAGACGGTGGCAAAGCTCTTCGACAAGATGGAAGAATATGCCAGGGCGGAGGAAGACGCGCGACGCAGGCAAGGTGATGACTCCGACACCAACCAGGCCGAAGCCTCGGCAAAACCCGAAGATCCGTCGAAGGGCGGTTCTTCGAAGGGAAAACGCAAGCAGGAGCCGTCCCGGAACGCGCCCGACCGTAGGGACAACCCGCATAAGGAGTCGTCCGATCAGCCCAAGCGCGGCCAGCAGAGGTCGAGGCGAAACCGGTACGTCCTCGACATCGAAGGCGGGCCCGACAAGGGTGCTCCAGCGGGCCGAGGCGGCCGGGGGCGCGGCCGTGGCAGGGGCCGCGACGATAGGGGTCGTGGGGATTACGACGACCAGCATCAGGGACTGTGGTGCATAATCCACGGCCGCGGTAACCATGATACCCGCGCCTGCACCTCCATCGCGGACCTCCTGTCGTTGCAGGCCCCGGACGCAACCTACCGTAGGGTCATTAACGCCATATCCGGAGGCTCTGCACTGGAATTCGCCTCGGCACGGCAACAGAAGGCCTACGCACGAAGACTACATCACGTGGCGGCATACCTAGCGCAAGCACCGCCGGAGTGGGCGCAGCACGAAGTTACATTCACACCCGATGATGCCCAAGGTGTGGACTTCCCTCATCAGGACCCCCTGGTCATCCGGGTCACCATCGCGGGATGCGACGTGGGGCGCGCCTTGGTGGACGGTGGTAGCTCCGCGAACGTATTGTTTGCGGCGGCCTTCGACCAGATGGGAATCCCTCGAAGCCGCCTGGGGCCCTCGGGAATCCCACTGCAGGGCTTCGGGGGACAGCCCCTGCGGGCGCTGGGCCAAATCGGCCTTCAAGTCTCCTTCGGCCGAGATGACAATGTGCGGACCGAAGATGCCACCTTCGACGTGGTCGACCTTCCGTACCCCTACAATGCCATTCTAGGGCGCACAATCCTCAACTCCTTCGGCGCAGTACCACATCACGGCTATCTGTGCATGAAGATCCCGGGTCCCCGGACCATCATCACCGTCCGAGGCGACCAGGATATGGCCCGGCGCATCGAGCCAGGCACCAGGTGCCCGCGTTGCGAAGCCCAACGACGCTCTTAGAGCCGGCGTTACAGCGCGGAGATCCGCGGGGTCATCCATAGGCGCCTGCGCGGGCCCTGCAGATGTCTAGCGACTAGAGGCTGCGGCCGCACCAAGGGCAAACGGTCAGTATATCCACACTTTGTAGTTGCCCACCCGCGCAAACGGGGATGTAATGAAGATCGCCGTTTGCCGCTAATCTTTCTTCGTCACACGCAAGCACGCGGTGAGGGCGCGCGCAGGCTTGGCCAACGCGCCCGTCCCCGCAGCGTACACCAAAGACGCACGTTCGCGTGTGCACTCGCCGTCGCCAGGGGGGCGGGACTGAGTATAAACCAAAGACGCACGTTCGCATGTGCACTCGCCGTCGCCAGGGGGCGGGACTGAGTATAAACCAAAGACGCACGTTCGCGTGTGTACTCACCGTCGCCAGGGGGCGGGACTGAGTATAAACCAAAGACGCACGTTCGCGTGTGCACTCGCCGTCGCCAGGGGGCGGGACTGAGTATAAACCAAAGACGCACGTTCGCGTGTGCACTCGCCGTCGCCAGGGGGCGGGACTGAGTATAAACCAAAGACGCACGTTCGCGTGTGCACTCACCGTCGCCAGGGGGGCGGGACTGAGTATAAACCAAAACGCACGTTCGCGTGTGCACTCGCCGTCGCCAGGGGGGCGGGACTGAGTATAAACCAAAGACGCACGTTCGCGTGTGCACTCGCCGTCGCCAGGGGGGCGGGACTGAGTATAAACCAAAGACGCACGTTCGCGTGTGCACTCGCCGTCGCCAGGGGGCGGGACTGAGTATAAACCAAAGACGCACTGGGGGGACGCCCTCGCGCGCACAAGTCTCCGGACTATAAAGAAGACGTAGCGTCGAGCCTAGCTCCGCACGCACTAGTCCACGGACTTTAAATAAGACGTAGCGTCGAGCCTAGCTCCGCACGCACCAGTCTACGGACTTTAAATAAGACGTAGCGTCGAGCCTAGCTCCGCCCGCACCAGTCTACGGACTTTAAATAAGACGTAGCGTCGAGCCTAGCTCCGCACGCACCAGTCTACGGACTTTAAATAAGACGTAGCGTCGAGCCTAGCTCCGCACGCGCTAGTCCACGGACTTTAAATAAGACGTAGCGTCGAGCCTAGCTCCACACGCACCAGTCCACGGACTTTAAACAAGACGTAGCATCGAGGTCCGCCTCCGCACGCGCGAGTCTCCGGACTATAAATAAGACGTAGCGTCGAGGTCCGCCTCCGCACGCGCGAGTCTTCGGACTATATAGGAAGTCGTAGCGTCGAGGTCCGCCTCCGCACGCACCAGTCTACGGACTTTAAATAAGACGTAGCGTCGAGGTCCGCCTCCGCACGCGCGAGTCTCCGGACTATAAATAAGACGTGGCGTCGAGGTCCGCCTCCGTACGCGCGAGTCTCCGGACTATAAATAAGTCGTAGCGTCGAGGTCCGCCTCCGCACGCACTAGCCTACGGACTCTAAATAAGGCGTAGCATCGAGGCCTGCCTCCGCACGCACTAGTCTACGGACTCTAAATAAGACGTAGCGTCGAGGCCTGCCTCCGCACGCGCGAGTCTCCGGACTATAAAGCAAGGCAAACCGCGGCGGCATCAACACACAGCGCATATCTTAAAATGCCAGGACGTCTGCATCCCGGAAGAATCACATGTACAAAGGTCCGGCAACATCCCGGCCGCTCTAAGCCGCTACCCCGCGGGCTCGTCCTTAACATGCGCTAAAGTTGGGGCCTCGCTCGAAGAAGGCCGGCTCGCCCAAAAGTCCAGCGACTCTTCGGCCCTTCGCCAGCGTCGCAGGTGTCGCCGGGTTGAAAGGTCGACCGCGCGAAGCCGGTCCCAGTAAGGAAGCTGCCCAGGATGTAAGTGAAGGTCAGAACACAAGTAGCAAGTGTGTACTTTATTCGCAAAGACAAGGAACAGTACAACACACGCCTACACCTAAGCACCACGGCGTCAGACCTGCGGGTTCCCGGCGCCTTCAGAGGGCCCAGCGCCACCATCGTCGCGTCGCGGGACCCCGTCCAGAAATTGGCCGAGGCTCCTCGTCCCGTAGAGCGACTTCTACAGCTCGATCCGCGCAGCATCCGGCCCGACGTGACCCCAGATCCGGTCGAAGAAGGGCCCGAGGGCGAGGCGAGCGGAGCGGACGGCGCCAGACATCACTCCGGCCCCGCCAGGCATCTCCAGCTGGGGATCATCCAGCGCGGCGACGTGCGTACAACCGCGGTGCTGCAGGAGCGCGCACACCAAGCATGCCGACGTATACGCGCAGTGGGTGCCGAAGGACGTCGCCGCGTCGCGTGCGACGTTGGCGGCATCCCCGACCCAGCGGAGCGTCCGAGACAGCTCCTCGGACCGAAGGCGCGTCTCGGCACCTCCGCTACCAGCCCTTGAAGATGGCTCTCCAGTGCTTGCATGGCGTCCCAGGCAACCACCGAGGCGTCACCCAGCGTCCGGTTGCGCTCCGCTAGAGTCAAGGCAAGCTCGCCTTTTTCCTTCTCTAGCGCGGCGACCTGCTCCAGGAGCCCGTCCCGCTCCGCCGCGAACTTTTGTTCAGCAGCTGCCGCGGCTGACTCCTGCGCCAACGCAACAAGCCCCTCGGCGTGCGCCCTCGCTTCGGCGCATTCCGCTTCCAGCTGGCGGATGCGGGCGTCTTGGGCAGAGCGGGCGCCAGAGGCTTAGCGCAGCTCCTCCTCGGCGGCCCGCAGCCTATCCTCGAGCGCTTTTTGGCTACGAGCATAGGCCGTTTGCAGGGCCTGCCCCAGCACAAGTGTCTGTAGAAGGGAAAAGACTTAGCAAACCCAGCTAAACTCAGGCGCGGTCGCAGGAGTACTTACCCTCACCCCAGATACCTCGAAAGCGTCCTCGAGGCGCCCCGCACCGTAGGCCTGCAGCACTTGCGGGTCGACGCTCGTGGCCGCGTCATTCACAATCCCGCGTCACGCCCTCAGCGTCTCCGGAGGCGGCGCGAAGTCCGCAGGGCTCACGTGCTCGGAGGCCCCGTGTTCCGTAGGATGCTCCCCCTCCGGAATGAGCAACGCTGTAAATAAGGATACGGGTGACAACCCAAGGCATAAAAGCATACACCAGAGTAAGCTAAGCCACCCTACCTTCGGTAGCAGAAGGAATGGTCCCGCCGCGAGCGGAGGCCTCCGCGTTCGGGGAGGACGACGGCTGTCCCTGCGCGGCGGGCGGTGTGGCAAGAGGGGCAGAAGGCGCATAGGCCACGGGACCCCCGGTGCTTGCGCTGGAGTCCCACAAGCTTCTGATGCCCGTAGCCACGACGAACCCCCGCGGTGTCCGGTGGAGCTCCGGCCGCACACATGGCCGTTTGGCCGGGGCAGCCAGTAGCGCCACCGCCCTCGCAGCCGTGGTTGGGGAAGACCCCGCAGCTGCTGCGCCCGGGGGTGAAGGTTCCACGGTGGCAGTCGTCGAAGGGGGCACCTCGGTCCCCGCAGCAGTTGGTAAAGACAGCACGGCTACGTGCGCCCCCGCAGAGGGCACCTCCGGCACCACAGCGGCCGCGGTCGAGGGCTGCACCTCGGCATCGCCGGTCCACACGGGGTCCGCCTCGACGACTTCGGCGGGCGGTGAGGCTTCCCCCCTCCGGCTGCCCGCGGCAAACCCGCCGTCCGGGACGCTTGCCGAAGACACCTCGCCTTCGGCGCCCGCGCCACCCAAGCCCGAGTCGGCGTACCTCGCCGAGTCTGACTCCGCGTCCGCCGCGCCCTCGGAAACACTAGCAGCAGGCGCGGCACGCGCCCCGCTGCGGCCCCTCTTCCGGGATGAGGTCTTCTTCTTCTTCGCTCCACCATCGTCTGGAGCGACACGGTCCGGCACGGCAAGGCCCAGGACCTCGCACACGCGGTTTATTCGCCCCAGCCCCGCCTTTGCGGTAGCAGATGCGCGCTGCTCGTGCTCCCTGGCGGTGTATGGCCCCAGGAATACGCGCGCGGCTTGCTCCGCCTCCTCCAGGGAAATCCCTGAAGCAAAGGAGAATAGCATCAGCATACAACGCATTTCGCGTCAACAAAGGAGGGACGCAATCGAGGCTTACGGGGGCCGGGCGGCGCCGGTAGCGAGCAAACCCACGGCGAAACATTGTCGTCTCGATGCCTCTCGGCGGCAAGACGCCAGTCGTAGGCAAGCGGTGCCACGCCGTACATCGCGTACTCTTCGGCAAGGTCGCGCATGTTGAGGCGGGCGGCCACGCCCACGAGCCGCTTGACCCTCCGCTTGTCCTCATCATCGAGCGTTCGGCCGGGCGAGGGCTTGAACGCGATTGGTCGGCCTGTGCACTCAAGGCCGCTCCCGCTCTCCACACGGTGGTAGAACCACCGCTTCATCCAGTAAGACTCCCACTTCCCGCGAGTTGAGTTCGCAGGGAAGAGCTTCTTGCACGACGAGCGAAGAATAAAAGAGACGCTACCGAAGCTCGACAGCGTCCCGTCCTTCCGGCCCTTCGGCTGGCATCGCGCCTCGTGGAGATAGGCGAACAGCGACGCGCTGGGCCAGCACGCCCACGAGCGCAAGGCCCAGCTGTACACCGCGAGCCGGGCCACGGCGTTTGGAGTCAGTTGCGCCAGCTCCAGCCTGAAGGTCCGCAACACGTCGCCTACCACGGTCGCCGCGGGGATCCGAAGCCCCGCGTCGAAAAAAGCAACGAATACGACCGCCTACGACCTCTCGGGATGCGGTTCCGTCTCGTCGCCGGCGGGCAATCGTACGTCCTGCTGCCCGGACAACTTCCCCGCGCGCAAGAGCCCTTGGATCGTCTTCTCGGTCACGAGCGAGGGGCCTAGATCGCCGGAGAACGTGCCTTCCTCCTCCGCCACCAGCCGCTCCTGGTCAGCCGCCGACGGGTCGCGCTCTTGGAGCGCGTATTTCACCTCCAACGGCGAGGATCGCCGGCGAATGGCAGGGTCACCGACCGCCTGGCCGCGCTCGCTACTGGAGGCCATCGCCTCCCACGACGAGACTGAAGTGGCGAAGATAGCGCGAACGTGTGGAAGGCGGAGCAGACAGGAAAGAGGGCGTAAAGGTGCGGGGACGCTGTTATGGGGGGCTATTTCAAGCCACCTCGCACGTACCGCCGCTACCGAAGCGTCGCAACGATACGCGTGCCGGATGCAACCGCAGCGGTGTAAAGGCCCGCCCCACACGATTCCCCATAATTGAAAGCGAAGGGTCGCGGCGGTCCGTGCACGAGACGCGACCACGGTCGTACAAACGCCCCACCCAGCGCTGGAAGGTCACGACCACAGGCGCCATTTACTGCCTGCCCCGTGTCCCCCTTCCCTAGGGAAGAGGCGAGCGGCTGTAAACACGCAACCGTCCACATCCCGCCGCCCACCAGTCATAGGCCGCCGCGTGCCCCGAGCGCGTTGGGTCGCACGGTACGGGAACCTAACCCTGGCAGACCAGGGGCCGGCGTGATTCCAGGAACCCATACAGCGCAAGGCCGCATCAAAGACCCCAAGTCACCGCCCACGCGGCGGTGTTCGCAGGGCAAAGGCACCAGCTTCGCTGCCACCCGTTCGAAGGGTAGGGGACGGAGCGCGCGCGCCTACTTCGACTTAGGCGCCAGCTTCGCTGCCACCCGTTCGAAGGGCAGGGGAAGGAGCGCGCGCGTCTACTTCGACTAGGCGCCAGCTTCGCTGCCACCCGTTCGAAGGGCAGGGGACGGAGCGCACGCGCCTACTTCGACTTAGGCGCCAGCTTCGCTGCCACCTGTTCGAAGGGCAGGGGGCGGAGCGCGCGCCCCTACTTCGACTAGGCGCCAGCTTCGCTGCCACCCGTTCGAAGGGCAGGGGACGGAGCGCGCACGCGTCTACTTCGACTAGGCGCCAGCTTCGCTGCCACCCGTTCGAAGGGCAGGGGACGGAGCGCGCGCGCATCTACTTCGACTAGACGCCAGCTTCGCTGCCACCCGTTCGAAGGGTAGGGGACGGAGCGCGCGCGTCTACTTCGACTAGGCACCAGCTTCGCTGCCGCCCGTTCGAAGGGTAGGGGACGGAGCGCGCGCGCCTACTTTGACTAGGCGCCAGCTTCGCTGCCACCTGTTCGAAGGGCAGGGGGCGGAGCGCGCGTGCCTACTTCGACTTAGGCGCCAGTTTCGCTGCCACCCGTTCGAAGGGCAGGGGACGGAGCGCGCGCGTCTACTTCGACTAAGCGCCAGCTTCGCTGCCACCTGTTCGAAGGGCAGGTGGCGGAGCGCGCGCGCCTACTTCGACTTAGGTGCCAGCTTCGCTGCCACCCGTTCGAAGGGTAGGGGACGGAGCGCGCACGTCTACTTCGACTAGGCGCCAGCTTCGCTGCCACCCGTTCGAAGGGCAAGGGACGGAGCGCGCGCGCCTACTTCGACTTAGGCGCCAGCTTCGCTGCCACCCGTTCGAAGGGCAGGGGACGGAGCGTGCGCGTCTACTTCGACTAGGCGCCAGCTTTGCTGCCACCTGTTCGAAGGGCAGGGGGCGGAGCGCGCGCGCCTACTTCGACTTAGGCGCCAGCTTCGCTGCCACCCGTTCGAACGGTAGGGGACGGAGCGCGCGAGTCCACTTCGCCGGGGCGCAGCAAAGACGGGAGTCTTGTCCTGCGAAATCTACCTCGTTTTCCTTAACAGGCCACCTACAGTGCATCAACATATAAGGTGGTGCCGGCGGGCTCCCTCAGGAACACCGACTGTAGGTAGGCCTGTTAAGAAAAACAGGGCAGACCTCGCTGTCGCCTACGGAAGCGCGGTGCGGGGTCAGGAAGCGCGGCTGGCTGTCGATAACCGGCGCTGATCAAGCTCCCAGGAAAAATAGACCTCCTTCTGTGCATCAACATTCCCCAAGCCGCTCAGCGTCACCCAGGAATGTTGATGCACGGCAGGGGCCCATTTTAGGGGAACAACTTCTATCACAATATACGCAGGAGCAACGCCCCACCAGCGCCATATATATACCCCCATCAGCAGGGGAACCAACCGGCGGAAGTCCAACCGCCGGAAGTCCGCCGCCATAGTAATGGTCACGACGCCTCAACGCCCGCACCACGCCAAGCACGCTGCACCACGTGGACGCCCGGAAGTCCGAGCGTCGCAGCAGCGCGCACGTCTGCTTCGGCTACAGCGCAGCTCCGGAAGTTTAGAAACGTTCACAGGCCGCGGGGACGGAGGGGGCCAAAAGACTCGGCAACATGGCTTCGGCCTTGTGAAGCCCTTTACCATGAGAGGCTCCTGTCATAGGGATGGCCCCCACCTAAGCCCAGCAGGCCTGGTAGGAGATTATAAGGCCCAGAATAGGCCATGTGTAATGACATAACTGCCCCTAGAGGGGATAACCAGATGTAAGGGTATAACTGTAAAAGCACTCCTCAATGTGTATGTATATATACGAGTAAGCCATGGGGAGAACCCAGGCCATGACACTGATCTTCATCACTCTCCATGACCATCTCTCTCTCTGTTTGGTCTGTAGCCACAACAGACCTTGACCAAGAGGTATGTTTCATTTGCCTACAAGAAATGCACTTAATATGTCATCAACATTTTGGTAACTTAATGGTGGTTTGGTTGTATAGAATACGCTCTGTAACTATATTTAGATGATGTATGTATTTAGTTCGTGCGGACGATATTTTGTAATTACCCATATTGGTGATGTACTAGTGCCGATAATAATGATTCTTTGTTAATAGCCGACCTTTTTTAACTGTTATGTGTACCCCATTATTATTTGTACACTGTTATTATTTGTACCTTATTTGTACTTTATTTATAATCTTAGCGATGTATTATTTGTACGTTATTGTTATTTGTACACTGCTATTATTTGTAACTTTTTTGGTAATAATGACAAAAAAGTCGCGCTGTTATTTGTACACTTATCACGGCCATTTGCAAATTTGGTATGCACATATATGTATTGCTTTGGTGCCATTGCTAATAATGCAGAAAATATCTGTGTAGGCATAATTGATAGCTCAACTATGTATATATGGATGATTATTTTGTATTAGGTTTAGTTGTATTTAGCATGTCTAAAATAAGTGCATTTCATCTACATTGGTGGTAGGTACCTGCTGTCGGATATGGAATACTTGTTCATGTTCTACGGGGAAGGAGTCATACAGGATGGGTTGTACGGGGCAGACCTTCAACATTGTGAAAGGACCTTAATCTAAGCTCCGGAGTTTAAGGAAATGGGTCTCCCTAAGCTTAAGAGATGCGTGCAAAGTGCATTTGATAGGGAGATTGGTAGGAAGAAGCTCGTCATCGAGGCAGTGATAACCACGGTGATTGGAGATTCAAGTGAGTGTTTCTAAGAGTTGAAGAAGGTAGTTGCCAATTTGGCCTGGTGACAATATGTGGACAATATGCGCGATATATGAGAGTCCAATAGTGTATGTGCAGTTTATTGAGAGGGCGGAGGCGTTGAGCAAAGGTGAGGACAGCGGATGTGGAGGTGTAGAAATGATGCAGTTGGTTGGTGGTGGTGGTGTGGAGCATAATGTTGGTGGGGATGGTGGCGGTAAAGTGGAACCTGGTGGTGCTAGCCATGGTGCTGGTGTGACGGAAGTTGATGTCAGTCAGAATGATAGACAGCTATTGAGGTTGGCTCATGACTTTGAGCCAACAGAAGGTGTAGTGTGTATTAGCTGCCATGAATATTTAAATGGCCTATCAGATGAAAGCCATTCTAGCGAGGAGGAGGATGCCGACATAGCCAATAGTGGAGACAAGGCTGGTGTAGGCGCTGGCAGGGGTGGTGCATCTAGTGGTATTATGCACACGGATGCTGAGTATGTCTCTTCAAGATTGAATGCTGTTGTGTTGGCCTCCTATAGTTCTGTCGTATAAAAAATGGGTCGAAATGGTCCTTCGACGAAGACACTATCCTCAAAAGGCAACACTTATCCAACAAGGGTGTAGCAAGCCATTGCAAGATATACCATCCACATAAGCCACACATATCGAGTGCACACATCAAACCCCGACACATATATGGTGAAGTGTGCTGATGGCTCTTTTCCCAAGAAGGTCCGTGCGCAAAGATTTAGAGGCGGTGCAACGGACTTCTGAATAACGGTTGTCAAGGACCACACCTGTGAGCTCATAGAGTCGTTGGACGTGCACCTCAATGTGACCTCGTCACTCATCGCCAGCTTGATAAGTCACCTTGTAGTTACGGACATCACAATTTCGCTGAAGCTGTCGATGGCCGATACCATGAACCTGGTTGGTTTCCCAGCAAGCTATGACAAGGTGTGATGGCCAAGGAGGAAGGTCATAAATGGGATGTAAAGCACGTACATGGATGCCTATGACTTCGTGCCAAGAATGCCGCATCACATTGCCGAAGCCAATCCCGGGACATATGTAAATAAGATAGAGAGGGTGCACTCAACGAAGGGCCCCAATTGTTTCATTATTGACCGTGTGTTTTGGGCATTTCATCAGGCGATTGAGGAGTTCAAGTACTGTCGTCCAGTGCTCATAATGGATGGCATGTTCCTCTCTAGCAGGTACAAGGGCATAATGTTGACGTCGGTGGCAGCTGACACAAATGATTAGCTACTCCCAATAGCCATGTAATTGTGAAGAATGAGAACACTGATAGCCGGCTGTGGTTTCCGGCCAATATGAAGCAAGTAGTAGTCCAAGACCAACCCATCATCTACCTTATCATAATGCAACATTGGGCTGCTATCGGCGCTGAGCACCATGTAGCAAGAGACTCAACCACCCTTTCAGTGGAACGACATGAGGATCCACTAATGCATGAGGCATCTGACGGCAAACTTCCACACCTATTTCTACAACAAGGAATTGATGAAGAAGTTTAAAAATTTGTGCATGCAAAACCAGAGGCACAAGTTCAATGTAATATTGTGAGAGCTTGACGAGGAGACTTCTAGGCATGCGAGGGAGTCACAAGGAGCAGAATTGGCCACAACATAGGCTGCACCCATAGCAATGGACGTGTTCACCTATGGATCAATTTGCATGCCCTGGACGTAAAGAAATGGTCCCTGCTTCATGATACTGATGGTGCGATGTACGAGATGATGACCAACAACATGTTCAAGGTGTACAATGGTGTGTCGAAGGGTGTGCGGTCCCTCCCGATCACTGCAATTGTGGACGAGAGTTGGAACTGCACCATTGGCTATTTTGTTAACAGAGCCATTATTTCGAAGAAGCACCTGGATGAAAGGAGGAAACTCTTAGAAGTCATGTAGGTGTACATGGAGCAGAAAATGGTGAAGACTCGTTGGCACGTCGCTCTAAAGATGGATGGGGTAAGGAAGAATTCAAGATTCATTTGAGGGAGAAATATGTCATGGGCCATGCTAGATGCACTCACAAGCATGCATGCACCATCAGCGAAGTCGTGACCTGCATGTGCAAAAAGCCGATGCTATTTTACAATCCTTGGTTCTATGTCTACACCGCGTGCACTACGTGGTGGTAGTCCTTTGTATATTACATTTTAGAGTACTACGATATCCATCATTTGTACCAAGCCTAGAGCGCTGAGTTCAACTCCTACGGGGGTGGACATGCATTACATGCACCTTTGTTTGAAGAAGTGAAGTGGGTGCCGAATGACACACTGAAGTAGCCTGGGTATGGCAAACGTCAGTCCCGCCTCATCCGTAGTGACATGGAATATAGTCAACGTGGCCAACAGCAAAGGACATGCAAGTGCAGGCTATGCAAGACAGCGAGCTGCTCCATAAGGAACTACCCGAATAGGCCCATTTTGTCGGCCACCCCATAGACCTAGCGATTTATAGCACCTGTACCTGTGTACTCATTCATTCTTTATAAGGCTGGCATTTCTTGCAATGTAACTCGCAATGAATTAATGTTTGACAATACAAAGTATGTGCGTTTCAAATTAAGTTCGGTCCTAATGTTGTCACATTCTTTTTCGTTACTTTCAATGTGAATTTTGTATGAACACTGATACTACAGATACTCAAACATCCTTTTCTGTATTACAGGGAATCGCACTATGCCAACAGAAGTATGGCGGATAGGGCTGGAAGCTCAAGGCACGTGAGGGGACGATGGGCACGGGCTTGGTTTCGAGGTCGTGACCCTTACCTCGAAGACACGAGCATCAACTGTCCCCTGGACCCCGACCCCCCAAGCCCCAATATACCGCCCAAAACCAGGGAGTTGTACACCCTAAGAAATCCCCTCCGCGACTATCCACACATCCCTGAGCCTTGGCCATAATGCAAGCACAACCTCAACGTGGTGGTGCAGGTTTGTGATGACCACGTGCACCTAGGACATCGATTTTTTCGCTGCCTCTGTTCATGGTAAGTGATTCATTACTTACGTATACTTGCACGCATGGAATGCTTATACTAACCTTGTCTTGCTTGTAGACAGCGGATTGCAAGTTCACTGAATTGTTAGATCCATCATATCAAATACTCGCCTAGGTTTATATGCACAAACTGCACATCTATCTAGAA
Organism: Dendrocalamus latiflorus; assembly: GCA_017311315.1. Classification (NCBI taxonomy): domain Eukaryota; kingdom Viridiplantae; phylum Streptophyta; class Magnoliopsida; order Poales; family Poaceae; genus Dendrocalamus; species Dendrocalamus latiflorus. Next base: position 7,742,138 of record CM029650.1, read on the forward strand.
GCGTTGCGTGAGGAGCTCCAGACTGAGAGGACCAACAATGATGAGCTTTGCAGGCAGAAGATCAGGGAGAGGAATAATGAGGAGGTCATGCACCTCGACAGCGACTAACACCCGCATTATTGCTATGCTAACTTGAGCTGCAATTGTGCCTACCACTACCACGACAACTAGCCACATCCACGTCGCATGTATGACCGCCATTCCATGTGAGTGCCGTACGGTTCCACATTTTCTCCCTAGGGTTGTTGTAATTCGCACCTTCATTGTGAAGTGCTATGTCAAGCTACATATGGTCCATTCCGACAATTTTTTCAATAATGTATCCGCACAACTTAAAAGATGAAGTTCGTGGAGTCAATTCATTGAATCGTTCAAACCCCCTGTTGCACCTCTCTAAATATAGTCCTAACAAAACCAGATATTTAGTGAGTCCATGTCGGTTAACCGGGTAAACAACTACCAGAGGCTATGTACTGGAGGTAGAACAGCAGGGCAGCAGAGCAGGAGGAGCTGTCGAGCTAGGGGCTTGGCAGGACTACCAGCCAGGGGCATCTGGTAGCCCTACCTATCGCGTTGCGCGCCAACGTGCTACCAGCCGCCTTCGCTCCTACTGTGCTCAGCCATGTTGCTGTGAGTGCCTTGGCCTGCTAAGCTAGAGGAATATGGCAGGTGATAGGTGTCATCTATTACATCTTTTGAACTCATGGAGGGACTTTTTTTGTGAAAAATGCTAGAGCGCTACTTCTATGAATAGTTCCTTTCTATGTGGTTCTTCAACCAATGGCCATGATATTATGCATGCGGTCGCATCCCAGCTCCACAACCCAAGGAATCTTGAATGTTCCTCTGACCCACAGAGCCCACCTCGCATATGCGCTGTACCGCCCACCATCGTGGGACAGTGCCGCATCCATAAGGATGCTACCCACCACGCCCCACTGCCGCGTGTCCCTGTGCATGTGGGTCCCATTCAACAAAGGAGCTAGGCAATGACTTATTGCCACGCGTCCTCCTCGCTCCATCCAGCCAGTGGGATCACGACAGCGTCCCCACCCACTAGGTTACTACAGGCCTGTTCAGAAATGACTTCTAGGGTAGCTTCCGGCTTCAGCTTCAACCAAGATAAGCTAGAAGCTACAGCGAACAGAAGGGCTTCCGTGGAGAGGGGGGCTAAAAAAGCCGCTGGTACGTGAGGTCCTTCGTCTCAAACCACAGAGCCTGGTTCCCACCCCGCCTCTGTCCAGATCAGGCATCCGCCAGCCGACCCTGCTCCAGATCTAGTGTCCGCCATCCCCGACCTCCCCCGCCTCCCCCGTGCTCCTCGAGATCCTCTGTTCACCGCCGCCAACCCTCCCCCACAGATCCGACGACCGCCATCCCCCTCTCGCCCCTCGTCCCCCTGCAGATTCGGCGACCGCCATCCCCCTCCCCCCGTAGATCCGACGACCGCCATCCCCCTCCCTCCCCCTTCCCCCCGCGGATTCGGCGACCGCATCCCCCCTCCCCGTCCGCCCTGTAGATCCAGTAATCGCCATCCCCCACCCCCCCCGCAAATCCAGTGGCAGCCATTCCCACCCCCTCCCTGTAGACCCGGCGACCACCATCCCCCCGCGCAAATTCAGCGACCACCATTTCCCACCCTCCCCCGTCCTCCCTATAGATCCGGCAACCACCATCCCCCCACTCTCCCCCACCACCCTCTCGGCAAATCCGATGGCCGCCATTCCCACCCCTCCCCGCAAATCCGGCGACCGCCATGCCCCCCCCTCATGCAGATTCAGTGACCGCCATTCCCCACCCTCCTCCATCCCATTGCAGATCCGGCAACCACCATCCCCCACCCTCCCCCACCACCCCTCGGTAGATCCGGTGGCTGCCATTCCCACCCTCCTCCCTGCAGATTCGGCGATCGCCATCCCCCACCCTCCCCACCACCCTCGCACCTCCTACACCCGCCTCCCCCTTTGTCCCCCCGTCGTGCATGACGTGGGTCGGTGTGCCCTAGCCATCCCCCAGGAGGTCCCTAGCCCTGGCTTCCCCTTCCCAGCCGACGTCGGTGTCGGCGGCTGTGCCTCTACCAGCAATCGCCGACTCATCGTCCTCCGCCTCGATGTCTGGTGCCACCTCTCCCGTACATTTTGAGTCAGCATCGAATGCGCCGTTCTCCCCTTATCTTGTGCAATCGTCCCCTCGCCAGCTTTCTGCTCCTTTAATGCCATTTGGAGGCAAGAGCCTGGCCAAACGCCCCGTCGAGCTCTTGGTGTGCAGCGAAGTGCACGTCTCCGACCTCCTATTGCTGGCGTCTAAGGTAATTGCAATAAAATAAACTCAACTCCAACGATTTCTTAACAATATGACCCTAGGTTCGTACATGTAACCCAGCTTGGAGGGTTTGATTATTTGTTGCATATAGTTTCTTAGTGTCTATATTGAACAATTGAACAATTTTTTGATATGCTGTCGGGGCCAATTGTGAGTTGCGTAGGGGCAATTTGTGTCTGGCGTGCTCATGTTATTCGCCTTTGCTTGCCTCATGCCCGCAGATGGCTAAGGGGTAGACTCGTAAGGATAACACCGGCAATGCTAGCTGGGACACCGTCGCCCATATTGCTATGCTGAAAATATGCCGTGAGAAGTTCGAGGCATAGAACATGACAGGGGGCTACCTAAAAGGCATGGGTCCACCAACCTAGAGAAGAAATTCAAGGAACAGACCAGCCGTGACTACACCAGAAAATAATTCAAGAATCACTAGGACTCACTTGAAGAGTACTACATTTGGAAAACCTTGAAGCTGAATGCGACCGGCTTGGGAATGAATGCAGCCACCGGCTCAACCGATGCAATGGGCGCATGGTTCGAGGAGCAAAACAAGCAAAACCATGTGCTAGATTGCATGTACGCCATGGCGCAAGACTATATTAAGCCGATCGATCCATCATTCAGCACAATGCATGACAGGTTGACAGAACCTAGATTTTACCCTCACTTCACAGGAGCTATCAGGGCCATCAACGGTACCCACATCCCCGTCGTAGTGCCTGCTGTATGGTGTGTAATGCACACCAACCGGCATGGGGACACCAGCCAGAATGTATTGGCCATGTATGACTTTGACATGCGGTTCACATTTGTGGTTGTAGGATGGCCTGGGTGCGCCCACGACACACGCATCCTGCTAGACACACTGAACGGTTACGACCATATGTTTCCACATCCTCCCCCATGTATAATGCATAATCCCCTGCATGCGGTTCGACATTCCTAACTTTAACGTACGTACATACGTTTAACTTGGCCCATTTTTTCCATTGCAGGGAAGTATTACTTGGTGAATTCGGGGTAATAAGATATGTTTCCTAGCCCCGTTCCAGAATAGTCAGTATGATGTCACCAACTTTGCCCATGGTGGTCGGCCACAAGGCTGCTATGAACTTTTCAGCTACCTTCACGCATCTTTGCGCAATGTCATTGAGCGTGCGTTCGGTGTTTGAAAGAACAATTGTCGTATTCTGGAATGAATCCCCAGTTTAGACCATGCCATGCATAGGAAGATAATTATTGCCACCATGGTGTTGCATAACTTCTTACTTGGTGGGCAAGGTGACATGGATCATGCAAACACCTCCGTCGGCTCCGATCATAGCTCCTTTCGGGTTCACGCCACTGAAGACACGAGTGATTTACAAATGAATCAGGTACGCGAGGCAATAGCAGACACTCTGGTGGCGTGATTTATTGTGCCGCCCGAATACGCTTGTACGCTCCCCCACATGTACAACTATGTATGCCCACACGGTTATGTACACCGTGGTGGTAGACTAGCTTGTACGCACACTTGTAACATCGTATGATTACTATTCCCCACAATGGATGTCAATGTCACAAGCCCGTAGTTTACTGTCCCGTTTATTTCAAACGTCATTGCGGTGGCCTTGTACAAAGGGAACGACTCTGTTGACAAAGCTCTTGTTTTTCTTTCATGCGTACATTTTTTCCATATTTATTTTATAATTCCGGTGTGTTGCAGATTATTTAGCAAAAAGTTAAAAGGCAACAGCCATAAAGAACAGAATAACTTCTGCACTAGCCGTTACTATTTATCAATCGCAACCAAAAGCTAAAAGGTATAGCCAAAAATCATCAACACAAGCAAAAAAGAAAAGGCCTTACAAATAGGCCACTACGTTTTAGGCCCCGGCCAAGCTCGTCACAGTTGCCAAAAATAGCATAAGCAGGCTAGCCGAGCTGTGTGACTCCGGTGGCCGGCGGGCGATGGGGAGAGGGAAGGTGCAGCTGCGACAGATCGATCGCGAACAACGTGAGCCGGCAGGCCACCTTCTCGAAGCGGAGGTCGGGGCTGCTCAAGAAAGGCGCACGAGATCGCCGTGCTCTGCGACGTCGACGTCGCGCTCGTCGTCGTCTTCGCCATGGGCAAGCTCCATGAGTACTCCACGCACAGCAGGTGCGCAAATACAGTAAAAACTTTGTATACACAAACGATGCACTAGCTTCTTTTTTCCTTTCGTTTCTTCAGACGGAAAGGACATGAGCTCTGCCAACATCATCATATAAATAAAAGAAAGTAAGGAAAGGAAAGGAGCTCGAGCGCTCGTAGAACAGACAAGCGCCAGCTGACGAGCAAAGCCTTGGCGCAGAACGACGGCAACTGAGTGACTACCCAAAAGCCTCGTAAAACTACTGTTTAAATATCTATGTCTCGACTCCAATACTCTTCTTAAGATCCTCCTATTTCCTTTTCATCCATAAGTGCCCCCCTACATTCACTTTTTTTTTTCCATATTTGCTAGTGCATGCAAGATAATGCCATACTACTTTTCCTGGCTAGTGGCAGCAGTACAAGCCAATAATTTGGAGGGTGGCAATAGTGGCTACCTTTTGCCTTATTTCCTGATATGGAACTATTATACTGTACATAAGGTACACTATTTTGGTACATGCCTGGAGAAGCCATCGTATGTATGGCCCTCTAGCAAAATTTGTTTGTAACTCTGGCACATGTGCGTACGAACGAAATTACAAATCTAGTCTTATTCATAACCACAATAGTAGTGACAGGCGATACGTATCACCTACCGCGCTGTCCCACCGTGGGAGGAAGTGCCCACTCACAGGAGAGAAAGGAGGGCGGCAGGCGGTGGATGGCATTGGGTGCCGCGAGCTAGTGGAGCTCAGCAGGAAACCTATTGCATAATACCAACTTGGCAGGATTTGGTGGCGAGTCAACCCAGCACGGCAGGCCGGTAGGTCCCACCACCTACTACGCTTGTTCATCGCCTGTTGCACTTATTCATCACTTTCCGAGTTGGGTTAAGATGTTGTGGTGCTATAACTTGATACAGTGAAATAGCGCGATAGATGATATATATCTTTGTGGCCGTCACGGTTACAGAAGAGACTAGATTTTCATAAGTGGGAGTGTCAGATTTGAAAAAAAAAAGATAGCTAGCGGGCCCTTTGTGGGATGGATTCCGTGTCCTGATGGCGGGATGCCCATGGACCAGCATGGCCTTGTACGGCACTGTACCGGCACAGTGTGCTGCTGCATGCTGGAGCTGTAGTACTCCTCTACCCTTCTACTCAATCACATAAAATAAATAATATATAAAGTGTTTACTGTTGCTATACAGTGTATGTGTAGCAGTATGTATGTACACACATGTACACATGGCACATGCCAGGAGCGGACCTGCCCTTCGGGCGAGTCCGAGCGGCCGCCCGAGCTCCCCTCGCCGGCCGGACCTCAAGTGGGGGTTCTGCTTGTATGCCACATAGTGGAGGGTGCAGCGTATCATTGACTTGTAAGTGTGCAGTTTGATTAAGCTATGGCCTTTGTTTTGTTCATCTGTTTGTTTACATGTTTTGTTCATCTGTTAGTAAGCTTTTAAACATGTTCCATAGCCTGCTAATAGACTACACGATTTAATTCACTTTTCAGGTGATCTGCTAATAGACTACACGATTTAATTCACTTTTCAGGTGATCAATGCCCTGGCGCAAGCACCACATATCCTTCTGGTGCAACCTTCATGCAGTTCGCAACAAAGGTATCTACCAACGACAATCAGGTTGCTAAAGCTGCAATGATGACTGCTGAACGTGCCATGAATTTCATGAGATGTACAATATCTGGAGACCCTGGCTCCTTACCAACTTGAAATCTTCATTCTTCATATGCGAAGAATTGATGATTTTGTTACTTGTCATGATCTTGGAAGTCTGGCCATGAAGTTGGTTGAAACTGAAAGGCATATTGCATTTCCATTGATCTACCACCTCATCGAGTTAGCATTGCTACTACCGGTGGTGACAGCATCGGTGGAAAGAGCCTTCTCGGCTATGAATATTATCAAGACCGATTTGCGTAATAAGATGCCTGATGATTGGCTTAATGACTTGATGGTGTGCTATATCGAGCAAGAGATATTCAAAGGACTTGATCGTGAAAAAAAATCAAGAAACGATTTCAAGACATGAAAACTCGAAGAATGAAAATGCCTCGTTCTCCTAGACGTACTTAGTTATTTACTAGTATATTTTTTGTCTTCTTTTTTATTGCATCTTTTATATTCTATTATCGAATTGTGACAATTGACAGGTTGTTTCTTTTACAGCTCATCTACAATTGTGGATTAAGCTTCATTTAGTGAGGTATTTTTCATTGTCCTTCCGTTATCTACATATGTTAACATGTGAATTGTAGTTGTTTTTTCTATTTCGTATCACATACTTTTATTAGTGTGATTACAACATAGTTTGATCATGGATTGTTTTGCTTTTGGGTATTACTGTTTATTTCACGCTTCTGACTTCAGCTTGTCTAGTTTTTTTCTGGATCCGTTATTGGATTTCGCCCTACCTAAATTTTTTTCTTAGGCCCGCCACTGGCACATGCTGACACGTACTTTTCCTTTCTTTGTAGGTCGACCAACTTTTTTACTTTTGTTGACTATATACGAATTGGACGTTTTGTGCCTCTACATTATGTTCATTGTTTGTGTGCGTATGCATATGTGATGAGAGCTAAAATCACAAGGCAGATGTTCTAAGAAAAGTCTATTTTTAATCCTTAAACTCCGGTGGAACTTTAATTTTCACCTAAACTTAAAAACTGATTACTTTTTATCTCTGACTTTTAAATCTAGATAAATAACCCTGTTGAAAAGTAAGGCAATATTTTAATTCCAAGTTTTATTAGGAGACAAAAACAATAAACTAATGATGCAAAACTCACAACTAACAGTAGGCTACTCATCATACTTCAGAATATACTCAAGAAAGAATATAGTAACCAAGTCGAATGTGCGCGCAAACGACTTACTTATTAGCCAGATGAAGAATAGGAAGCCGCGCAGGATTGACGCAGTGCAGAACGTAGATGACGCAGTGCAGTGAGCGATCACGCAGATGCGCTGCCCAGAAACCTTATTGCCGCCCCGTGCAGGTACTCTCTGCGGCAACGGTTCGGAGATAGCCGCTCTCCCTCCTTCCAGGTGCACGCCGGGAAGAAAGGTCGATAAGGTTCAGACAGCACAGTACTCGAGCACAAAATCGCAGAGAAGGAAAAATTGGAGGCAGTGGGATTATACTCTACACTCTGGACGTCTCCAGGCATATATAGACAGACTGATAACTGACATGATTAAAACAGCCATTTACCCACTGATAACTGACACATTCAACCAGCCATTTATCTACTAGTAACTGTTTGTCATCAAAACCCCAGTAAAGCCTCAAATTCAAACGTTTGAATCTCATTCAAACACACACACAGAGAGGGAGAGTGGTACAGAGTTTAGCCAAAAATAAAGATGGACTTGGTGACTACTCATCATTCAAAGTCACAAGTCACGCGATTTTCCCGCGAAAATACGCAAATACGTGCGCGCGCGTGCGTGGCGCGTGTGTGACTAGACAGAACCCTCCTCATACCATCTCTTTCCATATTCAAGGAATTGGGAGGACTCCACCTTATAAATCGGACTTCCTCACTCTGCCTTAGCAATATGGTACTAAACCATGCATGCTTTGGAATTAAGAAAATATGCTATAATTAAATGGGCCAATTTCTAACAACCCCCCATCAATTCCAAAGCAACAAGTAAGACAAAGATATTGTGCTGAAGTAATGTTAATATACCAGTCTTTTAGTGTAAGTCCCGTACGGGTTGAACTTGCACCTAGAATGACAAGATTCATCTTCTCACAGCTGATGAATGGACTATGCCTTGAATTCACAGCTTTTCATGATCAGACTTAACTTGAAATCTCAACTAGTACTAGGCTGCCAATGAACCATGCCTAAACGGAGCGTTATATGGTCATGCTCCCTTATCTGCTCATGAGCTTTCTAGAGAATGCCCCGTTCTCGTGAACTGCGACCACACAGTTAAGCTTAAGTAGGTGTATTCTTTCTAGGTATACATTTTCCTTATTTGGACAACAGAATACATTAAGACTTCATGCCAACCTTCCATACAGTTGAAAGTACATTGTTTATAGGACATGGGTACAATAAATATGTACTATCTTGTTACAACATCAATTTGTTTTTCCCATTGCCTAAGTCACGGGATCTCTGATCAAGAAGGTATGGGTTACCATTGTGATGTAACTTAAATGGGCCTCATTCCCATGTCCATAGATGCAACGGAAATCGCTTTCCGTGCCAACCCCTTTGTAAAAGGGTCTGCTAGATTTTTCTCAGTGTGAATATAGTTCACAGCAATCACTCCAGAGTTTCTCAGTTTTCTGACAGATTTAAGCCTACGCTTCACATGTCTAGAGGACTTCATATTATCCTTTGTACTTGTGACTTTGGCCAACACTGTTTGATTATCACAGCATATCAGGATTGCCGGTATTGGTTTTTCAACCAATGGCAAGTCCAATAGAAGCTCTCTCAGTCATTCAGCCTCAACTGTGGCTATATCAAGTACTACAAGTTCTGCTTCCATGGTTGACCTCGTCAATATGGTCTGTTTGCAAGACCTCCATGAAACTGTAGCACCAGCTAAAGTGAATACATAACCACTTGTAGCTTTGATCTCATCCGCATCAGAGATCCAATTAGAGTCACTGTATCCTTCTAAAACAGAAGGGTGTCCAATATAATGTATTCCAAAAGATGTTGTGCCTCTCAAGTAGCGCAACACTCTTTCAAGTGCCTCTCAGTGATCATCTCCTAGGTTAGACGTAAACCGACTTAATTTGCTCACAGCAAATGAAATGTCAGGTCTTGTGGCACCAGTTAAATACATAAGTGACCCAAAAACTTGTGAATATCTTAATTGATCTTTTCCTAACCCCTGGTTCTTTCAAAGCTTAATGCTCGCTTCATAGGGTGTTGGTGAAACTTTACAGTTTTCGGCTTAATATTTTCTCAGCATAATGGGATTGATTCAAAGTAATCTCATCCTTGGTTTTGATCAATTTAATATTCAGAATGACATCTGCCTCTCCCAAGTCTTTCATATCAAAACACCGAGATAAGAAAGATTTGACCTCGTCAATTACGGCAGTGTTTGTTCCAAATATAAGTATGTCATCTACATACAGACATAAGATAACTCCTTGACCCCCACCATAACGATAATACACACATTTATCAGCTTCATTCACAACAAAGCCAGCGGATGTCAAAGTTTTGTCAAACTTTTCATGCCATTATTTTGGTGCTTGTTTTAGGCCATACAAATATTTCAATAATCTGCATACTTTATTTTCCTGTGCAGAAATCACAAAACCATCCGGTTGATCCATATAGATTTCTTCTTTCAACTCTCCATTAAGGAAAGTTGTCTTCACGTTCATTTGATGAACATGTAGACTATACGAAGATGCTAACGCAAGGAGCACTCTGATGGTAATTAGTCTGGCGACAGGAGAATAGGTATCAAAGAAATCTTCTCTCTCTCTGGGTATAACCCTTGGCCATAAGCCTTGCCTTGTACTTCTCAATTGTTCCATCAAACCTTAGTTTCTTTTTAAAGATCCACTTACATCCTACAGGTTTACACCCGATAGGACGATCCGTGATCTCCCAAGTCCCATTAGCCACGATAGAGTCCATCTCGCTATGGACTGCCTCTTTCCAATACTCAGCATCAGGAGATGCATAAGCCTCCGAAAGAGTCTTTGGCACATCATCCACGAGGTATACAATAAAGTCGTCACCAAAGGTTTTCTCAACCCTTTGTCTCTTGCTCCTGCGAGGAGCTTCTGTGACTAGATTGTTATCCTCCTCAGGGATATCACAATTGGTTCAGAAATGGTGGGAAGTTCGGAAGTTTGATTATTCTCACTTTCAATATTATTAGTTTGAACATTCTCTGTTCGTGAAGTACTGCCTACTGTTCTCATAGGAAAGATATTCTCAAAGAATGAAGCATCTTTAGTGTAACGTCCCAAAAATTTGAAATTTGAAAACATGAAGTTTTTGAATTATTTTTGCAATATATTTTATCTGAATTTGGAGTTTATGGTATTTTTCTGAAATTTGGTCGAAATTCCAAAATTTTAAGAAGCTCAAAAAGAAACAAACCTTAGTAATACCCTAAAAGGAAATGTGCAAATGATAGAAAGATAAAATTTCAAATATGAATCTGAAAATATGATCTAGTATAAGGAGGGAGAAACCTGAGTTAAAATATAACAAAATCTCATTTTGGAAATAATGGACATTAAGATTTGAAATCCAATTAGAGAAGCAATGGCTAAAGGAGCACTATCAACTTACATTTCAATTGGTTGGAAAAATTTAGACCTAAACTTTATGCAAAAACTGAAATTAATAATTTTGAATTGTGAAATAAAAATTCTAATTAAAAATCCAAAAAATTTAAATTAAAGCTTGAGCTTTCATTTCCCCTTTCTTTTCCATTTTCCCCTCTCTCTTACATGTGGACCCCACTTCCTATTCCTCTCTCTCTCCTTCTCTTTTCTCTCTACCCTGCCAGCGGGCCCGACCCTTTTTCCTTGCCGACCGCGCCGTCCAGACCCCCCACGCAGGCGCCCCTTCTTCCTCCCTCTTTCCCTCCTCCTCCCTTCTTCCATGGGCAGGCTGCTTCCACGTCGCCCTTCCCTCTCTCAGCGCTGCGCCGAATCTCGCCAAATCTTTGCCGCGCTGCCCCCACCCTGCTCTGCACGCGCCGCTCGCTCGGTCGCATCACGTCGAGCCACGCGCCTCTGAGCCCCGTCCGCGCGGCGCCTTGCCCGGCGGTCCTTCCCCCGCTCCGCCCGGTCCTCTGCCAACAACGCCTTCCCTCCTCCGGCTATAAGAGGCCTTGGCCCTCCCTCACCCCCTGCACAACCCTATCGCCCCCTTGCTCCATCTTTTCCCCATCCCAGGCCGAGCGCTTCCACGCCCGTGAGCCGCCGTTGCCACCTCCACGCCGCCCCGGCCGCTCCGACGAAGCCTTGCCATTCGGACCGCGTCACGGTGGGTCATTGCTCCCCAGCTACCTCTCCTCCAAACTAATTGGACTTCCATGCCTTGAAGATCACCGCACGGCTGATCCTCCCCGCCCCCGGCCGAATGCGCCTCCACCGACGCCATCCCTTCCACGGAGCACCACCTCCCAATTCCGCGCTGAGGGAGCGACTACTCGGTGCCCTGAACCTCCTCCAAGCGAGGGAGAAGCTCCTCGTCGCCCGAGATCTTTCCCCCACGGCGACCTCCCCGCGCCGCCCATGACCTCCGCCGCCGGCCCGCCTCAGGCTCTCCCCTATCCGAACAACCGCAAGGTGAGCATCCCTAGTGCCTCTTAATGCTCGTGCGCACGTTAAATTTTCCCCTTCACCTCGCCGGCGCCGGCGCTCCGTTTCATCCCCGCCTCTGGCCGTTCAAGCCGCCGCCGACCGCTTCCGACACCACCACTACCCGCGTAGACATTGCCGGGAGCTTCCTCATTCTCGTGGGGACCCATTTTTCTGGTCGCCGGCGTATTCCCGGCCGCCCTTCGCCGGTGACGCCGCCGCCTGCCCCACCCCTCACCATCCCCTGTTCTCGGCTGGCAGCGTCCCCTGTTTCTCCCCCAGCTGCTGCTCAGTTCTTCTAAATTGAAATCCCATGTTTATCACAACACGCCCACCGCCTGGTTGGTCAGCCCAGTCAAGCTGCGGGATCAGATAGCAGGTCTCGAGATCGATTCCAGAGATGGCTCGTTTTGCCATTTCTTTTTGATTTGATTTTTGTAGTCCGTTTTAGGTAAGAAAAATTGTATAAAATTAGAGACTAACTTAGTGTAGCTAATAAGTTTAATTAGGATATAAAATAAGGTTGCTTAAAAATTAATACTTGATTACTTGTTGTATGAACAATTAATATAGCTCAAATATTATTTGTCTAATTACCAATTATAGGCATTAATAAAATGTGGTTTAGTGTATAGTCCAAAAGTAATAAGAATTCTAATTAAAAATACATCCATAGGAGGTACAAAATTTATTAGTATATATACATGAACTTAATAAATGTTTAATCATGGATTAGTTATTATTATCATATCTGTATGATTAGTAAGCCAATAGCATATATTTTCCCAAGAGTAAAGGGAGAACTTGAGAAAAACTGGTGAAGCTAATAAAATTTAAATAAGGCATTAGGGAGTTTATGTATGATTTAAATTCGGAATAGATGCCATGATAAATAATTAGTATGACTTAAACATTCAAATTGTAAATCTAATTATTTAATAAAGGCTTTGGATAAATGTCTATACCTAATAATGGTGGCCCTTAATTAACATGTAAACATAGAGGCCCAATAATTGTCATGCCACCATTAAACAAACCCCAGTGCCATATCCTAATATAATAGCCCTAGGTCATCATGATTCAAAATCATAACACGGACATATAAATACTCTAAATTGAACGTGTAACCAATGACACGAGTAAACAGGGTCGCATAAAATGCTACATACCAAGTTTTGCCAGATAACTAAGTTTAAGCTAAAATTAGGGATAAAGATAAGCCTAATAATAGCTAAAGTATGAGCAAGCTAATAATAGTGCCATTAATTAAATCTTATTCCTAACACTACCTTTAGTACATAATAAAAGTAAGCACAATTGTATATAGAGCAAGCTGGGACCCGTGCCAATGGATCATAATTCGAATTAAAACTTAGGCTAGCGATAAATGAAAATGCGTAAGATATGATAATGGGATTATTAAAGCCTGAAATTTTAATTAAATTACCATATATGAATAAATAATGAGCCTTTACTATTTGTCTTAATCTAATTAATAAGAAAAGGCATATATAAGAGATTATTCCAAAACTTAATAAAGATATCCAAGTTAAAGTTAAGAAAATAAAGTGGGTTATATTGATTCGTCGGAAATTATGATTTAAAAAGGACTTAAGTTCTAATATAAGAAATTCCTAGACCTAGCTTTTTGGACAAGTGTTAGAATACTTTTGATTAAAATATTTATAGAATAAGTACAGGTCTCATCCATCCGTCCAGTTTGCCTCCACCATAACCTAAGTTGGAAGGAATACATACCCAGCCAGACTTGTACATCGATACATAGGTCTACCTAACTCATAGAATTTCCTTGATAAATATAAAAATAATAAAAAGAAGTCATTAAATAAAAAGATCAAGTTATCGTATTATACCATTGATCTTGCCTCAAATCACCCGAATCACCCCTCAGCTCAAAGTAAAACTAAACTGAGTTATTTGGATTTATTTGGATCTCTTGAGTTATTTGCTTTTATTTGGATTCGGTCGTTTGTCGCGTAATTAGAAATTGGAAGTCGTGAAGATTCAATGGATCAAGCGAGATCAAGTTTGAAGTGAAGATAAAGCCCAAAAGATCAAGGGAAAGCATTGTGTGAGCTCAAGACCGCGGTAAACCGTGCCAGGCGAGTCAATACTTTGATCATTTCGAACCTACATTTTCTGCAAATTACTTTGGTTTAAATTATCAAATTGCATGCTGTTACTTTATATGCAAATACATGTTTAGTTTAATCTCCTAGTTATATGCCTACTGTTTACATTGAATAATATTATCCTTCATTTGGAATATTTGAATGTGTGAACCTTGTCGCCCTAGCAAAAATTTATATTAGTAACCTTTCGAAGTAAGTCTGTAATTATATGCCATGCTTAGCATTGTTTAGAGTCTCATGGGCGCTTTTCGCGCCCAAGCATCACTTTTAATCCTGAGAAAAATTAGTTGGGCAGTCATGGTGGTAATGACTGGTGTATGTTGGATATAGTTATTTTATATTCCCAAAAACCTCGAATTGCTTAATTGTCTGGGCGGATGGTTCGGGGGTATGGTGCAGGTGTGCACGAGAGTGTGGTTTGTGGTAGAACCGCCCAGATACCACTAAGGACCGAATCTTGTCTTGTCAACCCATGTAAAACAGTACAACCACAAGTCTGTAAAATACAACTTGGCTAAGTAAAATTATCGAAATCCCCGGACTCATCTCACTGGTAGTGGATAGAAGTGGATATGCTATGGCAAGGGGGCCTGAAGGGACACCAGTGTAGGGTGAAGTTTTTCCCAGATGTTCTAAGCGTTGCGGGGACAAGAAGCCCGGCTACGTTAGTAACTGTAGGGGAAAAATATCCCGCGCATAGATGGGACCCACCGCAAGTGGGCAGTTTCCCATAAGGTGAATGAGAAAAGGGACTAGATACTTTGAAAAGTCACTGTGATGATCTGCTCAACCACACTTCTAAGGAATCGTGTGGGGCAATGAGTTGATTGTCTCTTGTGGTGAAAGTGTACAAACTCTGCAGAGTCAAAACTATTCGAATAGCCGTGCCCACGGTCACGGGCGGACATGGGAACTTAACCAGATATAGTTCTATTTCAAAATGTTTTGTGGGTGGGATGGAAAAGTGGAGGGCAGTGAAAGGCCCTGATTTGAGTTGTCCTGGGTGTCGTCCCAGTGGTAAGTTAAGCGGCTATAACGCTGAAGAAATTGCTATATGGTGCAGATGCCATGTAACGGTGGATGGAATCTGAATCGATATTAATAATGCATTTCCTTGTACATTATGATTTGTTCCAAAATTGCTAAGTCATAGGGCTTTTTAATTAATTGTATTCAAAAGCACTCTACGCAAAATAAAATAGCCCGAGCCTTTCCTTTGTTAAGCTATGCATACTATTTATTTGCATTCTGTATATTGGCTCGCGGAGCACGGGGTCGGAGTGCTCACGCTCGCTTTTGCGACAAAATTCAGAATCAGGAATCAAGTCACTGCACCGCAGCAACAAGATTGGACAAGCTGGCAGAGAAGATGAAGATGTCAAGAGCTAGGTCGCGAACCTCCAGTTGGCTGCCTGTGGGCATGTCCTAAAGGTCCCACCTGTGTGCTTCGTTCTTCCGCTGCTGCAATTTAATGATTTCGGCCTAATCGGCCCATGAGTAAGTCTACTATTAAATTTTACGCTTCCGCATGATATGTATTTTGATATTCATTACTGTAACTGTGAGCACTATCTACTGATCCAGGGAATAGTGCAGTAATCACAGAGGAATCCGGATGTTAGTATCTGGGTCCCTACATTTAGACTCCATTATTGTATTAGCAATAATCTCAGGAGTTTCAGATTTAACTACTAAAAATCTATAGGCCGTGCTATTTTGAGCATATCCTAGAAAAATACAATCGACTGTTTTTGGTCTAAGTTTTCTCTTTTTCTGCAATGGTATATTGACTTTTGCCAAACACCCCCAAGTTTGCAAAAAATTAACATTAGGTTCCCTCCCCTTCCATCCCTCATACGGAGTAATCTCACTCTTTTTAGTGATTACTCTGTTTAGGACGAAAGTTGCTGTTAAAATAGCTTCCCCCCACCATGCCTTAGGCATAAAGCTAAGCTTGGCAACTCCTTCATTACTTTTTGCACTACACCACAACCACCGCAACCCTTTCCTCCTCCTCTGTGGCCAAGCCATGTCGCAATCACCAACATCGAATTCTTTGCCGGTGAGTCCAAATCCTATTCCTCACTACTGCCTCCTATCTAATCCATTTAATTGTGTCCTTAGTAACTCCTCAACACCCCGAAGCTATCCCCAGCTTTTCGTCAAGCCTCGCTGCCCCTAGCTCTTCATTGCCATGCAACATCTCTCCATCGCCCATGGTCACCGTCACCAGAGCTCCTGGGGCCATCCCGAGCTAAGCCGTCATTGCTGCCAAACTCCCTTTACCTCCTAGATGCTCGAGCCATCCTCAATTTGGCCAAAGCCTCATCACGGCTCCACCATGTGTGTGTGCCCAAAATGGGTTGCTCGTGTTAAGTTAGCACTCGCTGCTATAAGTTTAAGCTCTATTAAATGGTTTTAGTGATTAATGACAAACCTAAATGTGAGAATGACTCGTTTGTTGGGTATGATATTGTTTAGTCTCATTTGGATAAAAAGGTAAAAATCATGGAAGTATGCATTTGACATCATATTTCTATGTCTTGTTGCATTCCTCATATCCAAAATATAGGATTGAACTCCACCAAAAGTCTAACTTGAATATGTGCATATGTTTTTATTACATATCCTTTTATGCACATATTTAGGGGGAGTTCACTATATATTTTGAGGTTCCATTAGTATTGATCAGCTTGTTCTTCATCCACACATATTGAAGATCTTTAATTTGAAATGTATCCTTGAGTATATAAACTTTGTATAGTTCATATAAACTCATGTTGATTTAAACTCAATTATTTGCAATTGGGTTGTCATGAATTACCATAAAGGCAGAAGATTGAAGAATCTAGTTCCTTCATTATGTGTTAATGGTAGGATGATTAATAACAATCAGATGTGTAGCATTGCTAGCAATTAATTTAAAGTCAAACACTCCTATTCAAATGAGTTAATTGCTTTAAAATCTTATTCTAGAGTATAGAATTAGTGTGTACATGGTGTATACTCACAAATCAACTTATTATCTCATTATTTATTGAGATTGTCATCAATTACAAAAACAAAAGATTGAAGAATCTAGTCCCTCCATTATGAGTTAATGGCAAGTTTTGGTAATTAATGACAATCATTTTGTGGGACTAATGTTTTCCATGAGTTGGTGAAATAGATTAGGTTCCATGATGAGGATGACTTGGGAATGTGTCATGAGTTGATCGTCATCAAGTCAAGGTTCAAGAAGAGGATGTATTATGTGTTGATGCACATCAAGATCTCAAAGAGAAGATGATCATGAGTTGATCACCAAGTCAAGAGAAGACCCATCATGTGTTGATAGAGGGTAAATGAAGGATGTATCATGTATTGATGCATGTCAAGACAATGACCCATACTTAAAATGCAGATGTGCATCATCTAGCTTCAACAGGATGCTAAAGGCAAAAGTATAACCAACTACTAGCTAGGGCTAAGGATGTGTTCGTAGTCTTTTAGTAGTGTTAGTGTTTGGTTGGAAGACCAATTTGATAGTATAGAATTACTGTACTATTTAGAGATGTTTTGTCTAGTAGTTTGAGTCTTATTATGTATTGATATCTCAATCCCACTTGCGCTAACTCTCCATAGCATGATGCTATTATTTATGAATGTGTTTTGCAAATAGTTGTAGCTCATGCATCTCCCCATGTAGCATGCGACTATAATTTACAAATATGTTTTACAAATATTTGAAGTCCATGTACCTACTCTTTGTGGCATGATGTAAATTTGCAAATGTGTTTTATAAATTGTTGGAGTTCATATATTTTCTCTTGGCATGCTCTAAAATTGTTTGTTGCTATTTCCTTGAACTTAGACCATGGTAGTGACTCTTTAGAGTTCTTATGATTTATGCATTTGTCTAAATTTTTTAGATCATGCAAATAAGTAAATTATGTAGCCCTCTGAATAACCTTTCTATATAGTTCAAGATCACTCTATTATGACATCAGAGTCAAAAGTTATGGCCATTTTTCTAAGTATCATATATGGCAAAATTTAGGGTCGCTATTACCACCCTTATACCTACGGTATGACTGCCCAGGCCGGTACTACCACACATTTGCCTATGGAACTACCACCTAGTATGACCGGTCGGTCTAACCAGGGTCTCCGGCATAACCGGGCTTTGTTTGATGGTTGTTTTTTAGATAGCATATTTTTGAGCTCTTCTCATCACTTTAGATCGGTATGACCGCACTTTGTGTGGCGGTACTACCGCACCTTGTGTAACGGTAGTTTTGAGTGATTAATGCTAAAGTTTATAGCCGTTGGCACTGTAGCATGGTAGTACCACCATGTAAATAGCGGTACTACTGCTCGTATTGATTTTTGCTAATTTCATCTCTAACAACTAGTTTTTGTGGTGGGGGCTATAAATATCCCATTGGACGACTGAGATATAATTTTTTGGCACTCAATTTTGTTCTCTTGAGTTAATGTGAGCTTCTTTTCTCAATTATGCATGTATTGCACCTTGTGAAAAAGGAGAAAGGTATCTAGTTGCATGCGTTGTATCTAGAGGTGGATTGAGTATCCACTTAAATTTGTGCATGTGTTGCACTTGACGAGAGTCAGGTAAGGGGCTTGACTTGTTACTCTTGAAGATTGTGGACTTCTAGACAGTGTTGGAGGCGTCATATCTGGTGATCTTTTGAAAGAAGATTATGAAGAGGCCTAGTGTGTTGTGAAGGTTGGAGCTCATTTACTCGAAGGGGAAAGAGCTACCACTAGTGGAATTGAGATTTTTGGCTTAATTTGTGCAGCCAGTTTAATTCGTTTGGGCTTAGCTTAACGTGAACTAGGAGTGACTGGCAAGTCTTCGAACATCACGGTAAAATAAAACCATGTCATTGTGGTTTGCTTTCTTATGCTCAATTTATATTCAAGCATTTTATATTCCTAGAATTAAATTAATTGCTTGTTATCCTATGATTGAAAACCTTGACATAGACTTAGGGTATTAGTGCACTTAGGTGAAACTAGTTGATTTAAGTATTATTTGTGTAAAACTAATTTGAGTTACGTTTTTGCATTATAAACTTAGTTTTAGTCAAATAGAATTTTAAAAGCGACTACTCACACCCCTCTTGTCGGCCTCCTCGACCTTACAGCCGCATCTTTGCTCATCACCATCTGCCGTTGTCGTTGCCAAATTTTGTGCTACCACCATTTCCCCTGTCTTGGTGGCCATGAGAGCAAGCTCTAGCTCACTTTGGAATGAGCTGAGCTCTGAGCTCTTTGGGATGCCAAGGTAGGCTAGCAAAGCCACCCCAAGCCACTCCTTATCCTAATCAGCCAACTGGACCAGCCCATACTGTATAGTACACTGTTTGACCATATCGAATATCTACAGGGAGACCACTATCCTAGTGTTTCAGGATGGCCCGCGGGAAAGGGATGAGATAGAAGCTGGGCTAGTAATGCCACTTGCCATTCTTCACAACAGTATGTCTACTCAATGTCGGGCCACGATTTCTGCACTGGCCAGTGGATTCCTGATGAAGGTTGAATGGTCATGAGCCTACTGGGTAGAAGCTAGAATGAGCATAGCAGTGAAAGACCTTGTTATCTCAACTCAATTGTAGGCTAACATGTTGCGTATCTAATGTATGATATTATGAGTTTAGGATATCTTGTTGGTAAAACTGGGTAACTCTGTAGAGTATAACATAAGTATTCGAATACACTGTGCTTCCGGTCAATGAAGGTGAATCCAATAATAAGGCATAAGTATGATTTGAAGGATTTTAAGATGATGAGTGAATTGGTTAAATACACTTTTCTCTCAATAGAATATTGTTTTGTATTTCAAGCCCAAAGATCTTACAAATAAACATGCATTTATACCCGTATTAATGGAACCCCATACCATGTTTAATTGAAATTCTGGCAAATAATTAAGTAGATATTTTCACGTGACTTGTTGAATATGATTGTACTCATGCTTGCTTAATCATCACCACACGAAGTATGGGAAGACACCGAGGAGCCTTTTGAGGAAGATTTTGATAACTCCTTAGAAAGTGACAACTACTGGTTTTAGATCTCGTCTATGCTCAGGCATGCCTGTTGTTTATTTGAAAGATCTTTTGTATTATAATATAAACCTTAGGCTTGGATGCCTTAGTATTGTAAAACTCGACTACTAAGCCATACTCTTTTGTAATAAAAGTTTAGCATTTATAATTTAAACATGAATATGTTTGCTGCACACTCTTCTATAGTGCACAACACTCCACAATCGATCATCCTAGGAAATTACAGGGAAATCCAATAGTCACATGCAACATCAAGGTTGAGATTGATCTTGCATAGTAGAACAGCTATACATTTAATGTCCAGTGATGCTTAATAAAGAAACACCTCTTATGCCATCTAGAGCTAATTAATATACCTGGTCCTATTTGCTAATCGACATTATTGAGTGCTGGTACAACCGGTACCTATTGAACAATCGATCTGCAGTAGGACTCAATTTACGGAGATTTTCTTTCTATTCAATTTTTTACGTGAAGATTGAGCTGATAACTAGAACCAGACCTACAACAGAACCGCTAAGACAAAATACTCTTCCCCGTGAACCCCAAGTTTACCTGGATGGAAATCGAGCATGGGACCTATGGTACAGCAAGAAGTTTCAACAGCTGAGGTGTGCATCTGCATGATTCTTGCAAGCCATCATCCTTTCTTTGCCTTCTGGCATGTGAAGTGACATGATGTACTTCAGATCCACTGCTAACAAATTGGTACATGCTCTTTGCCGACAACCCTCAGTAAACATGCCGTGGAAACTCTTACCATTTTAGCTTTTGTAGTCTAGAAATAGGCAAATAGTGGATAAACAGACTAAAGTCTGTTTTGATAGGATGAAGCTTCTGTCTTTTAGTTGAAATAGAATAGTAATGATTGTTAGATTTTAGCTAAAATAGAATAGTAATAATTGAAATAAGTAGTTTTTTATAAAAATTTAGAAAAGATTTTTAGAAGACACAAACACAGAGAAACAATTAGAAAAAGATTTTTAGAAGATGCAGACACAGAGAAGACGACAGTAGCCAACCGATCTACAGCCCTGCTCAAAAGGGCTTATTTTGAATGGCTTATGGCTGAAAAGCACTGTAACTGACTGAAAAAACACTGTAGCTGATAGTGGCTTATTTGGCGTAATTAAATTTTAAAAAATTAGAAAAAACAGGTTAGCTCATCACGGACAGTACAAATGAATACCGAAAAAAAGAACCGACAAAAAAACTCAAAAAAAACCAAAAACCAGAAAAAGACAAAATTATTGAATAGTAAAAAATAAATCAAAAGTTAGAAACTCAAGTCGAAATGAGCGGGACCAAACAACATGTAAAAGCCGCTTTTTAAAGACTGAAACCGATTTGACACTCCTAATCAGTTTTTTTGTTAATTGAAAGCTTCCACTCCAACATTTCCATGAGACAACACATTCTATGTCAGACGGTACCAAAGAAGGGGCCCCATGTACTGTCAAATCACAAAAAGTAGAAGATTCACCGCAGCAAATAGCTGCAAGCAAAGACCACTACTGCCACAGAGATGCATATGCTGGACTTTTTTGGCACGTTTAGTTGCTTTTTGTTGTCTAATTACAGTATTAGCTATTTTTTTGAGGTATAATTATAGTAGTAGCGCCAGTTGCCCGATAATATCAAAAATCGCACTTTTGCCATTTAGCCATTGTGCGACAGCTCCTAAGGAGCCAACACGTTAGATAAATCCACAGTGGCCATGCGGCCCTGTCGCACGGCCTCTATGTGACCAAGCTGACTGCCACACAGCCACCGTATGACAAGTGATTACTGCTGCCTGGCCACCGTGTGACCGAACTGACTGCCGCATGGCCACCGTATGGTAGGTGATTAGGACTGGCCATTAATTAGTTTAAGCTACATGTTTAGCACAAAAAATTACCTGACGCACAGTGGTCGTGTGATAGAGATTTGGCGCTATGCGGCCCAAGCGGACCTGAAATGTTTTTTTTGTGTTTTTGTTACTTTTTGGCACATGCAAACAACGCTAGTGGGCCAAAGGCCCTACCTTTGTTCTGCAAAGAAATGCCCATGCCATATGTGACGAGGGAACAAACCATCAAAAACAAGGTGCCATCATGTTTGCCCCCTGAGCGCATTTTCTTCCGTAATTATCGGCGTATTGTTAGCGAGCACTACGCTCCTGCCCTTGCTATAAATTGTGAGCTCTCTCGTAGTATTCTCTCGCAGTCGCTCTCGTAGTCGTGCTGTAGTAGTCATATTAGCAAGTAATTACTCTGTTATATATATATATATATATATATATATATATATATATATATATATATATATATATATATATATATATATATATATATATATACATATATAGGACGAGTGTTTCATGCACCTTGGTGCCTAGGCACCCATATCAATACCCGTTGATTTGCTTTGAGATTCGCAACGTTTGATGTGGGTATCTTCATATACCCATAAAAAAGTATATTTGAGATGTCAAACTACGAAAAAAATTAAATTCAACTTCAGTTTAATTAGTTTGAACTATTTTTATGGTATATACTCACTGTAGTCGCATTGAACTCAAAAGTAGTTCAAACAAGTTTGAACTGAGTTCAAAACTTACTTACCATAAATATATCAAGGGTATAAAACATTTTCATACCCAAACTCAAAAAAATTATCAATCATACACGCGTATCGGATGTGGGTGCCTAGGCACCTAGGTGCCTTACGTAATTTTCCTATATATATATATATATATATATATATATATATATATATATATATATATATATGTGTGTGTGTGTGTGTGTGTGTGTGTGTGTGTGTGTGTATTTATTTCATTGCAATTTTTAATTTAAAGTATTGTGCTGTCATTACTTATCTTCGTATTAATTTTTTTGTTTATTCCATCTATTGCAAGGTATGTCTGTGCTAGAGCTTCTGGAAGACTTCTACGATTGGAACATATACAAACACACGCGCACGCGCACACACACACACATATATACATACATACACACACACATATATATATACATACCTATAGTATATATACACATATATACATACATATATACCTATATTACATATACATACATATATACATGTATACACATATACACACACATATATACGTATATACACATACATATACATACATATATAGGACGAGTGTTTCATGCACCTTGGTGCCTAGGCACCCATATCAATACCTGTTGATTTGCTTTGAGATTCGCAACGTTTGATGTGGGTATCTTCATATACCCATAAAAAAGTATATTTGAGATGTCAAACTCCGAAAAAAATTAAATTCAACTTTAGTTTAATTAGTTTGAACTATTTTTATGGTATATACTCACTGTAGTCGCATTGAACTCAAAAGTAGTTCAAACTAGTTTGAACTAAGTTCAAAACTTACTTACCATAAATATATCAAGGGTATAAAATATTTTCATACCCAAACTCAAAAAAATTATCAATCATACACGTGTATCGGACGGTTCTTGATGTGGGTGCCTAGGCACCCAGGTGCCTTATGTAATTTTCCTACATATATATACATATATATATACACACACATTTCAATTTGTAGTATTTTATTGTCATTATAAATTTTCGCACTAATATTTCGTCTATTCCATTTGTTGCAAGGTATGTCTTTACCGGAACTTCTGGAAAAGTTCTATGATGAGAACCATCGGTGCCAGATGTGGATCGTGGGTGATAGAGATGGCCCTCTGGCCCTAAAGCTCTGGGGAGGGAGTGATATTTGGGAGCTGGACAATTGCTACGTTTTAACCCTCCGGGCCACGGGGTTGTTGCTCTTTGCGAGGCTGGTCTCCATTGGACGCTAGTTCACCCTGGACGACACTTTGTTCTCAGCACTTGTGGATAGGTGGAGGCCCGAGATGCACACCTTCCACTTTCAATGGGTTGAGACGACGGTCACTCTCCAGGACGCCTCGTTCTTGACTGGTATCCCTCTTTGGGGTGAGGCATTTGTTCCAGCCCCTCCACCAGTGGACCGGAGGGACAAGCTAGCATACCAGTTTGGCTTGACTGTCCCAGAGGATGCTTGTGGCGTCTCGTGCACTTGGCTGAGGCATTTAGTTAGTGCCCGCAGGATGCACTGAAGGAGGTCATCAGGACGCACCTCATTGCATACCTTATTCAGCGCTTTGGTTGGAGCATGTTTCTATCCACACAGAGTGATATTTGCTACCCGACTTCATCCGTAAGACACTTGCAACCTCTTATCGTTTCATTAATGAAATTTATACCACTCGTTATTGAATATATTTTGTATGTCACATTAGTTGGAGAGGGCGTAGCACATCGCAAGTGCGTCTGAAACCGCCATCAGCAGCCCAGACACACACCACCGGCCTTGCAGAAAACTTTCAAGTACATCCTATCGCAGGCCAAAGAAATAATGAACAGCCTGAGCTACAATCGTTCGATGGAGCACATCGTGTGTATCTGGCACCTTGTGGGGGCACCGTGCTCATCCACCAGGTCATCGTGACCTAGCAAATCTGGCCAGCCATCGTGACCTAGCGAGTTCGGCTGACGTTATAGTACTACCCATCATTCATCCGCGGGCCAGACCGACAAGGAGGTAAGTTACGAGAAAATCTACGTTTTGTTTTCTTGTTATGCCTTATGTTTTGCTAACATCATAGCATTCTTCCGCCATAGGTCTGTTGTCGAGATGCATCACTTTTACCCTCTGCACCCCCTACACAGACTACCCCTTCCCGTCGGTCATCTTCGCTGCACATTCAGGAGGTACAAGATTCATAGTCTACATCCAAAATATTTATTTTTACTAACATCTTTCCATCTTGCAGCCTCCAAGTCAACATGAAGGTGATGGCCAATCCACCGATGACGATACGGACCTCCTGGCCGCTTCCAGGGAGTAGTACATAGCGCCATGGTTCAGAGCGCACACAGGGTAGAGCTCATCGTTCAGACCGTACATAGGGTCTGGAGCGTATGTAGGGTCTGGAGCGTACGTAGGGCAGAACTCCTTCGGCTTCACTAGCACATTGTACGATGAATGACAGAGCTCGCCTGCACGACCAGGATTTCTAGAGTCCCTCGTTCAGGAATTCACCTCTGGTGCCCCCCCCCCCCAGTTTGGCATGTCTTAGTAGGAGCACATTGACGCTTACCAGACCGCTCTAACTCAGCCTACTGATGCACTGCCAGCCACTCAACAGAGTGAATGGTCTCTGTACCTCCTCTGATCTAACATGAACGCTCTAGACTGGCTATCCTATCCCACAAGCATGCTAGACAAAAGACAAGGTCGCGCCTGTGGACGCAGATGCAGCGAGGAGACAGTAGCAGCTCATATATCATATCCCGTGCCACGGCGCTTTTTTATTGCTATATATGTATAATTTGTTATAATAGAAAATTCTGCAAAAATTACACAATCAAGTTCGCTGCGTAAGGATCTTTCAAAAAAAATTCACAATTTATGGTGCTCATTTACTACATTAAAAATGCCTATATATAGTTTATTAAATGATTTTTAAGTAAAATTTAGAAAAGATCAAATTACGAATAAATTACGTAATGATTTATGCTGCATTGGGACTCAATGTCACATGGCGGCGTGAACGCTGCAATGATATAAGTCTAAATACACGCAGAGAATTCCGTTAACATAAGCTACAGCCACAGAAATCAGATGAAGCATTTCCATATCGGAATATAGATTGATAATATCTAGAAATGCACACAAGATATACAATCAAGCGGAAAACTGACTGCCCGTAAAATCAACCACATGAAAGATCGACACGTATAACAAACAAATCACTGTAAATGTCATTTCGGCTGGGTTTTATTTTTAAGTATCCAGTATGCAACCAAACTCGTGCATTCGAATTCGCTTACAATTCACGTACCCTTGGTGACCTAACCTGCTAGAACAGATAGACCCACGATCCATCCGCAGTTCCGTACTCATCCCAAGCGACACGGACAACTTAGGGTTCTCAGCGGCCCCACCCAAGCTTCACAACACCTTGGTATCAAACCATGCTAAAATTTGGGCAAACAACGAGAATACCTATGCAGCCTATAGACGACCGCAGCTCTGCCATTTGTCAAATTAACGTGGGATTCCGGCAACCGCCGGAGCATATCGAGCGGCATCTCAATCTACGAGAGCGAGAGCGCGAGGCCAAGCCCACCTGCGATTAGGGCTGTAAAAAAAGCTCGAAACTCGTGACCTACTCGAGTTCGGCTCGTTCTAGGCTCGATTCGAGCTCGGTTCGAGCTTTAAACGAGCCGAACTCGAGCTTGATTTCGAGCTCGCGAGCTTTACCGAGCAGAGCTCGAATAGTTCGCGAGCCTCGATTCGAGCTTAAATAGTAATATATATTAATTCTTACCGAGCTTTCTCGAGCCGAACTCGAGCTCGAGCTTTTCTTATTATTAAAAATTAGTGTGTATTTGAATTATTTTGACTGTTATCGAGCTTATTAGAGCCGAGTTCTAACCTAAAATTTTTTTATTATTGAAAAATAATGCATAATAAATTATTTTAATTGTTATCGAGCTTCAACGAGCCGAACTTGAGCCTACTCGAGCTTAGGCCGAGCCGAGCTCGAGCCCAGGTTCGGGCTCGGACCCCAACTCGAGCTCGGCTCGAGCTTCTACCGAGCTCGAGCCTGGAAGGCCGAGCTCGCTCGAGCTCGGCTCGTTTACAGCCCTACCTGCGATCCGCCCACGGGCACTAACAGCTAACACACTAGATTGGATAAACCCCACGATAAGCGCCCATCAGGGGAGAAACGGGAGTGGCTCCGATCTCCCTCGAGCCGTGCGCCCCAGCGTCAAGCCTAGGCAACCAACCGCGGGGGACAAAAGAAGCCCACGAGCGCGGCCACGGCGGGTCGCCGCTCGTTCGGTCCGAACGGGTAGAGAGGAGGATGGGGGATAGGAGGGGGGCGGAGGTGGAGGCGATACTAACCATGGCTGGGGCGACTGCGGCGGGGACGGAGAGGCGGCGGGGGCGGTGCTAACCTGAGGACGTCGGGGAAATCGAGAGATCCGACGTGGTAGAGAGATAATGTGTTAAGCAACCTTAAAAGTTACAGTGTAGATAAATACTAAAATTATTTATAGATCTAGACTATAAATAGAGAAACCATTGTACAATATAAAGATCTGAACTAATAAAGACTACGTTCTAATGTTCTCTCTCAATTGGTGTCTCCTGTGATTGATCTATTGCGTTCTTGGTGATCGTCTGTGTGGATTGCGTTGCCTTTTATTATTCTATATCGATAACACAATACGTTATCAGCACGAAACGCTCTACAAGATGTGTGGTATGCAAATCACGAACCAATCTGTTGCACATTGTTATTCTTATTTCAATCTAGATTGATTCTTTGTTATCTAGTAATGCCATGATTAGATGGATCTTGTGTTAATTGCTCCTAGCAGTAGATCATCTGCAATTTGTGTTTTAGATCTAGAATCCAGTAGATTGATCATCTATTTCTATATCGGTTTTGCTAGATGGATTAGAAATCGTAATCTCGTATAGTTTTGGCTCTATAATCATCGCAAAGAAAATTTCACCGCTGAGGCTCTACCACAACCGCCAGCGCGCACTGCCCTGACGGCAGTCGTCGCATAGCTGCTACCTGGTCTCGGCTGGCCCGAAGTCACCAGTCGCACAGAATCGCACCATCGCTCAAAGTGCCGATGTCGCACGTCACCCACCGACATCGACCGCTCGAAGCTGGTCGCCGTCCCGCATCAGATGCTATTGCTGCTCGACTCCTCCAACCGACGTGCCAAAATTGCCGCCGCCAGCCGCCTCCACACCGCCGAGCCCGAAGCCGACAAACGCACGGTCGATTGCCGCACCATAAGCCAAGGTCGGCTCGCCGTTGCCCCTCCTGGCTGACCGTTGCTTGAGAGCACTGCGCCGTCTCCAAATCTGAGGCCGTCAGCCGGATCCATCGATGCCACCTCAAAGCGCGGCGAGCGTAAAGCCATGGCGCATGTTCGGTCGCTAGCCTGAAGAGGAGGATGGGGGACAGGAGGGGGCAGAGGTGGAGGTGATACTAACCATGGCTGGGGCGACTGCGGTGGAGATGGAAAGGCGGTGGGGGTGGCGCTGACCTGAGGACATCGGGGAAATCGAGAGATCTGACGTGGCAGAGAGATCGCACGTAGACTGAGGTGAGATGTGTTATGTTACGGTGTGGATAAATATCAAAATTATTTTTAGTGAGTTTAGATTATAAATAAAGAGATTATTGTATCATATAAACATATCTGAATTAATAATGACTACGTTCTGATGTTCTCTCTCAATTGGTGTCTCCTGCGATTGATATATTGCGTTCTTGGTGATCGTATGTGTAACATCCTGATTTTCAGAGTCTTTTTGAAGCTTTTAAAATAAAATTCACCATTTGGATTTTTCTGAAATTAATTAAAGCTTAATTGGAATTTTTATTAATTAAAAAGATTTAATATGATTAAATTAAACATTAATATTTGCCAAAAATATTTTATTTGTATTCCTTGTGTCACAAGGAATTTTTCTGTATTTTCTGGGATTTTTCGGAGTTTGTTTGAGCTCAATTTGAAATTTTCCAAAAAAAAAAAAAAAGAGGAGAGAGAATGAACAGTACTCGACACGTGTCAGCACCTGGTTCATCTTCAACCTCCAGAGCTTCGATCGATCCCGATCGGCTGCGTACATATTTTTCCATTTTTCTCTCTCTTCATAACTTCCAATCCGGACATTATTTGAATGTCTTCCCAAAAGAAAAGTTGTGCCAAATCACGCAAGGAATCCATCCCAACTGGTCTCTTTCCGTTTCGTTCATCCGTTTGCCTTTTATCTCCAATTTTCTGAAGCGGACTCTAAACCGAAATCCGCGGATTGGAGTCGGTTTCTACCTCTTCCAAGCCTATAAATAGGACCCCTTGGCTCCCATAAACCCATCCCAAGCCGTGCCAAGTCCCCTCAAAGCCCAGGACGCCGTCGGCACCGAGCCCCTCCGGTCCCGAATTTGCTCGTCGTGTCTCGAGCTATTCGGTGAGTTTCTCCGTGATCCTTTCGCGTCACATTGTGCCATCATGTCCCATCTACCTTCTAGCCAAGTTAATTTGGTTTTGGTGCAGCCAATATTCCGGAATCGAGATTTCCCCAATCTAGGTCAAGAGCGCTTCCCGACGTCGATTCGTCGCCTCCGGTAAGCTTTAGCCCTTGCCGTAATTTTTCCTAGCCTTGCCTCGTCGCGTTTTACGCCGTGCTTACTTCCGTTTCCCCGAAAAGCCTCCACAAATTTTCGCCTCCGAACCTCGCCATGGCCGTCAATGGCATCTCGTGTCCCCCATCTGCCCGGTGATGTTTTCACCAATCCGTTCGCGTCACTTCGTGCCAAACCATCCCAGGTAGCTACCCTCCAAGTGGTTTTAGATTTCGTTCACCGAGCAGCAAGATATTAAGTTTTTCCTTTTTCCTTCCCGACGTCGTTCAAACGTCGTTTGTGTCGTCTCCGGTGGGTTTCTGGCCGAGCCGACAATTTTCCTAGCTTCGCCAAGCCGCGTTCTAGCCCGTGCTCACCCTACCTCTCCATGTTCCATGCCCGGGTTTTATTCCTCTCTCCTACCCATGTCGTTGTAGCCGCCCGTGCCGTCAACGGTCTCCGTTTGGCGTGCCGTCAGTTCCTATGTGTGCCTTAGTTCCCTAACAACCTATTTTGCTAGTTAGATTCATCTCCCATGTCTCCTCTCGCTAGCGCTAGCCTCCTTTTCCAAAATTGCTCTCGGGTGAACAGTAACATCTGTGAATTTCCAGCATTTTCTCGCCCCGGCAAACTTTAGATCGCTCGTTCTCCTTCGTCCGAACTCCGATCGACCCGATTCTTCTTCCTAAATTCGTATAAAATTGAGCTCTGTCCTTTAGTTCTGGTTTTGCAGTTTTTGGAGTTTATTTGAATTTTATTTGATTTTATTTCTTCTGTTCGTCTCGTTCTCTCTCCCGTTAGATCGCGCGTTCGAAGGAGTTGAAACAAGATTTGAAGATCAAGAATTCCTAACTGAGCAAGGCCAAGGCAAGTCGTGTCCTTTGATCATGTTGAACCCAGTTTTCAAATCTATTATGTATTATGTTGCTTTAAATTATCATGCATTGCTAGTTTATTATAAAACCCTTGTATTGGTAGTTAATGACCTAATTGATTATTCCTCCTTGATAATTTGAATGCCCTGATTCCATTGTCACCATAGGTTGGGAAACTTACTAGTGATGCTATGTTACGATCACATTTGGGATGGTACGATTAGTATGCTTAGCTATGCTTTTAGTATCGTTTGGGTTCATCATCACATGTGATTAAATAATTTGACTTAATGAGATATTGAATCGTGGTTGGTACCACTGTTATAAAATTTGTGCCGTGACGTTGGTGCGTCATTGGCGGTGGTTATACAAAATTGGTTTCACTTGGGCGATTGATCGTGCAGTAAAGGGGGTGCGAGAGGCACATGGGATGTGGATGTTTCGCCTGAGTAAATTTAAGGACTTAACTTTGTGCGCCATTGATCTGAGTCTTACCGTACTACCACATGTCTAGTATGGGATAGACCTAGCTGATTAACTTGCAAAGGTTTAGTTCAGATATCATCATTGGTAAGTGAGTACCAGGGGTACTGGTTTGCTCACAGTGAGGAACAGGGTTACTGTCCTCATACGGCGCAAGAGGGGGCTTCTGACTGTGGTGGTTAACCCTTCAGCAGTGAAACCTTAGCGGGTGATGTCTAACTAGATTGGAGTGAGGTAAAGGCTTTGTGATAATTTATCTGGGTCTCATGCCTAAGGAAGCATGCTGGCTATTAAGATGATTTATCTCTTGTGGGTAAAGTTGTACAACCTCTGCAGAGTGTAAAACTATTCGAATAGCCGTGTCCTCGGTCATGGACAATGCTCGGTGATTTCACACGAGGGGTAGAGTTTTCATAAAAACCTGGTTGGGTTAAGTTGGGAAGTGAATGGTTAGTTCACGGGTGTTCATTTCATGGATCTTGGTTCATGGTGGATTCCTTGGGTGAATGGCTAGTTCACTTGTGGTTGGTCTCAATTCCTTTGGTTACTTATTTATTATCGTTTACAAAGCTTGCTTTTCAATCTACTTATTGTATTTACTTCAAATTGTTGCTTTATGCAAAATTAACCTTTTAGCCTTCCATTGGTAAGCCTTGCATATTATATTGCATTCGTTTGTTACAAACGACTTGCTGAGTACCAATGTACTCACGGCTTTATGCCCATGTTGCTCAGTTGAGGAGGAGGGACCAGATCAGCAGGAGTTGCTAGAAGGAGGCTACTACGAGGACTTCACGGATTAGGACTTCGTTCTCCACTCGATAGCCTGTGGGCGTGTCGATTGGCTGCTGCGCTTTCTTTTGGATTTCCGCTGCTAGTTTTTGTTAAGCCCTTCGGGCTAATTTATTGTAAGCTTGACCATAAGGTCGCACTCTGATGATTATTAATAATATTTGAGTCTTTTCTTAGTAAATCGTGATATGTTCGATATTTCATCTTTGTTTATACTGTGTGCACTAGCGTGATCCTGGACTAGTGCGGAATACACAGGAGAGTCCGGATTTGCATATTCGGGTCTCTACAGAGATGGTATCAGAGCTATATCGACTGTAGGACGAAGCCCTAGTTAGAATGGTCGAATTAGTCAAGTTTTCAAAATTTATTTTCTAAATCAAATCAACCAAATGATTGACTAGTAATTCTTGATTCTTACCTCATTCTTAGGATTCTTGCTCCTTGTCTCCTCTGAGAACTTGTTTTCGAAATTCAATTTGACTTCTTATCCCTATAATGTCCATAGATGTCTCGAGTGTCCCTCCATCAAAGTGAAAGCTGGAATGGAATTCTTCAAGCTGTGATGTGAAGTTTAGATCAAGGAAGCACTCAAGATGTTCCAAGACAAGATCGAAGACTGCCGTGAAGATCGAGAGCCATTAGGTTAAAACCCTGCCATAGTTTTAGCATCGTGTAGACCGTTTTACTTTTTCTTGCAGTTGCGTGTGATGTGAGCTGCAAATTTTGCCCTTAAAAGCATTATATTGCAATCACGTCAATCTTTTATTGGTGTTATTTCCCCGGTTTTGCTGTTAGCCTTTTTGGCTAAGTGTCTGCTTAGTTTAGGTTGCCATTAGTCATTCCCCTTAGACGAGTTTACCTCTCATCTATGCTTTTCCCACTTATCTTTAAAACCCGGTCAGAGTTTTGAAAGTGTCAGAGCAACTAACCCGGAATAAAGTTGTCCAAGTTCAACCTCAAGCCTTACCTATACTTTTCCCCCTTACCTTTTCGCCTGGAGCAGTCAGTAGCGTTTCTCTTCAGAGCAGCAGCAAGATGGTTGGACCCAGGAACCCCGCAGAAGCATCAAGCAATCTCGCCTATTCCTTTCAAACTTGGGAGTGCACCTGCCAAGACTCCAGGAGCAAGCCACGGAATGTCGTCAAGTCAAGGAAGCCAAATACCTCAAAGCGTTGCAAGGGAGAGCCTCAACCACGTCGTCTCCAATGTCGCACCTGGTAACCTATTCTTTTAGTCAGCCTGAATCTCGGGGTCGAGATTCCGTTTAAGGGGGGAGGTTTGTAACATCCTGATTTTCAGAGTCTTTTTGAAGCTTTTAAAATAAAATTCACCATTTGGATTTTTCTGAAATTAATTAAAGCTTAATTGGAATTTTTATTAATTAAAAAGATTTAATATGATTAAATTAAACATTAATATTTGCCAAAAATATTTTATTTGTATTCCTTGTGTCACAAGGAATTTTTCTGTATTTTCTGGGATTTTTCGGAGTTTGTTTGAGCTCAATTTGAAATTTTCCAAAAAAAAAAAAAGAGGAGAGAGAATGAACAGTAGTCGACACGTGTCAGCACCTGGTTCATCTTCAACCTCCAGAGCTTCGATCGATCCCGATCGGCTGCGTACATATTTTTCCATTTTTCTCTCTCTTCATAACTTCCAATCCGGACATTATTTGAATGTCTTCCCAAAAGAAAAGTTGTGCCAAATCACGCAAGGAATCCATCCCAACTGGTCTCTTTCCGTTTCGTTCATCCGTTTGCCTTTTATCTCCAATTTTCTGAAGCGGACTCTAAACCGAAATCCGCGGATTGGAGTCGGTTTCTACCTCTTCCAAGCCTATAAATAGGACCCCTTGGCTCCCATAAACCCATCCCAAGCCGTGCCAAGTCCCCTCAAAGCCCAGGACGCCGTCGGCACCGAGCCCCTCCGGTCCCGAATTTGCTCGTCGTGTCTCGAGCTATTCGGTGAGTTTCTCCGTGATCCTTTCGCGTCACATTGTGCCATCATGTCCCATCTACCTTCTAGCCAAGTTAATTTGGTTTTGGTGCAGCCAATATTCCGGAATCGAGATTTCCCCAATCTAGGTCAAGAGCGCTTCCCGACGTCGATTCGTCGCCTCCGGTAAGCTTTAGCCCTTGCCGTAATTTTTCCTAGCCTTGCCTCGTCGCGTTTTACGCCGTGCTTACTTCCGTTTCCCCGAAAAGCCTCCACAAATTTTCGCCTCCGAACCTCGCCATGGCCGTCAATGGCATCTCGTGTCCCCCATCTGCCCGGTGATGTTTTCACCAATCCGTTCGCGTCACTTCGTGCCAAACCATCCCAGGTAGCTACCCTCCAAGTGGTTTTAGATTTCGTTCACCGAGCAGCAAGATATTAAGTTTTTCCTTTTTCCTTCCCGACGTCGTTCAAACGTCGTTTGTGTCGTCTCCGGTGGGTTTCTGGCCGAGCCGACAATTTTCCTAGCTTCGCCAAGCCGCGTTCTAGCCCGTGCTCACCCTACCTCTCCATGTTCCATGCCCGGGTTTTATTCCTCTCTCCTACCCATGTCGTTGTAGCCGCCCGTGCCGTCAACGGTCTCCGTTTGGCGTGCCGTCAGTTCCTATGTGTGCCTTAGTTCCCTAACAACCTATTTTGCTAGTTAGATTCATCTCCCATGTCTCCTCTCGCTAGCGCTAGCCTCCTTTTCCAAAATTGCTCTCGGGTGAACAGTAACATCTGTGAATTTCCAGCATTTTCTCGCCCCGGCAAACTTTAGATCGCTCGTTCTCCTTCGTCCGAACTCCGATCGACCCGATTCTTCTTCCTAAATTCGTATAAAATTGAGCTCTGTCTTTTAGTTCTGGTTTTGCAGTTTTTGGAGTTTATTTGAATTTTATTTGATTTTATTTCTTCTGTTCGTCTCGTTCTCTCTCCCGTTAGATCGCGCGTTCGAAGGAGTTGAAACAAGATTTGAAGATCAAGAATTCCTAACTGAGCAAGGCCAAGGCAAGTCGTGTCCTTTGATCATGTTGAACCCAGTTTTCAAATCTATTATGTATTATGTTGCTTTAAATTATCATGCATTGCTAGTTTATTATAAAACCCTTGTATTGGTAGTTAATGACCTAATTGATTATTCCTCCTTGATAATTTGAATGCCCTGATTCCATTGTCACCATAGGTTGGGAAACTTACTAGTGATGCTATGTTACGATCACATTTGGGATGGTACGATTAGTATGCTTAGCTATGCTTTTAGTATCGTTTGGGTTCATCATCACATGTGATTAAATAATTTGACTTAATGAGATATTGAATCGTGGTTGGTACCACTGTTATAAAATTTGTGCCGTGACGTTGGTGCGTCATTGGCGGTGGTTATACAAAATTGGTTTCACTTGGGCGATTGATCGTGCAGTAAAGGGGGTGCGAGAGGCACATGGGATGTGGATGTTTCGCCTGAGTAAATTTAAGGACTTAACTTTGTGCGCCATTGATCTGAGTCTTACCGTACTACCACATGTCTAGTATGGGATAGACCTAGCTGATTAACTTGCAAAGGTTTAGTTCAGATATCATCATTGGTAAGTGAGTACCAGGGGTACTGGTTTGCTCACAGTGAGGAACAGGGTTACTGTCCTCATACGGCGCAAGAGGGGGCTTCTGACTGTGGTGGTTAACCCTTCAGCAGTGAAACCTTAGCGGGTGATGTCTAACTAGATTGGAGTGAGGTAAAGGCTTTGTGATAATTTATCTGGGTCTCATGCCTAAGGAAGCATGCTGGCTATTAAGATGATTTATCTCTTGTGGGTAAAGTTGTACAACCTCTGCAGAGTGTAAAACTATTCGAATAGCCGTGTCCTCGGTCATGGACAATGCTCGGTGATTTCACACGAGGGGTAGAGTTTTCATAAAAACCTGGTTGGGTTAAGTTGGGAAGTGAATGGTTAGTTCACGGGTGTTCATTTCATGGATCTTGGTTCATGGTGGATTCCTTGGGTGAATGGCTAGTTCACTTGTGGTTGGTCTCAATTCCTTTGGTTACTTATTTATTATCGTTTACAAAGCTTGCTTTTCAATCTACTTATTGTATTTACTTCAAATTGTTGCTTTATGCAAAATTAACCTTTTAGCCTTCCATTGGTAAGCCTTGCATATTATATTGCATTCGTTTGTTACAAACGACTTGCTGAGTACCAATGTACTCACGGCTTTATGCCCATGTTGCTCAGTTGAGGAGGAGGGACCAGATCAGCAGGAGTTGCTAGAAGGAGGCTACTACGAGGACTTCACGGATTAGGACTTCGTTCTCCACTCGATAGCCTGTGGGCGTGTCGATTGGCTGCTGCGCTTTCTTTTGGATTTCCGCTGCTAGTTTTTGTTAAGCCCTTCGGGCTAATTTATTGTAAGCTTGACCATAAGGTCGCACTCTGATGATTATTAATAATATTTGAGTCTTTTCTTAGTAAATCGTGATATGTTCGATATTTCATCTTTGTTTATACTGTGTGCACTAGCGTGATCCTGGACTAGTGCGGAATACACAGGAGAGTCCGGATTTGCATATTCGGGTCTCTACAGTATGTGTGGATTGTGTTGTCGTTTATCTATTCTATATCGATTTCACAGCACGTTATTAGCGCAAAACGCTCTACGGGATGCACGGTATGCAAATCATGAACTAATCTATTGCACATTGTTGTTCTTATGTCAATATAGATTGATTCTTTGTTCTCTAATAATACCATGATTAGATCGATCTTGTGTTAATTGCTCCTAGCAGTAGATCATCTGCTATTTGTGTTTTACATCAAGCAACTAGTAGATTGATCATCTAGTTTCCAGATCGATTTTGCTAGATGGATTATAAATCATAATCTCATATAGTTTTGGCTCTGTAATCACCGCAAAGAAAAATTCGCCGTTGAGGCTCTACCGCAGCCAATAGCGCACACAGCCCTGACAGCCACCGCCGCACAGCTGCTACTCGGTCTTGGTCGGCCTGAAGCCACCAGTCGCACGGAATTGAGCCGTCACTCAAAGCACCGACGTCACACGTCACCCACCGACGTCGGCCGCTCAAAGCCAGTCGCCGTCCCACATCAGATGCTATTGCTGCTCAGCTCCTCCAACCGGCATGCCAAAATTGCCAATGTCGACCGCCTCCACACCGCCGAGCCCAAAGTTGACGAATGTGCGGTCGGTTGTCACACCAGAAGTCGAGCTCAGCCCGCCGTTGCCCCTCCTGGCCGACCGTCGCCTCAAAGCACCACGTCGCCTCCAGATTTGAGGCCGCCGGCTAGATCCACCAACGCTGCCTCGAAGCGCGGCGGGTGTAAAGCCATAGCTCATGTTCGGCCACTAGCCGCCGGTGCTCAAGGGCGCTGACCCATCGGCCTTCTCTGGCTCAAAGCTGCCGCCAATCGCTGCCGTGACTACCCGACCGACCTCCGTCCACAACTACTCGCCACAGCTACCCCACTGGCAGCTTGCGCCTACTGATACCACCACTCCTGCACCAGAGGCACTCCCCGCCAACCGTGCCTGAAGTGCCCGCTGCCACCATTGTGCTTTGCAGCTACCGCTGGAAGACACGAGCTAGGGTTGGGCAGTGATGGGCCACATGACCGATTGGGTCGCCAGGCTGAAACCGGGCTAAAATTGGCCCAAAAGGAATAAAAGAGAAAAGAGATTCTGGCCGATAGGATTTTTGCATATTATTCCATATAGTTTCGGTAAATTAAGTTTTTCCACTGAGAATATGAATATGACTATAAACTTGATCCTAAAGTTTATCAAATTTACAATTAAGTCCACTAGACCGATTTTGTCCCTAGAATATTTATTTCCTAGATTATTTAAGCTTCATGATTATCTAGTTAGCTTGTGGTATTATTGTTTTATGTTTTTGGAATTATTTTATTGGTATATTATTTCTACTTATTTAGTAATTCTGAAAATTACTTATTAATTAGCAGAAAGTTGTTAAAAATTGCTAGAAAATTCCAGAAAAATTCTAAATAATGTCTACTAAATAGATAAAATCCACACTTTACTGATTTAGCAATATTCATGCTGTTTACCTATAGTAAATTTAGAATTATGCATGAATGTTGTAGGAAATATCTAACATCGCTAAGGAGTTTGCTGAGCTCGCCCTGGACAGTAGGAACTACCTCACATGGGCCATGGATGCTAAGATCAACTTGACGGCTAGATCACTCGACATCGCCATAACCCAACCTGCTGCTAGTGCTCCTGCCATTCCTAATGCCGCCAAATGTGTGGCACTACACTTCTTGAGGCACCACATCCACCCAGACTTGAAGTCTGAGTACCTACTAAAAGAGGACCCATTGGCACTATGAAACTCCCTGAAGAGAGGTATGACTAGCAAAGATCCATCATGCTGCCTGAATCACTAATGTGAGTGGACCAACATCAGGTTCTAGCATTTCAAGAAGGTGTCTGCATACAACTCTACCATTCATAAGCTTGTTGCCAAGCTCAGGTTCTGTAACCAGAAGATCATAGATGCTGAGATGATAGACAAGACTTTGAGTACCTTCCACCCTACTCATAGGACACTTAAGCAGCAGTATCATCAGGCCAAGTACAAGAAGTACTCGAAGCTGATTACCACTCTTCTCGGTGCAGAGAAGAATGATGAGTTACTGATGAAGAACTATCAGACTCGTCCCACTAGGTCACAACCACTACCAGAAGCTCATGCTAATTCCAAGAGGACCAGTGGTAGCTAGGACCGCGGAAAAGGACCCATGCAGAGGGGTGGACAGTGGAAGAAACTAAATGTATAGAAGGGAAATGGCAAGCCCCGTTGGATGGGGGCAAGGGAGAGGCAAGCAACAGAAGCCAGACTCAGGTAGCAAGAAGGCCTACCCTCATGCGCCTTACTAAGGTGTGGTTGTATGGACCATTGGTCCCGTAATTGCTGCATCCTAAAGCACCTGGTAGATCTCTACCAAGAGTCAGTTGCCAAGGGCAAGAAGACGCCAGTGAAGAAGGCTGCAGAGTCACACTTTGTTAATCTGCCTGATGTTGATAAGAGTGATGCCCCGAATACAGTGATTGAGCTCGACACTACAGCAGGGGGTGATCACATGGAGGTTGAAACATATGGCGACTTGCAGTAGGCCATAGTCAGTTTTACCTAGGCAACTCCAGATATCATAGTTTCTTTAAGTTTGCTTTATTAGTTTAGGCTATTCTAGAAGAATAGTGGATTGTTCATGCTCTTATGAAGCATTAATTGTTTAGGATTTAAAAATTATTTCTTAATGAATAAAATGAGTTGCTTATTCTTTTATAGCTTTATTCCTATTTAATTATTATTTGATTATATTATGCTCTATATAGAACAACTCAATAAATCTGATGGCGGGGGGGGGGGGGAAGATTTGTCTAGTAGACAATGGAACCACCAACTCGATACTAAGGGATACCAAGTATTTCCATACGTTAACAAAGAAAATGGGAAATGTCATGACCATTGCTGGAAGTGATGCTCTAATTGTTGGCACTGGAAAAGCCACAATTATTCTCCCTATGGGTACCTGAATAGTAATTGAGGATGCTCTCTTGTATCCCGAATCAAACGTACCCAATTAAGTTTCAAGGATATTTGCTTGAATGATATCCGTGTCAAGACAGAAAATGAGGGTGGTACAAAATACCTCCTATTGACTAAATCTGATAGCGATTAGAAACGAGTGGTTGAAAAACTTCCCTCCTTCTCATCTAGGTTATATTATACCTACATAAAACCTGAAGAATATGTAATGAAGATAGAGTATAAAGCTTGGAGCCCTTTAAGATCTGGCACAATCGATTAGGGCATATTCCTGGTGTAGGAATGATGAGAAAAATAATAAGCAATTGGCCATAGCTTAAAGATTCTATCCTTTCCTAAACCTGAAGATTTCTTGTGCCCAGTATGTACCAAAGAAAAACTCATCACTAGACCCTCTTACCTAAAAGTAGAGGAAATCACCTGTTTTCCTGGAGAGAATACAAGGTGATATATGTGGACCTATTCAAACTCTGTCGGGCCCTTTTAGATATTTTATGGTGGTATTAGATACTTCTGCTAGATGGTCCCATGTATACCTACTGTCTACTAGGAACCACGCCTTTGCTAAATTAATAGCTCAAATTATTAGGTTGAGAGCCAACTTTCCAGATGAAAGGATTAAGTTTATTAGAATGGACAATGCCGACGAGTTCACCTCTAAGGCATTTAATGACTATTGTTTAGCTTTAGGCATTAAGGTAGAGCACTCTGTATCATATGTTCACACTCAGAATAGCCTTGTAGAGTCATTCATTAAAAGAATTAAGCTGATTGCTAGACCACTATTGCTGAATAGTATGCTCCCAATCAGCTGTTGGGTCTGCAGTGTTGCATGCAGCAACACTAATAAACTTAAGACCGACTGCATACCACCAGGTTTTCCCCTTACAACTAGTGTGTGGGAAAGAACCAAGTATTTCCCATCTGCGCAAATTTGGCTATGCTATACACGTGTCAATTTCACCACCACAACGTCAGTGGCGGACCCAGGAAAAAAATCTAGGTAGGGGTGAAGTCCAGTGGTGGCCCCAGGAAAAAAATCTAGGTAGGCTGAAGTCGGAAGCGTGAAATAAACAGTAGTACCCAAAAGCAAAATAATCCATGATCAAACTATGTTGCAATCACACTAATAAAAGTATGTGATACGAAATAGAAACAACAACTACAATTCGCATATTAACATATGTAGATAACGAAAGGACAATGAAAAATACCTCACTAATGAAGCTTAATCCACAATTGTAGATGAGCTGTAAAAGAAACAACATGTCAATTGTGAAAGATAGATAAGTCAGTAGTGTCACAATTCGATAATCGAATATAAAAGATGCAATACAAAAGAAGATAAAAATATATCAGTAAATAACTAAGTACGTCTAGGAGAATGAGGCATTTTCATTCTTCGAGTTTTCATGTCTTGAAATCGTTTCTTGATTTTTTTTTCACGATCAAGTCCTTTGAATATCTCTCGCTTGATATAGCACACCATCAAGTCATTAAGCCAATCATCGGACATCTTTCGCTACACTATATTCCAACCAATCGTACTTTTTAAGACATGATTCATGAAAGGCTCTAAGATCCTTTCTATATGTTTTACGAGGGTCTTTCTATATGTTTTACGAGGGTAATTATAGCCAATTGGTTGAGTAGGGCCCTTCAACATGTTTGCTGTTATAGCTATGGAGCTGGTAATTCATGTAGCCACACTTGCTCTGCTTTATTTCATTGCTGCTAACATCATACTTTAATTTAGTATGAAGATCTGCAGCTACAGCTAATTAGGTTGCGCTGTTCTTAGCAGCCGGGAAAAGGCCCTGCCCACTAAAAATACAAGGCAGCGATGGAAACACACTGCCCAGGCAAATGACATGATGGGTGTGCTGAACATAAGCTACTAGCAACCATATGGTTCTCATCCACTGTTTCATCAATTGTTGCACCTGATAGATGTTCTACTCAACTTTTATGCAGGTGCCTGCAAACCTGTGTGTTGATCCTAGTGCCTTCTATGGAAGACCTTTTGTTCTTATGTTAATGCTATGTTCCTGTAGGCCTACTGGTTCTATTAATAGCTACAAAAACAGCTCTCACCTGCTCATAAACTTTGGAAAACTTTTAGCTTCTATTGTTCTTTGCCTGTGATCTCACCGCTTCAAGTTAGTCCTAATCATCTAAGTCATTTTGTTATTAGCTGTACAGTAAGTTGGGTAGGTTCGGCTCCTCCATGATGGACTGGTGAAACCTTATTTTGTTCATATATGCTCAAATTTCTTTCTGATTGTGAAACTTTTTTGTTGTTGTTCATATGTGCTCAAATATTAGCTATACAATGTGAAGGCCATCCTTTAATTGCCGGTCCAACTCATATTTTGCTTCGCCTTGCCTCATCAAAACCTGATCGCTTCCTACTTCCACCGGGGGCGGCTCCGGGGGGTTTGGCCGGTGAGGCGAGGGGAGCTCGGGCGGCCGCCCGGGCTCGCCCGAAGGGCAGGTCCGCCCCTGCATAACGTACAACCATGAGCCCCCACCAGAAGTTGGGAGTATATGTTGGCTTTGAATCCCTGTCGATTATTAAATATCTTGAGCCTACTACAGGAGACATGTTTACGGCCCATCATGCCTATTGCATCTTCGATAAAGATAATTTCCTGGTATCAGGGGGGAAGTAACTTACTAATGAAAAATGCCAAGAAATAGATTGGAATGCCTCGGGCATTCAGGCCCTAGATCTACGCACTACAAAAACTGAACTAGAAATTTAGAGAATAATAAACCTACAGTGAATAGCAAATAATTTTCTAGATGCCTTTACTAATCAGAAGGGAGTAACAAAGTCTTATATACCAGCAGTAAATGCTCCGGAGAGAGTAGAAGTACCCTAGAAGGATACTCGAACCATTCCAACCCCCATGTGAAGAAGAGGGGGAGATCACCGGAGAATGAGGTATCAATTTCGTGGAGATGTCTGCAGAACAAGAAACTAAACAAAAATAAGAAAACTCCCAGTTAGTAAAAGAGACTCAACTCGACACTGAGAAAATCCCTAAAGAGAATGATCCTGAAGATAGTAACCCTAGTACTATTGCACGCGCAGTCTAATATTGGGATTTTAGAACAACCAGACTCCGTTGTTGTGGAAAATCATGAGGAGCTGGATGAAATATATGAAGAAATATCCACTAATTTTGTTTAGTCAGGAGAACTATATAAGAGAATGACTACAGTTGTCGACGTCCATTTTGCCTTAAAAAATTGCTAGAATCCTTGAACTGGATCCAGA
This sequence comes from Dendrocalamus latiflorus, assembly GCA_017311315.1. Taxonomy (NCBI): domain Eukaryota; kingdom Viridiplantae; phylum Streptophyta; class Magnoliopsida; order Poales; family Poaceae; genus Dendrocalamus; species Dendrocalamus latiflorus. The sequence goes on from CM029650.1 coordinate 7,784,373, forward strand.
GCCAAAGTCTTTAGCTGAATGCCAGAAGAGTTTAGACTGGGGTAAGCGGAAGGAAGTAATTGAGGCAGAATTACTCTCGCTAAATAAAAGAAAAGTGTTTGGCCCAGTAGCCCGAACACCGCCCAAGGTATTCCCTGTAGGATGCAAATGGGTTTTCATCCGAAAGAGAAATGAAAATAATAAGGTGGTGAGATACAAAGCGAGAGTTGTACCACAAGGGGTCACGCAGAGATCTAGCATTGATTATGATGAAACTTATTCTCCTATCATGAGTGGGACAACGTTCCAATATTTAATATCAATGGCAATAGGTATGAATTTAAGTATGCAGTTAATAGATGTAGTGACCGCATATATATATATATATATATATATATATATATATATGAAAGGATTTGGATTCGGTTTTTTATATGAAAGTCCCAGAAGGAGTAAAGTTTCTGGATCAAAATAAATTGAATCAAAATATGTACAATGTCAAGTTGGAAAGGTCATTGTACGGATTAAAACATTCCAAAAGAATGTGGTACAACCGGCTTAGTGACTTCCTCCTGAAGAAACGATACACTAATAGTGAAGACTCTGTGTGTTCATAAAGTAATCCTAGAATAGATTCTATATAATTTCAGTATATGTCGATGATCTAAATATCATTGGAATGACAGATGACATAAAGGAAGCAAGTTCCTATCTTGTTAAATAGTTTGAAATGAAGGATTTGGGTCGAACCAAATTTTGATTAGGTTTGCAGCTAGAGCACCTCCTTAGAGGAATTTTAGTACATCAATCCTCTTATATCAACAAGGTTTTAGAGAAGTTTAACATGGATAAGTCATATCCAGTAAAAACCTCGATGATGATTCGATACCTAGAAGCGAATAAATACCCTTTAGACCAAGGATGAAAAATAAGGAAATTCTTAGACCAGAAGTTCCATACTTAAGTGCCATTAGGATACTAATATACCTAGCTAACTACATGAGGCCAGATATTGCCTTTGCAGTAAATTTGCTTGCTAGACACCGCACAACTCCAACCCAAAGACATTAGGCTGGCATTAAAACCCTACTTAGGTATCTTCAAGATCCACAAGATATTGGATTATTTTCCTTGAAGAACCAAGACTTAACTATGGTTGGATATACAGATGCAGGATATCTGTCTGATCCACATAATGCGAAATCCAGATAGGATTTGTATTTCTCTGTGGTGGTGCATCCATTTCTTGGTGGTCATTCAAGCAAACCTTGGTAGCTACGTCTCCCAACCACTCAGAAATAATCACACTATGTGAAACCTCACGAAAATATGTTTGGCTTAGACAGTGATTAGACATATCAAGAAGTCATGTGGCATGAACATCATTGATGACCCCACTATTATCTATGAAGATAATACAGTTTGTGTTGCACAAATGCAAATGGGCTATGTTAAGAGTAATATCACGAAGCATATTCTCCTAAATTCTTTTTTCCTCATGAGCTCCAGAAGATTGGAGAGATAGTGTTAAAGGCTAGGTCTTGTGATAATCTAGCAAATTTATTCACAAAATTCCTCCCAACCTCTAGTTTCCATAAATGTGTTCGAGGCACAGGGATGAGACGACTTACAAAGTTACAAGGTTCAGGGGGAGTAAATTCCTTAACTATAGCTATTATGTAAGACCAGAAGATTTACATGATCCTGAAGATCTAAATGTTGCACTCTTTTTCCCTTTGTGAGTTTTTCCCGAAGTTTTCTTACGTAAAGTTTTTTAATGAGGCAACAAGTGCGCCACAAGAAATAGATGCAATGTACACTTTTCTCGATCCCTTTTTTCACTGGTTTTTGGGAGGAGTTTTTAATGAGGCATGTACATGCCGTGGTATTCGCCCAAGGGAGAGTGTTACGAAACCTAGAAATTACGGTGTAGGCAAATATCGGAATTGCCCCTAATGGGTTTAGACTATAAATAGAGACCATTGTACCATGTAAACAGATCTGAATTAACAATGACTATGTTCTGGTGTTCTCTCTCAACTGGTGTCTCCTGTGATTGATCTATTGCGATCTTGGTGATTGTTTGCGTGAATTGCGTTGCCATTCATCTATTTTATATCAATTTCACAAAAAGATGCTTTTCTCTCTCTACTGTGGTTTGACATGTATGCCCATTATACCGGGCTAGAACAGTCTAACCAGCTGGGCAGCTGGTTTGTCTAGCATGGACTTCAACCGTTTCGGAACATATTAAGGGCATGGGTTCCAAATGGCTTCAGTTTCTGACTTCTGCATTCTTTTGGTTTTTAATTTCGTTTTTTTTTGCTTTTTGGCTTTTTTTATTTTTCCTTTTCCCCTTATTCCTTTGCATTGTCTGAGATGATATAACTTTTTTTAAAATTTAGTTATGTAGAAAAAGCTAACAACAGCTACAATGCATTTTCAGCCGCTACAATGCAAAAAAATTTAGAATCTTAGGCTTATAAGCCCGTTGGAGTACTACCTAAGGCCCCGCTCTAAACGGTTTCGGCTTCTGACTTTTTCTACACTTGGAATGTGTCGGTTTCTAATTTTGGCTTTTTTTCTTTTTTGGGTTTTCTTTCAGCTTTTTTTTCTTTTGCTTTTTTCCTTTTTTTCTTTGCATAGTCCATAGAGATATAATGATGTTTTTATTTTTTTATTATTATTTTTTATTTTTTTTCTTTAATTGAATAATTCAGAAAAAGCTAATAGGCACTATAGTGCAATTTCATTCAATAGCCAGGAGCCACACCCGGAAGCTGGTTGGAGCGGCCTCTAAGTACATATTTCTTCGCTAACTCTTATGCTAGTCAAATTTCGTTTCTTATCTAGAAAATCGGATAGAACTCGTCCTCCAACTATCAAAACCATACAAATCATATCCCTAGGTAGGTATGATGGGTGGTTTTGTCCTACATGGCATCCAACTACAATCTTTGCTGGCACCAGTGGGTGGCGGTAGGTTTGGACACCGCACGACCTCGGTGAATGGTGGTTGTTCGGTGTCGAAAATAGGCGTGCAAGGGAAAGGTGGGTGTGGCGATTGTGGTGAAACGCTTTGGGTGGCTGAAGCGAACAGATGGCGGTGGCACAGACCGAGTGGTGGCGCAGCTATGGCCCACGCCAGTGGTGAAGGGGCGGGGTCCCCTAGTGGCACGAAGGTGTCCATCGGGTGTGCCCAGAGGAGAAAGCTCACTAGCAGTAGCAAATTTAGGGCAGCAAAGGTAGGCAGTCATAGTTGAGGAAGACGAGTTCGATCACTGCGCATGGTAGAGAAAACTCAAAATTACCAGAAAGGAAATGGTAGATTGGGACATGGAACAAGATGTGACGTGAACGAATTTACAAGAAACTCATTAGTGCGATGAGTCACGTGAAGTCAATGTTTCTCCGCCGCAACATGCGCCTTCGTCCCCTGTTTCACCCAAATTGGAGGAGAAACACAGTGACAAGTGGCCCTAGCTGATGATGTGTCAGCCAATGTAGCGAAAACCACCCAAGATACATGCTAAGGGACACAAATTGTATGGTTTTGACATTTTAAGAATGCATTCTAACTTATTTTGCAAATGAGAGATGAAAACTAAATGAGAGTAAGAGTTAAGGAACCAAATATATACTTAATTCTTTTAGAATTGATGAGATGTTTTTTTATTAGAGGAAAGACATGCACCGTATGCATACACATGTTAGTGCGTTTTCTAAGTGCATGTCTAAAAATATAGAGTCAGAGATAAATCCACAACCTCATAAAATTTCTACTCAAACACATCTATATGCATAAAAATAGACAGGGATTTAAACTTTTAGCGTAGTCCTTTTAACCCACGACTCACTGCCCTACCACCACAGGGTGGTCCCCAAACTGACGAGATGTTCACGAACTTGGTTCACGTCCTTTCGTTCGTGTCTTTTCCGTGGTGTTAGGTTGGTTTACCCGTCGGGTAACGAAGGAAAAACACGAGAGGATAAGCGTAGTGTTGCCAGAATAGTGCTGATTTCTTGCGTTTCTGCTAATCAGATTTGGCACAAAATCCTTGCTGTTCCGGGGCTCACCGTCCTGACGCTGGTGTCGGAACTTGGCACTTGAAGATTGGCGGCTGGCGGCAAGAAGGCAGGCGTCAAAGCAACAGCGCAAGGGGTTTGGACATCCTGATGGTCTGGCGACTGTGGAAGGAGCGCGATGAACAGGTCTTCAGCTCCATCTCCTCCGACGTCAACCACCTGGCCAACTCCCTTCTTCAAGAAGCGGCGCTCTGGCACCTAGCTGAGCTTTGCCCGGGCTGATTTCTGCTCCATGCCCTTAGATGCTTGTAGGTTGTTTTTGTTCATGTGTGATCCATTGTTTTGTTTCCTGGCGTCGTGTGCTTTGGCTGGGCTCCGAGTCCAAGCCCGAGTCCATTGTTTTTATTCATGTATGATCCATTCCAATTGTAGTTGACTCTTTTTTTATATATAGTTTGATTGTAGGTATATGCTAATTATATATATAAATTAGCAAAGCAAGTGATCTAAATTTGCTCAAAATTTTAGAATCAAGTATATATTTCAAACGTATACGTTTTATTTGAATTATTATAGATGAATATATACCCTAAAACTGATATTTAAAAAAAATACACCCGAATTGGGGTTGAATTCAAGCATTTAAAATCATAGTGTCCAGTCACTATGGTGTCCTATTTCAACGTCCTATATATATGTATGTAGTCTCTTTTCTATTTCCGGAAGTACTTACTCCCTATGTCATAACGTAGAAAATATCTTGTGTAACAAATGGTATATACATATAGTATATGAGTATATAAGGCTACCTAGGTGGTATGTACATTTGTGTAGACATACTATTTTTTATATGCGTATATGAATATATTTGCAAAATCTGCTAAAAATAATAGGGTATCTTATAATTAATATATACGTATATATAAAGTGGTAAATAAGTATGTTAAATTTGTTTAGATGGTATATGATGGATGGGAGTAACTGTATATATACACACACGAAAAGAAGGGCCGTGCACGCCTACATGTTTCCCCTTCGATCAAAATATGTACACGCGTTATTTCTTCTATAATAATATGCAGAAAGAAAGCACAAGCACAAGAAAAGCTCCAACAAGGCTTCCACAGAAGAACCACAAAAGAAAATCGAGCTCTTAAAAAAAATGGCCTTGAACGACATGTAGGCCAGTGCAACCTACTCCCTTTCCCTGATCGAAGCTTTGAAGCAGTCCAGAGAAAGATTTTTTTTTAAGTTCTCCAAACCTATGGTAAATTCATGCCTTGATGCCGAGGTTTGAGCACTTGATGGAGCCCCTTGCAATGTCAATCTCAATCAGGTTGTCCTCCTCGCTGATCTCCGACAATATGTCCATGAATTCCTTCTTCTCAAGCACCAAATCCGGCAAGAACTCGGCGAGGAGGTCCTGCTCCTTCCATGCACATTGCTCCCCTTGCCCCACATAGTGCCCATCAACAAGGGAGATCTCAATAAGGCTCTCATCGTCGTCGTCTTCAGACATCGAGCCCTCCTCATTGCACTCTTCGCTCACCGGGCAATCTGAAGACTCCAACAGGCTTCCTGTCAAATCCTCCGGCGCATCATCGGCCACCTCATCTTGTGGCACAGTCTTCTTCTCTTGATGAACAGCGTCCTCCATGGAAGGGAGAGGCTTAGCTTTGTGGCTGCTGGCTTTGATCAATTGCCTGAGGTTGCAGAAGAGCGAGGAGAGGCAAGTGGATATAACCAGCACCAGCAATGCAAGAGAGGAGGATGTGGAGAAAGTTGAAGAAGAACACATACTGTAAAGGCTACATGAAATGAGTAGCAGTGTGAGTTGTATGACCATTTGGGAGCTGGGAAGCATCAAGAATTGCTCACAGGGGCAAGAGCTTTAGTGGCCCAAATGATGCAGTGATGCTAAAGAAGGAAGAAGCCATGATGAGACAAGCATGAAAGAGGGAAGAATTGCTGCTCCCTCACTTCCTTTACAACAACAAACCTGCACAGGGAAAGCAAAGGTTGTGTGCTTCTCTATCAAATGGATTTGTGAATTTACACAGAGGAAAAGGAGAGGAGGAGTAGGGCTCAACATGCTCAATGCATCTTCAGAAATATTTTATCTGAAACTGATGGATGTAAAGGTAATTGCAACAGTTAATGCTGAGAAAACCAGTGACGTAGGCAGCCTATAACTGTAGGGTCAATTGACCCCGCAGGGTTTAGATCCTGGCTACGCCAAGAAAACTGAAACGTTTCAGTGAACTGTTACCAGTGCACACTGTCCTTTGTAGCACTATGTTAAGGTAACTGTTGTCTTTGCATCATGGTCAGAGTTCTTTAGTGCTGCATGGCAGCAATATTTAAGGTGTGGTCCATGGCACTGCCTACAGGGTGACAACATGTAAGGCAGGGTTTTGGGCTCCAAGGAGCTTAGAAATAAGAGGACGCCATGTGCATGGAGTAAATTAAAGTTTAACACATGGGCTTCACCTAGCTATTCATTAATCTATTTGACTCTCTTTTACCCTTATCAAAAGCAGCATTTTACTTTGTTCATGGAAGGTGAAACTGTAATGAAATTTCTCCCCTTTTCCCAGCCCTCTTTCCCTCGGCAGTTAAAGGTGCCCAAATCTCATGATCTGGAACTCCATTCCTCTTTTCACTCTAGAGAACAATCTCTGAAAACATTATTAATACAGTAACTTGCCAATTTCTAACACCACAATATTTTTCTAGTGACTGATTACTATACACAAAATTTGCTGCCAGAACTACATGTCCTGATATCGCGGTATGGTCAAGTGTAGACAAGAAAGTAGAACTGTAATATGCTTTTATTCTCTAATAGTTCTAGTCCTTTGACTAATCATTCGTGCATAGGATCAAATCTAAGTTTGGAATCCTATGATATCGACAAACATTAACTCCGTTTCTTCTTGAGTTGCATCAAGCAATGGTAACTAGGCCTGTAGATAAGGTAAAGAAACAAGATTAGACAACACATCAATGCACCTGAGCCAATAGATCTACTTTGGAATGCTCCTCCTTAGTTACCTCAATCTAATCTTTTATAAAGCCCTAGCTAGTAGTATTATATCTACAGTGTCAGAGCTGGGTTGCAAAGTAGCAGATCAGACAAGTATGTAAGATCAAAAAGCACATCTCTCACCGAAAACATAAACTTTGAATTCAAACACTTGCATCCCGTAGCTTCCCAAGGCTACTCCAAAAGCCTATCTGTTACCAGGATGGATGTAGAACTAGGAACAATAATATATGCTAATATATAGAATATTATATGTAACTAGGAAAGTGGCCTGCGTGCTTGCGCGGGCATCTTCTGCAATGAATTTGGTTTTTGGAAAATAGTTTGTTGCAAGAGTCCATATGTGGTATTTTAATATTATTTATTATAAGAGGAAAAACTACTAATTTTGTTTTGTAATATTTGTGACATGTAACTATTTTTTTTCCCAAAATACGTGCATTGCAAAATAGTAATATTTTCACAAACATCATCCTTATTGTATTTTTAAAAGGCTTGGCATTGGAAAACTCCATTTGGCTCTTTGTCATTGTGAGGCATAATTTCCCATAATGCTCCTATTAATTTTACGTATAAACCGCACTTTTGTCATCCTTAACGTGGTTATGTATTCACTTTAGCTGGTGCTGCAGTTTCATGGAGGTCTTACAAACAGACCATATTGACGAGGTCAACCATGAAAGCAGAACTAGTAGCACTTGATACAGCCACAGTTGAGGCTGAATGGCTGAGAGAGCTTCTATTGGACTTGCCATTGGTTGAGAAACCAATACCTGCAATCCTGATGTACTGTGATAATCAAACAGTGTTGGCCAGAGTCACAAGTACAAAGGATAATATTAAGTCCTCTAGACATGTTAAGCGTAAGCTTAAATCTGTCAGAAAACTGAGAAACTCCGGAGTGATTGCTATGAACTATATTCACACTAAGAAAAATCTAGCAGACCCTTTTACGAAGGGGTTAGCACGGAAAGCGATTTCCATTGCATCTATGGACATGGGAATAAGGCCCATTTAAGTTACATCACAATGGTAACACATACCTTCTTGATCGGAGATCCCGTGACTTAGGTAATGGGAAAAACAAATTGATGTTGTAACAAGAGAGTACATATTTATTGTACCCATGTCCTAATAAACAACGTACTTTCGAATGTATGGAAGGTTGTCATAAAGCCTTAATGTATTTTGTTGTCCAAATAAGGAAAAAGTATTAGCCTGCAGGATATCTAGAAAGAATACACCTACTTGAGCTTAATTGTGTGGTCGCAGTTCACGAGAACGGGCATTCTCTAGAAAGCTCATGAGTAGATAAGGGAGCATGACCATATAACGCTCCATTTAGGCGTGGTTCATTGGCAGCCTAGTACCAGTTGAGATTTCAAGTGAAATCTGATCACGAAAAGCTGTGAATTCAAGGCATAATCTATTCATCAGCTGTGAGAAGATGAATCTTGTCATTCTAGGTGCAAGTTCAACCCGTACGGGACTTACACTAAAAGACTAGTATATTAACAGTACTTCAGCACAATATCTTTGTTATCTGTTTACTTCTTGCTTTGGAATTGGTGGAGGATTGTTAGAAATTGGACCATTTCTTTATGGCCATTTCCTTAATTCCAAAGCATGCATGATTTAGTACCATATTGCTAAGGAAATGTGAGAAAGACCGATTTATAAGGTGGAGTCCTCACCACTCCTTGAATATGGATAGAGATGGTATGAGGATGGTTCTGTCTAGTCACACACGCGCGCACGCATGCGTGTGCGTATTCGCATATTTTCGCGTGAAAATCGTGTGACTTGTGACTTGCGACGCGCGACCGTGTCGTGATGTGGCGCGCCACTTGGCAGACCAAGTACATCTTTATTTTTTGCTGAACCCTACACCTCACTCTTTCTGTTTGAATGAGATTCAAACTTTTGAATTTGAGGCTTAATTGGGTTTTGATGACAGACAGTTACCAGTGGGTAAATCACTGGTTAAATACTATCAGTTACCAGTGAATTATTGAGCAGTGAGCAGTTACTAGTGAATTATTTTAGTTCAATGGACAGTTACTAGAGAGTAATTTGCATATCTTTATATACCTGGAGACGTCCAAGGTATAGAGGTTAGAATCTCTCACTGCCAGTATCTCTTACTTTTGCCAACTTGTGCTATTGTATTGCGCCGTCTGGACTTCGCCAACCTTTCTTCTCGACGTGCACCTAAAAGGAGGGAGAGCGGTTATCTCCGAACCATTGCCGTAGAGAGTACCTGCACGGAGCGGCAATAAGGTTTCTGGGCAGCGCATTTGCGCGACCGCTCCTACACTGCGTCATCTACGTTCTGCACTGCGTCAAGCCTGCGCGGTTTCCTGTTCTTCTTCGGGCCAACAAGTAAGTCGTTCGCATGCATGTACGACTTTGATACTATATTTTTGTTGAGTATTTTCTGAAGTATGATAAGTAGTTTGCTGTTAGTAGTAAGTTTTGCATCACTAGTTTATTGTATTTGTCTCCTCATAAAATTTAGAATTAAAATATTACCCACATTTGTAACACCTTCATCTATTGTGAGTGACCTTGATCCAATCTTCACAAGTATTTTTTTTGGCGGAGTTCAGTCACATTTAAGTTTGGCTTTTTATCCACAGTTTGATGGTCAATATGAGGTGGTTAATCACATTATTGTCACGTATTTAAGGTGCTTATGTGGTGATCGGCCGAAGCAATGGGTACAATGGCTACCTTGGGCTGAATATTGTTACAATTCTTCATATCAAATAGCCCTTTGCACTACACCTTTTCGTGTTGTCTATGGACACAATCTGCCAGCCCTGCTAGTTTGTGAACTGGGGGAGCTACTCGCCTAGCTACCGTTGAACAACAGATGATGAATCGTGATGAATTTTTAGCTGAAATACATGAAAGGCTGCTGCAAGCACAAACCTTCGTGAAGGCTCAACATGATAACCATCATCGTGATGTTGAGTTTGAGGTGGGTCAATAGGTTTGGTTGCGTTTGCATCACCGTTCGGCTTCATCTCTCACTGGGGCGGGTTGCCTCCAAACTGGCTCCTAAATTCTATGGACCTTTTCAAATCATCCAGCGAGTTGGTTCTCTGGCATATCGTCTTCAGCTTCCTCCACATGCAAAGATTCATGATGTTTTTCATGTGGCATTGCTTAAAATTTTCCATGGAGATTCTCCAGTTGAGATACCATCCTTACCGGATATTCTTCACGGCCAGGCTCTTCCAAGCCCTTGCTGGTACAACGTGCTTGTCTAAATCGTGGTTGCTGGGAGGTGTTGGTGCAATGGAAGGATTGTGGATGTCCACAATCCGAAGCTTCATGGATTCTTCTTGCAGAATTTAAAGAGCAATATCCTGATTTTCTGCTTGAGGATGAGCTGTTTCAGTAGAAGGGGGGAATGTTGTAAACTCTTTTGAGGATTTTCTGCTTGAGGACGAGCTGTTTCATTAGAGCACCTAATCGACAAGTCGTGCATAGCAGCAGTTCGGCCGACGCAGGTGACGCTGAGGAAGCCGTGCCGTGATCGGCGACAGCATGGAGATCGGCAATTCCGGACGCGCTAGAGTTTGTGTCCGGTTCGGTTGGAGTAAGTCAGAGTTAAGGTTAGGAAAAGATGTTAGTTATGGAAAGATTTACTTGTGTCGGTTAAGAGTATCAGAGCTAAGATATTAGATGAGAGTTGTAGTTTGATATTAGTCAGGACTAGGAGTTCTAGTCTAGCCGGTTTGTTAGCACTATATACAAACGGATGAGTCTGTAATCTGGCAACTCAAGCAATAGAGAAATAATCTTCTCCTCCTGGCATCTCAAAGTTCTAGTGCCAGAGGGCGAGCACGATTCTTCTCGTTATCCCCTTCGCTCCAATCCCAATTCACGCTTTGATCTTCTTCCTCCCCTTGTGTTTAAAAAGAATAAACGGTCCACAATGATTAGTGGGTGCTGTAAAAGAGCTCTAAAATTATCCTGGTGGTTTACCCTTGGATAGTTTTGCTACTGTTTTCAGAAACATGTTTCTTTTCTGTTAGACAGGAAAGTAGAGGTAACAAAAAAAGACAGTGAAACTTTTGCTGTTATCAGATAGAATTTTGAAGTAACGGAGGATTTTAAAATTTTATCATACTACATGTTCTAAAACTAACGGGTGGTATAATTTGTTAGAACATGCATACAAATATGTTCTAATTTTTTTAAATCCGTAGCAACGGATATGTACTTCACCTTAGCAAGCGGAGCAGGAGGGGAGGGATGCGAGAGAGGCCGGATAGAAGAAGAGGTGGGAGATGGTAACTGTTGGTGGAAGTGGAGAGTAGTAGTTAGATATGAGAGAGAGAGAGGGATGTTAGATATATAGTCAAGATTTTAGTATTCAAATCGGACGGTTGAGAAGGGAGGAAGGAGAATGCACCAACCACCAACTCAAACTTATTAAATAGTAAAGATAATCGTGACAAATTTTATATTTGAGCTGTCTTTTGAATATTTGATATACTTATATACACGTACACAGATTGTAATTGATTTGTCATCAGTAGCCTAATATTCATATTCATTCTTGGATGTGCAAGTTGCAGTCAATAGTTATCGGGACTATGTTATTGTCTTTGTCATCTCGTACCGTGCCTAAAATAGCCTTCTGTCCACTTGTATCAACTGAAAGAGGTTTTTTTTTTCAGCATTAGGCGACAATGGGTAGCTGGGAGAATGATGCATCAAAACTCAAAAGCCAACCGCCATGAATGTAAGGTCACACAAGGCTCTTATTATTACTGAACTTTCATGCGGAAAACGAAAAGGCGCTTTTCTCTGACTAATGCTAGACCTTCTGTACAAACAGAAAGGGACATTTCATAGAGGCATCAATCATTCGCAGTCCATGAACTCGAGCGAAAGGCGCCAACCCCAAAATCTCGACAAAATAATCCAATCATTCTTGCAGTCCATAAGCACAGAAGGCCTAATCCTGTTGTCTAGCCGATCCTATCTTCTTCCGTTTGTTCTTTCCATCTGCGGGCCCCTTTTTTTTCGTTTGAAACAATGTGGGGTCCTAAAATTAATAGGCTTTTCAAACATATCCTTGAAGGTGGACATCTTAAAGTTGTCTAGACTTGATTCATCCTTATCTTACTGGTAGTCTGTCCCTTGGTGCTCAAATTATGTTGCCTTGACTTGATTCATCCTTCTATTGTAAGTGCTATCTTTTAGTGCTCAGATTATGTTGTATAGATTTGATTCATCCTACTATATTAGCTAACTGTCTTTTCGGTGCTCAAATTGCATTGTTTATCATTTCTTTCAAGTCTGATGGGTATTATATGACAGTAGAAATCACAAGCACTTCATTTCTAACAACCACAGGAGAGAAACAATTTATTCCTAATTTCAGCTGTACGATGTTGCTAGCTCGTCAGAATATTTGTCAGCTTCTCTGAAAAAATGTTGAGCTGTTGTCATTTTGGTGCAAGAAACGGATTCAAGTGCAAATTCAAAAACAGTACAAGGGCAATCGCCTGCAATGCTTTCCTAAAAGCAGAATTGCACATGTTCTAATCATCATTTTTTTCCCATTCCATTAGCTTTTTCTTTGGAAGCTATACATTATGGTATCTGTAAGAGTAAATAACTCAAGCGCAACACTACTTCCTTTCCCCTTTCTTTTCAAGATGGAAAAGTTAGCATTGCGCTTCCGCTATTATCAACATCACATGACCTAAAAGAGAGTAATTCAATTCAAACATCCCATCAACTAAAGTGTTGTGTACTCTTTTGTTGGCAAGACATATCATCGGCGGCATCAGACTCGCAAACCAGGCACAAGGCCTGTTATTTTGTGCTTCGACTTATGGCTACGATTTATTAGTTTAATAAATAGTGATCACTGAGAGAAACCAAAAGTCATTGAGAAGCAAAAAAGAACCAGATCAATATTGGCAGCTAGGTGCACGCCAGCAGCAGGAGTTGTACACGGAAGGCATTAGATAAGTTAGGAAGTTTAATTCCCTTACGGAATCCGTAGCAGTTTGATTAATTAGATAAGATCTCCTTAAGAGATCGGTTTAGAATCCAATTGTTAGGATCATGTCTCTATGGGTATCTCCAATGATCTGAGTCAGCTAGCTATATGCATATACACATCAGCATATATCCTATGCGGAGGAAAGAGAGTATGCAAAAAAAATCGAAACCAGCTCTTCCTTAAGGGCATCTCCAATGGTCTAGCTAGCAACTAACTATAAGACTTCCAAATCATTTATATAGTACGCACTAAAGCTAGCATTATAAAGAACTATCTATAAGGATAGCTATTTGATGCTTACATGCACACACAGAATTTATAGAGGCTTGCCTCGTTTGGCGTTATAGACTAGTGCTTAAGGAAGAGTTGGCTCGGTTTTTTTGCATACTCTCTTTCCTCCACATAGGATATATGCTGATGTGTACATGCATATAGCTAGCTGACTCAGACCATTGGAGATGCCCTTAGCACTAGTCTATAACGTCAAACGAGGCAGCCTCTATAAATTCTGTGTGTGCATGTAAACATCAAATAGCTATCCTTATATATAGTTCTTTAGAATGCTAGCTTTAGTGTGTACTATATAAATGATGTGGAAGTCTTATAGTTAGTTGCTAGCTATAACCATTGGATATGCCCTATGTAAGAGGCCTCTCCGTAGAATTAAGCAAAGAGTAAGCCTTTCCTAAATTTCTCTCGTTGTTCAGAGCCTTGTCGCCTGGCGGGGAACGAGCCCTGCAGCGTGCACAAGGGCGAGCGCGGCTCAACCCTATTTTTTTAAGGGAACGCGCAAAAGAATTGCACGTCTTTATATTAAGGAGTGAAGATAACAGTATAGTGCAGATATCTTACAATCAAAAGAAACAAGAGCATACTAGTTGAAAGAAACAAGAAGGGGGCTGAGCAACCAACCCAGCTGACTTAGGGATAACAAGCATCAACACGCTGCCAGAGGCAGGCAAAACGGACTAGCGGGTTTGGGAAGCTCTCTCGGGCAGTGACCCTACGCCGGTTCGGCGCCAACATGATGCCTCATCAAGGATCATGGTCATAATAGTGGCGATGTCCTTTCTGAGGCGTTGAAGATACGGACGTTTCGTTCCTTCCAGATCGTCTGAGAGAAAAGGAGGATTAATGAATCGAACCCTTTTATGAGAGTCTTTTTGTAAAACTCTTTCACCAAGCCATCCGTCCATCCATGAATTTAGCATTTGAGGAGGCGGGCACTACCTAGAAGTTGAATAGGGTCAAGAGTTGTGTCCAAGCTTGTTTCACCAATTGGCAACTCATGAGAAGGTGTTCGATAGTTTCCTAATGCTGCTTGCAGAACCCACACATTGGACTAAACCGACAGCCCACGGCACGCGAGACAATCGCCGTCCAATAGCGATTGTTTTGAGTCTAGCCACACGAAGAGTTTACATTTCAACGGCGCTATATTCTTCCAAATCTGGTTATGACCAAGGAAACGAATTCCCCCGATGAAGAACACATTGTATGCCGATTTGGTTGAGTATTGCTCTGAAGAATGGAATTTCCAACCACCTTGTCAGCATTCTCCAGTTGCAAGGTTTAGAGCGCAAATAAACCCAAAGTTGAAGAAGTCTATGAGGATCTGGATGGTTAGGCGCCCCAAATGTCATAGCGACCCATACGTTGTGGAGGGCTGCTTGGGGCAACCGTGAGAGACTTCTTGGCTTTTGGCTTGATGGATGCTAGAGAGAAAGCCACAAGATTGAATGGAACTCCCTCCAATCACTTGTCTATCCAGAATAGTGTGTCATGTTTTGTTGCCCACCCTTGTTTCGGTTGCAGCTTGAAAAATTGCCTGAATCACCGGTTCATGAGCTTATCCGCAAGGTTAGTCCAATTTCGAGAGGGGTCTACTTTCTGCCACCATAGCTATCGCATTCTCGTGCATATCCCATTAGTCTTAGGTCGAGGATACCTAAATCCCCGAGAGGGAGTGGCTAGCAGATCGTCCTCCACACTGCCAGGCACTGGCCACCATGAACGCATCTGCCTCCTTCGCAAGGAAAGCTCAACGACACTTATCAATTGCCCTAATTGCCCACGCGGAAAGATCAAGCGAGAGAAGGTGATAAAGAGGCGTGGCGGATAGAACATGCTTGACCAAGATGAGGCTGCCGGCCAAGGGTAGTAGCTTGTCTTTCCAACTTGGGAGCCTTTCAGGAATTTGTCTAGCAATGGCTGCAGCTACGACTTGGTCAGGTTAGACAACAACAATGGTAGCTTGAGGTATTTTTATCGGTGACTCGCCCTCCTACCCTCTCCGATCAAGGCCAGACACTCATGGCTTCTTTGGCCACCAGTTTCCTCCCAACAAAGCTACGCCGTATAATCCCATCAACTAAAGATCCAAATCATTTATTTCATTTGGGAGTAAATTACATCATGGATCTCGTTACTTGTC
Source organism: Dendrocalamus latiflorus (assembly GCA_017311315.1). NCBI lineage: Eukaryota > Viridiplantae > Streptophyta > Magnoliopsida > Poales > Poaceae > Dendrocalamus > Dendrocalamus latiflorus. Next base: position 7,799,892 of record CM029650.1, read on the forward strand.
ATGTTAATTTGTTTAGGTCCCCAAACTTTGAAACTGAAGTTTCACGTCCTCAAACTTGTTTTAAGTGGGTTATGGATTGTTGACCGTTGCCGTCCTAGCATATGTGTGCCTACCACTTCACGGATGTTTTTTTACTTAGGTACTTGTAAGACATGGAATGGTGTTGTTCTAGCTTGGTTTATATATAAAATTCCCTAACTACATCCCTAATTCCCCAATTCCTCAACTCCTTCCTTCCCTCACTATTATGTGAATCCATCTCTGCTCGCATCATCCATGGCCTCGGCGTCGAGTTCATCCACGACTAGTCGTTGCAAGGGAAAGTGCCACACTGCGAATCGATCCGTCACCTGTACACGTCATCCATGGCCTCGCATCAAGCTCATCCATGACCAGTTTCCCTACTGGGAAACGCATGTTGTCATTGATCCGATGCTTGAGCTGAAGGGATACGTGGCGCAAAGCTCGTTGCTGGAGGTGATTGGAGTGGCAATCTTGTTTGTAATGCAGCATACCATAACAAAATGAGAGAAGCAACCATCAACAAAATTAGTGAGCATTATTTAGTACCAGTTTCTAGTAACTCTTAACTTACAACAACATTATTTAGCTATGAACGAATGGCTCTGCTAGTATAAGCCACGATGTCAATTTGTATAACTTGGTCAATTAAAACTGCTATCATAACGTAGAACACAACTAAGGAAAAAATAACCAAATGAGTGAGATTAATTCAAGAACACTTCAATAACTGAAGCAACCATGCACAAGTCCAAGTACCATTGAGAATTAAACTAGCATCCAAGAGATCTCACACTTAAAAGTAGTTGAATACAAAGTTTTGTTTGTACCAGAAGACCAAATTACCAACTATTCTGTGACAGAAAGTGTAGCTGAAAGCATCAGTTAGGCACAATTTTTCAGTTACACCTCCTCTGTTGTGATCTGAGCACTACTTTGCTAAAAAAAGCAACTACCTTTGCTGCACAAAAACCAACTATCCATGTGACATCTTTCACTTCTTCCCACCATTAGACTTCTTTGCATCAATAGCCGATGACAATGATAACAATATGTTTACCTCATTCGTAGCTGAGACATCATAATGGAGCTCAACTGAGATGAAAAATGGTTGTTTGCTTGTACTGGTGGCATGACAGCCTAGAACCGCCAGAAAGGTAATGCATAAGTTTCTGAAACTGAAAAAATAACTAGAAAAAGTTGCATTTCACCGACCTGGGTGATCACAGGATCATCATCTTCGGATTCTTCCTCAAGCGGTGGCTTGTGTTTCATTTTTACTTGTTTCTTGGGCCTTTTCACTGCCTTCCTAAGCTTGCAGCCTCAGGTTGTGTTCAAAACCCCCACAGTAGCTGCAGTGCATGATCACTCCATGCTTAGACATTTTAGGTCCTGATTTACCCTGCACTTCATGTGGTTACTTTCTTTTAGGTTTCCTTGGCTACCCATTTTCTTGTCATGTACCGGTGGCTTCACTTGAACTCCTTTCATCTTCTCCCAATTCTTCTTGTCACTGCGCATAGATGTTCTGGCCATATGCTAGGGAGTATCTCTCTAGTGAATAGCAACTAGCAACCATTTCCTCTGGAGGGATCCTCTCATGCCTTAAGCAAGAGATGGCATGGGAGCATGAGATGCCTGTCAGATCCCATCTTCTGCAATCACAATGCTTGGCTTGAGGGTCCAAAATATACAAAAAAAAATCCTTGTCCTGCACTTGGAAAATTCCCATACCAGCAGGCAAAACATAGCAAGTATTGGCCATCTCTTCATTCTTCTCCAACTTGTTCTTAATTTTGGGGCATATGTTCCCTTGCCACTTCTCTGCAAGTTCTTTCTGCTTGGTATAAATCATGGTCATAAGTTGGCTCTTGATCCTCTCCATCATATTTAAGATGGGCAGCTCCCTAGCATCCAAGATGTACTTGCACCCACATGTAAAATGTTGCATTAAATGACATGAAGTTGAAATCTGTACCAATATAAATGACTTCAACTAGAAACACTTGTTAAAACTCAAAAGTTGTTGTTCAATAGAATGTCACACTTTGGAAATTCACTAAAAAAGGCCCTAACCCATGTATTAGGTGGCAGTTCCTCTAAATACTCATATGCATCTGTGCTAAGAGCTTTCATCTTTTCCATGTTCTCGTTCCACTCAACAATTGAACTGGACCTTGCACATGCCCACAACTAATTCTTTAGAATTTCACCTTTATAGCAAACTTGAAAATTGGAATAAAGATGCCTAACACAAAACCTGTGTTGTGACTCTGGTAACACTTCTTTGACAGCTGGAACTAGGCCCTAAAATATTAACAATTGATTAGCACAACATCTATTAAATGGATATGCACATAAACAAGTATTGAATTACCTTCTGCTTGTCAGTCATGGTAGTCCAAGGATATGTGTTGCCAATCCCAAGGTCTTTCTTCAATGTATGTAAAAACCACTTCCATGTACTCTTTGACTCAATTCCACCACAGCAATGGCTATTGAAAAAATACAGTCATTTGGGTCCTTGCCCACAGTAGTCAAGAGTTGGCCACCAAATTTAGTGTTGATGTGGCACTCATCCAAGCAAATTAATGGCCTACAACCACTGAGGAAACCCCTCTTGCAAGCATCAAGGGAGAAATACATAGTGTTAAAGCAGCTTGCAGGACCGAGAACGGCGACTAGAGGGGGGTGAATAGGAGCCCAAATTAATTCTGAGTCTTTCCAAGATCTTTTTCTTTGAGCAGAAGCAAAACTTTTCACGGAAGCTATGAAGATTAGAGACAACAAATCACAAAGAAAGATCCAACCAAAATTAAGCAAAATGCGCTTTGCCGTGCCCGGGCGGTCTGACCGGATGAACAGTATAGGTCAGATTGGTGTATAGTAGTAATCAAATCGGATGAACAGTAAACTCAGCATAGGTCAGTTTCAGCGTTATTTCAAATCCAAAAATCGATGAAACTTTTGATCCACAACTCCAATGACTTGAAACTTGAACTGATGCTAAATCACAACCTTAAGAACCTATCCCAATCAAAGATCAAGAAAGAACCTAAAAATATTGTGATCTATTGGCTCTTGAATCTCTGTTGTACCAACATCGGCCTAAAACCACAAATTGAACTCACTGTCAAATTGTTCTTGGCACAAAGCAAGATTAAGAGAAGAGAAAGCACCAAAAACAAACCAAATCAAGATTTCATCACTTGAGCACAAGAGGGAAATACTTAGACGAATTTTGATCTCTATTGATACTTGGAGATGAATATTTACAGCTACTCCCCAGCCATGCACAAAGTCTAAGGACGGTAAAAAGCTCAGCCACAAGTACATCTCCCACAAGGTTCTCTCCATAAACCCTAATTCTCCTCTCAAAGGCCTGGACTAAAATCCCAAAAGCCTAACCTAGCCACCTCTCTCCCTCCTTATATATGGAGGCTCACAAGGGAAACTTTAACTAGAACCTCTAGTTGGGTTTCACTACTTACATGGGCTAACTCATTAACCCAACACTATATCCATGGGCGGATACACTCAAGCCCACATGGGAGCACAGGACACCGGGTCTGAAATCATTTTTCTAGGTATAGCCTGTGTATGTATAGTGTGTGACACCCCAGCCCAACATTAGGGACACCGGAGCCATGGCCTCAGCCCAATTTAGCCAGCCAGCCAAGCATGCAGCCCTGTCAGGCGCGCGGTCTGTATCGCAGGTGCAGCCGAGTGTGGCCAAGTGAGGGCTAGGTTGGTAGTGGCAGGCCACGTCGTGAATTGGTGACTTCGTGAGGAAAAATTGCAAAGGAAGCACGACCAAGTTTGCATCACCAAGTGTGAACGCCCAAGTCACTTCCTTCCTTCGCTTCTCGCCCTCTCATCTGGATGCTGGATGCCACTCCGGCTCCTGTCCTAATCACTGGGGCGACTCATCGGAGGAGGTGCAGGCCGCGTCGCTACAGTCACCTCCCAATCCTAGGCTCCCACCATGGCCACCCCTCAATGTAGTTTGCATCCATCGACGGGCGGTCAAGGGTCAAGCTGAACCGACGAGGCCACAGCTAGGTACTTCTGATTTCTCCTAATAATTTTGATTTATCTCAAACACAAACTTATAACATTAGTGTTATGTTGTGTTGGGCGTTTTCTTATTGAATTCTTTAGACGGCTATAATTTGAGGCACAAACCCTAGGAACTACTCCTAACTAGCTAATTAAACCAAAACCATGCACTGCTCCATCAACTTACTGTAATGAGTACTCTAGTACTGCATGACAAATTGGTGTAAGTCTAAAAGAGACATTTGGATGCTAATGTAAATTGAAAGATCCTAAAGCTCAGGCATTATTAATTTCTAATTGTTTAGAACCATTCATTTCTCATTTTCAGTGTAAATTTTTAGTATACATCGACCTTATTTATAATTCACTAACTTGCAAGTCTTTTATGTGCCTTAGTTGAGATGGCTTAGACTATGCTTGATGAATATGCTACTCTAAGGAAGTATTGGGTTGAGGTTATTTCTACCACATGTCATATTTCTAATAGAGTATTTTTGAGAGCCTCATTGCATAAGACTTCTTATGAGTTGAGATTTAGTCATAGGCCTAGTGTTTCTCACTTCAACCTAAATACTTTATTCTTAAACATGGTAATCTTGATAAATTTGAATCTAGATCTTCAAATGACATTTTTCTTGGTTATCCTGCTCATTCTCGTGGTTATTGTGTACTCAACTTAGAGACTAACAAAATTGTTGAGACATACGAGGTTACTTTTGATGAAACTAGTTCTGAATGGAAGTCCACGGAGGAAGTCCATGGAGGGGAAGACCAGGGGCGCCGCCGCGTCGGCCGTCGGGCACTCGGGCGTAGATCCGGTGGCGGCGAGGTTGAATCAACGGCGGCGACGTCGAATCGGCCAGTCCCCTCTTATCTCCCGTGCTCGGTGCCTGCCTACGCCGCCTCGCCAAGTGGATCTACGGACAGGCGGAGGCGGTGCTGGGATGGCGGCCTGAGGAAGTCCACGGAGGGGAAGACCAGGGGCGCCGCCGTGTCGGCCGTCGGCGTCGGGCACTTGGCGTCCCGGCCGAAGGGAAATGGAATGGGGACTGGGCGACTGGCCACTAGAGTCTGGAGACTTGGAATGAAATGGAACGGTGCTGTCACTGTGGGATGGAAACCCCGAAGCCCCGAACGGCGTCGCCCGAAGCCCCGAACGGCCGAACCGAATGGTTGGACTGTGTGGACTTGGAGACTTGGAGGCTCCAAGCAATCCGGGTAATATCCGGATAGTTTACCGGGTAATATCCGTATTTTGTACCGGATAATCCATATCCGTCGGATACCGACCTCCCAAACCCGATACCATATCCGCCAAAAAATACCCGTACTCGGATCCGATACCCGTATAAGACCCCGGGTACCCGAATTTGACCCGCTTTAATACGGTCGGGCGGGCGGGCGGGAAATACCCAGCCCATTTTCACCCCTAGTTCTGATACTAGACCCGATATTTCAGGTACACAAGTTCAGGGGAGTTTGAAAGCATATTTCTTGATTAAGAGGGGGATCTTGATTT